>BMAV01000777.1:0-18514 GCA_019973955.1 Trichonephila inaurata madagascariensis
AAGCGTTAACCCTGAAGAATATACGTTTGGCGAAACGATCTTTTCTTCACTGTTTAAAAAAAAATTTTTCGAGGGTTTTCCCAAATACTATAAAAGACCCTGACGTGTTTGCAAAGGGTTCACTTTTTTCCCGGGGTTTTGTTTATTTTTCCTTTAAAAATAAATCAAACCCCCATTAAAAAAAATTTTTTCCCCCACCCCAACATCACATACGCGCCACGTGGAAAACGGGTGGCATTGGGGAATGAATCACAAATCATGCAATCGGCAAAAAAGGGAGAAATTATAACCCGTACAAATTATCAAGATAAAGGTTTTTTTGTATATAATTTTATAAATGACAAAGCTCATGGAGTCACTGGTAATTTTTAAACTTGTTCTTAACTTAGCATTGTTAAATTAATTATAAAATACGTTGTGCAGTACTGATACATTTATAAATGTATTACATCAATGTTAATTTGTGTTTTATTTTTTATTATGTCAGAATGTATTTTGTTTGTTTACTTTCAGTAATTTAATAAATTTTTTAAATAATCTTTTGCTTTTAAACTTTTCAATTTTTTTGCCCTCCCGAAGGGGGTGCGTCCCAAAGTTTGAGAAACGCTGGGTTAGAGGCTTCTTGAGGAATCTTAAATCAAAAAGTTGTGTGGAACAGGTTAAAACTCTTTTAAAGAACTACGGCATAGTTTGGTGCAGGATGTCCCTTAAAGTTCATATTTTGAATAGTCATTTAGAGATAAATTTAAAAGTTATGAGGAAAAATGCACTCAGATAGAAATCCAAAATGAGCGTCCCCATCAGAACATGTTGGAATACGAACACCAAGACAAGTATAAAGAAATATGAAGGAAGGTTATTTATGGGGGTAGATATTTGTGGAAGTTATCGACAACATGAACATAAATTTCTGAAACATATAATTTGAAATATTTTGAAATAATCATTAGGTTCGAAAAAAAATTTCCCTTTTCGAACTTTTTTTTTTATTTAGTAAAAAAAAATTCAATTTAAAAAATATTACAAAGGGAAAAAGAAAATAATGTCCTGGTTAAAAAACCAAGGTTACAGATTAATGGCCCTTTTTTTTGGGTTTTCCCGTAGGGTGAATATATATATATTCTTGCTTATGTGCGTAGATTATATATCTTGATCCTCCCCCTCCTTCAAACAAAACACTTTCGAACACTGGAAACTTTTACATCGAACGTTAGATGGCATCACATTCCAGTCTGTGACAACTGATTGAGTAATAGAGTGAATGCTTACTAACGTTGTATTTGAAATAAACCGAAAAATGGATTTTTAACTCGGAGTTGACAGGGTAAAAACACCACCCCCAAAAAAGGGCTTAAGTCTTAACAATTGGGATCTTCGTGGCCCAGGTCCACGTGACACGGTGGCTATGAGTTCCTGGTGAAAGTGAAAATTTAAGCACATTGTTCGCTCCGGGGGCGGGGACAAACCTCGTGATTGTCAACATGGTCAAGTGACGAGGATATCACCTGAGCTGGCATCCATCTCTCCTAACTACCATACCACACCAATGGTAGGATGCTTGAGCTCTCGACAGATTTAACATGCATCGCTCCCCTACACGACGGGTCTTCAGAGGCTACTGGGCTCGACCTCATAACATACCAGCCACGAGTTCGTTACTTTGACCACTAGGCTAGCGCGGCCACCTATGAGCTCCTGACCAAGACCATAAAACTACCCCGGTCTTCCATACAAGTTAAATAATGAAACTCATAAGTATCATCAGATTTATTTATATAATTAAATACAATTACTGCCAAATAAAAAAAAAGAAAAGAAAAACACCCAAAATCTTGAAATTTGATAAGGTATTTTTTTTTTATAAACAAACCTATTTCATGTATTAGTCTTATATAAAACTTCTCTGGTTTTATGCAGAAGGTATTTTGACTCTTTACACATTCATTCTCTTTCCTTAAAATTTTAATTCGAAACACTTCTTTTTAACGGGTTTCTAGAAAATATTTCAATGTACACTAAATCATAAAGTACTTAGTAAATGAAATAAGATATTTCTGAACTGCATAAAACAGGATATCTCACATGAAAAAAAATTCTTTTGGAGCTCATTGGCGCTAAGTATTTTTTTTCTTTTTGTTAATTTCTTAATGACCCCATTAAAAATTTTTGTTTGGTTTAAATTATATGGGGAAAATCTTTTTTTTATTGAAATTTTTTTTAAACAAATAAAAAATACTTTGAAAAAAAGTATTTTTTTCCCTTTAACAAATATCAATTTGAATTTTTTTTACTCATTCCAAAATTTTATTTTTTAAATTTCTTAAGGCCCATTGAAAAAGTTTACAAAATAAACATTTTTTTTTGAATTTTGAAAATTAATAAATTAAAAGGGTATCAAACCAAAAAACTTTTTATTTGAAATTTTTTACACATTTATTTTAACATTTAAAGGGTTTTTAAAAATGAAAAGAATAAAATAACAAAAATTAAAAATTTTTGAATAGGGAAAAATAAAAAAGAATTTTAAAAAAAAAAAATTTTAATCTTTTAAAAATATTTTGTCACTTTTTTTAAAATTTACAGGTTTTTTCCCCAAAGAAAAAAAAACTTTTTAGGTTTGGGGGCAAAATATGGGAATTCAGGAATCAATGAAATCCCTATTAAACAGAAA
Organism: Trichonephila inaurata madagascariensis; assembly: GCA_019973955.1. NCBI lineage: Eukaryota > Metazoa > Arthropoda > Arachnida > Araneae > Nephilidae > Trichonephila > Trichonephila inaurata. The sequence continues at coordinate 2,672 of BMAV01000777.1, forward strand.
AAAGAAGAAGAGATAAAGAACGGGCCGATCATTAAAGGAACATAAAACATTTTATTAAATGGTTGTACTGCAATAGATGTGTGAAATTACTACTAGAAGTCGTAAAGTAAGTCTGACAGCGAAGCTGCATGGAATTCCTGACGTTTTGAAGATTCCTCCAGGTAGTCTTGCCGTAGATGGCGATAAATGGAAGGTTTTGTGGACTCCGATTCTGCTGGAAATCATCATTTGCGATTCGTTTCCTGAGATAGTCGGATAAACTCGTTTTCAAAAAAAATTTCCCAACTCTATATTGTATGGAGAGGGGCCCGTTGGGTGGTTGACCGGAACGTTCGAACAGGCGTCTTAAATTCCCGACCGAAGTGTGAACGGTATGTTACGTGAGACTGGCTCTTTCACGAGTTACCTGGTTTCTTCAAGTTAAACTACTTTGGGCTCGAGAATTAATGAGAAATTTGCCCAGTTTTGCAGGTATGCAGTTTGCTAGTTTTGCCAGGTATGGCATCGGATAAAATTCCAAAGTTCAACAATAGATGGCGCTGTAAGTTGCAATATTACGATTCTCCGTGGTTAATAAACTTCGCACTAACTGTGGCACAATTGTTGAATAACTTGGAAGATAGTTTCGAAGTGAAATTTCTTTGGGCTCGAGAGTGAATGAGAAATTTGCTTAGTTTTGCGTTAGGGTGAAAAAGCGGACAGAAGTGGTCACCCCATCCCCCAGAATCGTCGTCATGGGGAAGAGATAGCGAGCATTAGCGAAAAGGGGGAGTGGGCCTACCATGTGACTTACGTCATATCCGTGAAAAAGTTGGGTGATTGCCTACCTTCTGAGTGGGGGTCCTTTCCCCCAGACCCGGGAACATCTATCAACGGTTATATGAGTGGCAGTGTGTGCATTACGGTGTAGACAAAATAGTTCTAGCAGCAAAAGCGTGCCTATTTGAAATATTGTTGACTACAAGGTGATGTGTTCAGCGGCAAATTTTTTTTTTTTTTTAACTTTCATTTGTGTTGAATTATTATTAATTCTAGTCAGAATGCCTTAATCAAATGCCCCAAAAGGAAAGGAGTTTAATGAATGAAAAAGGAAAATCTGGCAGCAAGTCTAGTCGAAAAATTGACAAAAAAACCTAGAAAAATAGTGAAAATTCATCAAGTGCTACTTCCAAATCTCCATCAGAGTGCATAATAGAATATCGAGCACTGAAAAAAACATTGCGAAATATGTTATATTTTTCCATCTCTTAATGCCGAGTTTAAGGGATAAGAATGCCATTGAGACTCTTCTAATGACAGCACAGATTAATACGAACTTTGTGAACCACCCTTTGCTATCAGCTATAGAGCCCTCAACAAGTATAGTGCTCGTTGGAACTGATGCATGTGAATCGATAATAAATTCTATCTTGAGTTACAAAGACTATGATTCCCATAAAAATGCCCACAAAGAGTTTCAAAATCGATTCGTAGATAATCATTTTGGTCACGGCTGTTCAATTTGTGATATATTATGGTTTAGAAATGATTTGAGAAAGCCTGTTGCCGTTCATAAAAATATTTTACAAAATATTTTACCGGGACTTAATTTAAAAGAAATTAAAGCATGCTACAAAGCTGATTATTTTAATTGGAGAGCTTAATGTTAATTTTGCTTCAGAAGAGGCAAAGCCACTCATTGAATTCTTGAAACGGACACTGAATTTGACAATAAATACTGATGCTGTAGAAGAAGCAACAAGATACGGTACAACGATTGATGCAGTTTTCTCACGTTTTCTAGATCGACTACAATCGAGGATTTTCATATCCTACTTCAGTTACCACAAACCTATTGTTTCTTTCTTGGAAAATGATGATGTAGAAAATTGAATAAAAATATTATTTTCATACAACAAATGAAGTTTGAATTTTATTTGATAAAAATAAGTTCTCCGAGCAATTTCATATTATATGTATTCCTGCATTTACGGCCAACGTCGCCAAAGAAGTTTTATTTCTATCGAGTGGCGTTCTACGTAACATTTTTTATTTATTTTTGGCATATAAGACGCCCGTTCCTTCAATTGAAGACCTTATCACTCGAATATCTGTAGCTGCCGGTAGGGTAAATGGCATGCCAAGAGTCTTTCAGTTCGTAAGGAGTTATATGCAACATCACTCTCTTCATAATTTCGAACACCTGTTGTACAACCCTTCAAAAATGTTTTCTGTTCCTTCAATGTGTTGCTGTTTCTCATCTTTTTTTCTCTGCTTCTTTTCACCATAGCTCGACACTACGGCATTTACGACCCTGCATTCCTATGTAATTCTGAGTCGTTTCTGTAACCCCTACACACCCTACAAAGTTGTCGGTCTGGTAGCAAATCATCCTGTATAATGCTTGAAAGTATAGTTCATGGTCATGACAGCCACATAATTATAGCATTGGACACATAGCCAGTGACAACTAAGCAAACCAACTTATTCGATTTTTACTCAATTTATAAGAAGGAGGCAACTGAATTGTGTGTGTGTTGTTCTCTCAATAAGTAAATAAATAAACAAAGCATTAAAAGTACATGTAATTATGTGGATTCCAATAGTTACATCTAAATGTATTTGAAAAGTTATTTGAAATACATAACTGACTACATGACTAATTTTTTTGTATTTATTGGCAGGAAAAGAAAGATATCTAGACCTTTGTATATATTTATTTTGAATGAGAAATATTCTCATTGAAATAAACAATGTCATTGTCTATATTCCCATTGAAAGATGTCAAGATATTTTCTTTTTCTGACGATCAGTTTTCATAAAAAAAACCAAAAAAATTTTACTAAATTCTCCAAAATTTTTCAAAAAAAATTGTATTATTTATTTATTGTATTTTTACAATTTTACAAACTTACGCTTAGAGCATACAATTAATTTAAAATATAATATATAACTAACAAAGAGGCCAGAAATGATTTGTATATTTTATATGCCCCTTTTTTTCAATTTACTTTAGTATAATTTTGATTGATCAATTAGCTATATATCCTAAAAATTATGGATAGTGCACATTTCATTGCTGAGGTCTTTGCACTGTCATTTACGTTAAAAATTTAAATAAACCATTCTATTTATTATACGAAACATCTCTTAATCTCTATACTAAAAAAAAATTCTGTTCAGTTCAGAAATTTATATATTTAATTGCCTTTTGCAAAACTGCTCATTCTCTTTTCAATTGCACAATTAACTACCTTTTAATAGAAAAAAGTATCACGAGAAAAATAATTTCGTAATTGTTGAAATAAAAAAAGGATATCAGATAAACTTAAATATATTCAATGCATTCTTTAGAGGCCAAATGAATTCTTTCAAAAGCTGTTAAATCTGATAATTGATGCTAGATGTAAAGAATAATTGAATCTGTTCAAATTGAAAAGGAAAAGAGCAAGTTTTTCGAATGAACGAGTTCTTTTCTATTTAGAAAGAGAACTAAAGACATTTATTATAAAAAGACCAAGTTCTTATCGTTAAAAATAACAGACATGTTTTTTAAACAAATGTCAAATTGTCGGACATTTTTTATGATTTATAAAGTTGACTTTATATTCTATCAAACAAAATGTTTCTCATAGATTTCACATTAAAGTTTAAAGGCTTAGGGGTCTCATTTCATAAAAAGATTATTTTTTTAACAAAAAAAAACTTATTGTACACTTTATTGTATTAGTGAACTTTACTATAATTTGAAAACAATTATCTGAAGATATTTCAGAAAATAAAATTAAGACAAAATAAACATTTCAGATTATTTTTCTGGAATGTTTATTACTATCCGAAAATGCATATGCATACTAAAATTATAAGCTTAAACAAACTTTTAGTATTCTTAGAAAATGGAAGTAAAAATTAATGTCAAAATGAAAATTAAGTAGCATCAAAGAAAAAGAATAACTCATGATATATCATATTGTTTTTATCAATTTTTTGATAATTGAACCAATCTTCTATTTTTTCCTACATGCAATATGTCTTTTTTCGCGCTGATTTTTTAAATGTATTCTACTGGAGCGCATCCATCGAGCAAAGTTGAATTAAGGGCAAATACATATAAACTAGGGTCAAAACATAATGTCAGGAGTACGTTTTTTACAACAGTTAAAAACTGACATCAGAAAAATTGAATTAATTCGTAACACACATTTCGATGACCAAGCTGCACAATATTAGCCTCCAGTTTTCAACAAATGATACTTAGCGTTATTTTAATGGAATAACATGGAATCTGACCATTTAGGCATCTGAGAATTTTGCCTGCAGTGTTTAGAAAATTATGTTAAAACTAACAGGGTTATTTTTTGCAGTGAGAATCAGTTCTCATGATATTTAGAGGACTAAAAGAGATTAAGAATTGACCTAAGGCTTGAAGTTGAACAGTTTTAAGCAAAGTAGTTACAATTGTACAAATGGCAAAGAAAGTTACGCCATCTGTGGAATCAGTTTCAAACATGTAATACTCACCAGGAAGCATAAATAAGATGACCCAAAAGCAGCCATATTTGCACAGGATCGTTTATTGGAGTTATGTACACGTTAACATAGGCAGGCAACAGCCTACAGAACCTTTTAGTGATCTAGCTGCTGCATAGAAAAAATATTTTTCAGGCAAACAGTTTAAAGACGTCTAGCAGAGAAGGCTTTTTACACCCGGTGTCACCCTCCGAACACGGAAGGCACATTTCTCGTGGAGCCGGACCTACCTTTCTTGAAAACAATAATACTAGTATATTTTTTTCACTAGTGAGTTGAAATTCAGCACATACACAGGCTGTCGAAGAGTGTTCATCTAAAGAGAAGATTTCGTTATCATTCCACCAACGCATATGAAATTGGCCAAATCGGTGATAGAGGAAGCTTTATCTGTGGTGGCATCTTACTGGGCAGTCATATAATATTGCATGCCTTCAATGTGGGTAGTGGCATCACACAATGCTATAGGGCAGTGCTTCTCAAAGTTTCAATATTCGCGATCCAATATTTAATCATAATTTTCATAGCGCCCCACTAATCATATAATAACAATGTATTGAATTGAATAATACCATACTTTAATGCTAGAACTACCATACTACTTTAACCTCTTAAGTGCCACTAGCGTATATAAACGCCTCGCTCAGTCAAAACATTAATTGCCAAAGACGTATATATAAGTCTATCCGAAATACGATCTTTTCTGTGCAGTGCTACCCATAAAATTATTCCGAACGCTTTGGAATACAATAAAAGAACCTGGACAATGTTTGCGAAGGATTTACTTATTTCAGATTATTTGCTTCTTTATTCCTTCCCTCAATACATCACATACACATACCTCCTTGGAAAATGGTTGGAATTGTGGGAAGCGAATCGCAAAACTTTCAATCGGCAATTCAGGGATTAATTATAAAGCTTACAAACTATCAATATTAATTTCTGTATATAATTTTATATATGATAATTCCATGGGGTCACTGGTAATTATTAAACTTGTTTTTATCTTAGTATTGTTAAATTAACTATCAAATACATTGAGTTGCACTGGTACATTTATACGTATAACATATCAGTGTAAATATAATTTTATATTTTATTATGTCAGAATGTATTTTGTTGGTATTCTTTCAGTAAATTAACAATGTTTTTGTTTTCGATTTTTCAAATGCTCCCCCCCCCTCGTAGGTTGCACCGTAAAATTTCATAATTTTTTTGGTTTATGTTCTGCGTGATTGAAAATAAGAACAGATGCATCTGATTGCGCTCTGTAGATTGTAGATAACATTATTAGAGCATTCAAAAATTATATTTTAACTCATATTAATATAATCATTTTTATCCAATTTTCAGTTTTTCCCTTAACACAACATTATAAAATTTTGTCATCCAACAGCAGTTACGTCAGAGGAATCTGCAAACCGCAATGGAGTTTACTAAAATTATATCTAATTTACCATCTAGCGCGAGAAATACAGATTTGGACGCTGTATGAACCCAAAAGATTAGAGGTTATCTTGCATCATTAACAATAAACTAAACGTCTAGGACGGTCGAATAGGTAAAATTTAATCGGGGGGGTTTCCCCAAAATTTAAATACTTCCGCTTAATAGAAATATCCATACCTCGACATTTTCTAAAGCAAAAAAAAATTATTATTCTTGTGACATTGGAATCTTTTGTGTAGACACACCAGAGTAGTGAATCAGTTTTTATTACCGTATATTTCAGCTTTTAAGCCAAACATTTTGGAACTTTTTAAACTTAAATTAAGGTATATGTGGATTCACGACTCTGAAAAGATGTAATATAGGACTTTTATTTAAACATATTTTATACTAGCTCTGAGCAAAATAATTTTTAATATTTTAACTTTCTGCGTGTTTTGAGCAAACCTTTTATTCTGAGAGAAAAAAAAATATTCACAAAAATCCTTCTAAATCAATGTCCGAATCCAACTTTTCAAATAATTTTTAAAAATCACATTCGCTCACAGATATGCTTGAATGCATAAGACCATTATGCAACAAGTGCAACAAAAAAGTGGAGCAGAAATAATTACCAGCACCGATAGAGTACAAGATAACAAATAAATGCGGAAAAAAATTGTTAGTCTCAGAAAGGTTTACCAGAAATGAACTCTTGTTAATGCTGTCTTGCATTTTACTCAACAGCAATTTAATTGGAAAATATTACACCCGCTGCCAACATTTTCACCCTCTTGGTGACGTACGTGAAAAGTGCAGAGTTTTCTTCAATTTGGTTATATATGGGCTTCAAATTTTGCTATTTTTTAAAATTTTTTTTTTTTGTCTAATTTGTTCTTGTCTTATATACGGCTAGGCTTATATTAACGAATATTCGGTACTTACTTAGTATATATATGTATGTGTTATTCGTCTCACTTGAGAAACATTGTTTTAAATTTATATGAGCTCATATATGAGCATTTTTGTATGAACTTCTCGTTATATATTAGTTGCTAAAATATATTTTTTGCTGATCAATCTTAAACTGTTTTATAAAATTGCTACTGTTTATATATTAATGCAATTATATCTGGCATATATAAATGAATTTTCCAACTTTGTAGGACTATTAAGGTAACCACACAACTATCTTAAAATACTGAAATGTGCCAAAAAATTTACAATTTTTTTATGATATTATTTTCTATGCCCTCTTATTAGCCTTATAAAAATACCAAATTTATTATTTTCCATTCACTAGAGCAAAAACTACAAGTGTTTTAGTAATTGCAGTTGCCACTACTTAAACAAGATATCATACTTTAAGATGAGTTTTACTCAAAATGTTTTTTTTAAATGCTCAAAGAGGACAGCGATCACTCAAAAAGTTTTGAAAATAATTAACTGAAATTTTTTGTGTACCTTCTGTTTAATAGTAGAATTTGTTTAACCTTCAGATTTATCAATCACTGTTTTATTAAAAAAAATTTACAGTCCCTTAAGTTAATATAATCACTGTTTTTTTTAAAGCAATTCCATTTAATGGCCAAGATAAAGTGCACAAGATTTTGTAAAAATTAAAATATCTCTTATCCTGAAAGTCGTTTCAAGTATGAATAACAAAGTAGCACATCAAAATTGAGAAATTGAGAATTTTTTCATAAACCTTTTGCATATAGAGTGGGCTGCATTTAGTAATTTTTTTGTGAATTTTTACCAATTTTTTCCCATTTTATAAATAATAGTTTATTTTTCTCTTCTCAATTTTAGCATTTTTTTTCTTAAATTATACTAAACAAGTCTAAACATCATAAAAAAAATTCATATCTCCATTTTTTTTAAAAAAAAATATGTTGTTGCAAGTAGTCGGTTACCTTAAGAGAAAAAAAGTACAATCATGTTGTTCATCAATAAGTAGGGACATTTACTTGTGTACGCCCAATGTATAATTAGAAATTAAGTTAAATCTCCATAAAATGAAATTAAAATTGTTATAATAAGTGTGGAAATACTTAAAAAGCTTAAAAAGTATTTATATTTAAACGTTCGAAACAGGAAAATTCATTAAAATGCCTTAAAATTATGCAAAATTATTTTTTTAAAAAAATACTTTTCTGATTTATATAACCACAATATTTTTTAAACAATAAATTAAAAGCTCCTCTCTCGATATTAAAACACATCAAATACTATCTTAGCAATGACTTTCGAAATACTGGCATCATCATGAAAGTCTAAAATACTAACATCATCACGGAAATCTGAAATACTGACATCATCTTTAAACCAGTGTGACGTTCATACTTTAAAACAGTGTTTACATTATATAAAAATACATTTTTTAATTATTAAGCATTATAATGACCAAAAATATATAAAAAAGTTTTTTTTTTAAAAAACGAAACAAAAACAAGCAAACAAGTAAAATAGCTTATAAAATACAATTTTTCTGTCTATAAACCATCACCAGGTTTATTGTAAAATAGTGATGAATGTGATCCAGAAAAAGAGCTCCGCTGAAATCTACACTATGACAATGATTAAAAATTAATTTCGCTTGAAAAGTATGATTTTAAAGATGAATTCAATGTACATGCATTCAAACAATTTCTTAAACAATCATTTCCAAATGCAAAACAATTTAGAAAAAGACATTATACTCTTTCCCATATTATCAGAAAGTTGTTTTGACAGCACGCAGATATGTATCCTGAGTAATAAATCATATTTTTCCGGAAACTGCTGACCTTAATTTTCTATTAATTTATGTCACTGGTTAGGTTCGCAGGAAGTAACTTATCGGGAACTTCCTTTAGAAGTTATTCAAAAGGTAAACTACCAGTTAACCGCTTTGATCCCATGTTAAATTTATGGAGCATGATTATTAGATTAAGGCATGATATGTTAAGGTTCAATTACCTTTCAATAAAAATTGAAAGATAATCATTAAAGTTATTTTCAATCATAATGAGTTACGTCATATTGTATTTTAAGAAATATCGGATAAAATGGGGAAGGTAACAATGACTTATTAGTAAATTTATTGGATTTCGTTATAAATAAGAAATTTAATCAATTTCATAAGTTTAAAAATGCAACTAGATTTCTTTTATTTAATTAAATCTATTTTGAATGAGCTCCAAGTATTCTTGCGCGAGTGAACTATACTTTTAATTAATGAGTTTATAACATTATTTTTAGAAGAGCTTAAGAAATTAAAAGTTTCAATTAAAACCCAAAAGCATTTTTTCAATTCCTCTATTAGCTCACACTCTCTCTCTATATTTTATTAATCTCGAGGGAAATTTTTTAATCGTTAAAAAAAATCAAAAGAGCTCCATTGGTTTTTATATGCAGATTTTTTTAGATCCCAAAACGTGAATTTAATAAAAAAAATTTTGAAAAACCCCAATTATTGAAGGAATAACAAATACACAGCTACGTTGGGATCTTTTTTCCTTTCCGCCCCCGATTTTGGCCAAAACTTAAAAAGGGTTTTTTCACGTTTTAAAGCATTCAGTTGAACTGAAATTTTATTGACACATTGTTTTGGATGACAATGCGATACTGTAATGATAATGAAAAAAATTAAAACCAAAATGTTGGATTCTGTAAATTGATATAATTTTTATATATTAATTGTAACTTTTTAATAAAAATTAGCTAAAATAAAATTTTTCTTTGTTGATATCAGTAACAATTAACTTAAAAAAACTTTTTTTATATAACTTGTTTTGTCTTATTTTTTTCTTTCGAATGGGGCCGCGGATTGGTGATTACCATTACAGACCTGGCACATATTCCAGCAGCTGGTATCATTTTTTAGAGTCGTACCATATAGGTGGATACCAATTGCAACAATGTAATTTTGAAGCCTAGTTTCCTCCCCAAAAGGAGGCACATGAGCCTTGGCTATGCGTAATTTTACCAGGATATTTACTAGGAACATCCAAGTCAAACAAGTATTCAGGAGGTCTCTAACATGCCGCATAAGCATAAGATGTGGATGTTGTCCGTTTTATTCTTCATGAAAATCCAGCGCAAAGCCTAGCGTTTTCCTGCAGGATTATTTGAAGCTTATAAAGTGGTATGACAAATGCCTCAATGTACTTGGCCCTTATGTGGAAAATTAAAGAGGGAGTTATGTCTTATCTTTAATGTCTCATTCTACACTTTGACATTTTATTCTCAACTCTGACCACAATCTACAAGGGAAACTTATTTTTCAGACTCACCCTCTTAACTATGCCACCCAGTCGACTTTGTCTTATTATACTTCTCATAATTTCAAAATAGCTTGCCCGAATTCAAAATTTAACTATTATGTGTCATCTTACGAGTATTTCTTTCTTTATGTTCGATAATTATATTAATTGTAGTTTCAATATCTATCTATAAGGGTGAATATTGCTGTTTTAAGGAGAAAAAAAAAGTATCCATTTTGGAATCCTCCTATACGGGAAAGATGTTTTATGGTATGGAGATAGTAGAAAAATAATTAAAAAGATTAATTTCAAAATTTAATATATTGTCCCAAGGAGGCTGAATTTCCGAAAAATATGAAGAAAATAAATTCTAGTTTTTAAAAAAAAACAACTGAAAAACACGCTTTTATAGTGAATCGAACTAAAAAGTAAAAAAATTCTTAATATAAGAATAAAATGCTTAACGAGAAAATTAATGTCATTGTGGTAAAAGCGTGGGGTGTTTTGTACTACATTCTTACACTAATTCAGCATTTCGGAATAGAATTAGTAAGAAATTATAACAATTGATAAAGAGCACCCCTCGCTTTTACGCCAATGACATTAATTTTCTCAGTATAATCATTTTATTCTTATATTAAGATATATATATATATATATATATATATATACTTTCTAGTTCAATTTAAAATAAAAGCGTGTTTCTTAGTTTTTTTAAACTATAATCTATTTAATAGTCACGGTAAATTTAAAGTTAAAGAATTATCAACCTTCTTAAACATTTATCTAATAGTAGAGTTTAATCATTCTTTTAAAATGGTAAACAAACGTTTAATAGGATATGATTGAGATTTTATTATTATTGAGATATCTGTAGGAAATAGAGAGGATACAATTAAATCTCTATTTAAACATTCTTTTAGTTTCTAGAATTGTTCATTCATAACAAAGAATAATCGGTTACATTATGCACAGGGTCAATCGCGCACACATGAATTTTTCAAGGGTAGGTAGGTAGGGTCCAGAGTTGAAAGATCACCATTCTTGTATCATGATCCAATACGCCACCCAACAAATTCTTTTGATTTTGTCGATTTTCGGGAACAAAAAACAATCAAAAATTATTTATTGAATAAATAATTAGCATGAATTAATAAAATTAATTATTAATAGCAAATAATTAATTAAATCTTACGTACTATATACATAGAATTGTAATTTATCGAGAAAAAAAAAATGAATGACTTTAGGGGAGAGGGTCTGAACCCGGGGATCTCTCATTTAATATTAAAATTTCCTTCTTTTACTGAATCTGAAAAATCTCGTTGAAAAATTGAAATATGTGGAATCTTAGACTAGATCACTAAATTGGCCCCGCAATGAATCTTCAAATCCTTTAGCCATGTGTTGGGAGTCAGAGAGGATTGTTTAAAATGTTGTGGATTCCGTAATGTCAAGTTGATACATAAAAAAGAGGCCGCGGCAGTCGAAAGTTTAAGAACCACTGATTTAGACAATAGTTTGTTTGTATTTTTTAATTTTTTTTTATAAATTTAATATAAAAAAGACTGTTAAAAATGTACCTGGTGTTTATTCATCGCTTGTAACTATTTCGTATGTGCCCTTTTATCGCAATAAGAGTTAAAAATATTAAAAGATCGGCTTCATTTCAACAAAAATGACTTTAACCCTTTATCTACCGCATTATGATTTACTGCAGTTTTTTTCATGCTATATTTTTTGTTGATTCACTACATTGGAAATTAAGAGATATATATGAACAAAAATATACTCAACTTTGGCAAATTTAACCCAATAAAGCTAATTAATTAATTAAAGATATTCACCTGTAAAATTAATTATACACACTGTTCACTTAAATAGTCAAATCGTTTTCTAAGGTCTTCTTTAACATACAAAAAAATAAGACACATTTTGAAATTAACTACTTTTTCAGAACAAAAATGACAATCTTCGCAGTCCGCTGAAAACGCAATTTCTGTTATAAAACTATTCGCCTTCTCCACTAAATACTCATCATAGAACCCGTGCTACCATTATCCTGAATAGTGTATTTCAAAAAAATATTCCCCTAAGTATCGTTAGGTATTCCCCAAAAGGTTATACTCTTTAAAATTTTAAAGTAAGTGGTTTTTAAAGTTCGTTCGGTAGATAAAGGGTTAATTTTTCCCACTATGATCCGACACCGGAACCAATTTTTAAAAAACGCATAAATGTAAAATTTTCATGTTTTTGTGCCTTGATTAATAATGTATAAAATTGAAAAACATTATGAAAAAATTTTAAATAAATTTTGGCAAAAATTAACTGAAATCCCCTTTTTTTAAAATGTTTTTCCTTTTGAAAAACTTCTTTGAAAATTTATTTTGCCTTAATATAACCCTGTACAAACCCTCAAATATGATTTTTAAAAAATTCGAATTATTTTCGGCCAACCATTTAAATAATTATCGGCGTATTTTTTTAAAAATTTCACTTTGTTGTCGTAAAACTGGATAAACCGATTCCCCGAGTTTGGTTTCAAAAATTTAGTTGAGTTTTTGTCAGAGGTTGAGCTGAATACAGGCAAAATATTTTAAAGCATTTTTAAAAAGGGGCTTTTAAAAAAAAAGGACTAAGTTTTTTTTCCCAAAAAAATTTTTTTAAATAATTTGTTTTTATAATGCTTTTAAAAATTTTATACATGTATTCAAATCAATGATACTAAAATCAAAATTTATCCATTTACACGCTTTTGAAAAACCCGGGTTCCCGTAGGGGGCCTTAAAAGATCAAATATCTAAATTTTTATTACCCTTGTACAAAATTTAAAAGAAAAAATTTTTTTCACTTTTTTTTCCCCATGGAGTTTGAAATATTGAAGCACAAAACCCAACCCCATTTTTTTTTATAAAAAGAAAACAGGGGGGCAGAGGAGTAATATTTGAATCTGAAATTTTATGTTTTGTGTAGTTCTTTTGTATAAGATATTTATAAAAACTAAAAGAAAATTCACTTGTTACGTAAGAACATTATTCTTTCAGATAGTAAATAAATGGTACATTAATTCAGTGGTCAAAATTCGTTATAGATTTGAGTGTTCATTTCACATTACATTTTTGTATACAATAGAAGTATCACATGCGCTCTCATATTTTGACAACTTAAAGCCTTTTATAAGAGTTTTTATGAACATATTGTGGAAATTATTACTTCACATATCATAAATAAATGCTACTTATCAGCTGAGGAATAAATGAAAATTTTTTAATTGTTTTAATAATAATATTTCAAATAAATTATGTACTTTTTTATTTCATTAATGCAGCCTATACATTCATATATGTGTGTATTTATTTATGTATATAAAAGGCTGCAATTAATTATCTATATGTGTAGTCTGAAATAATATTTATTGTGAAATAATGATACATATATATATATATATATATATATATACATATGTACAAATTTTATACCTTTTTTCATTTTCTAGTTTCCTTAATCTAAAACCCCAAGAAATTTTATCTTTTTTTACACTTAAATTACATTCTGAAGTATAAAATAAAACTTAGATATTTGTAACTTTAATTAAAAATTTTTAAAAAATGGTTGCATAACTCATTACGTAGCCAAATTCTTCGAATTTCTAGCGATTGAAATGTAAGGAATTCAACTAAATTCTAATTTTCGCTTTACAGAATACCTTGGAGATTTGATTCACGGTATAATAGAACTCATGAACTGTGAAATTTAATTAGATTTTGAAACAGCCAATTATATTTTTCTTTTCCATCTCATAATTTGTGGTTTCATAACTCAAAGGAGACAACAGACCAATTTGAATGAAACACCGAACAACGTGACGTTTTGAATTGACGCAAACTTTTCAATTGTAATAATTTTGTTTCGAAATTCAAAATCCTTTAAAAAAAATACATAAATCAGTAATTTTCTTCGCGAAAGGCGTTATTTTAATCATATCCACTCCGAAAAATACGATTTGGAGTGTTCTTGCAAAAGAAAACACTTGCGTATCTTTATTATATAAATCTTTATTCCGGAATGAAGAAATATTGTTACATATTTTGTTATTTTATGTTTAATCTAAGGTTTTGTTGCTTACTTTATTTTATCTCACAAGCCGATATTAGATATTTCTCTTAATCTATAACACTATAGTAGAAAGAAAGAATAAAATAACTAGAAATTTTAATCTTTAATATTAATGATTTTTCTCTATACATTTAAATAACGTATTTAAAATTTTATGCATGACTACTTTTTTGCCTTACATAACCAAAAGGCTTTGAAAGGAAAAAAAAGAAAACAAAGAGAAGTTTTTTTTAAAAGACAAAATAAAAGAATTTTTTCCTTTTTCAAATGGGTGACATATTAGAACCTGTCTTTCAAAGGCAAGCCCTAAATTGAGAGTCATTTCGGGGACTGTGGGCCTCTCACCCCAATTGCGACTCTTGAATTTATTCAATTCAAGCTGTCGTTGGATGCAAACAATTACCAAGTTTTAATTTTTCCAAGAGTACCAGAGTCAAATTGATACTCAAGAGATCTTTAACATGCCACATAATCATATATGATATGCGTGAATAAGACTTTCTCAACAAGAATATCTATTGACCCTAGCAGGGATCCTGCAACCTTGGCTTACGATTTGGGTATGCTGCCTCTAAATCAGCGAGCTAACACAAAAATGAAAAATAATCATCTACTTTTTTGCATTTGATTAATTTTTTTTTAGCATAGTTTATGATTTTTAACCCCAAAAAATATACATATTTCAAAATTGAGTGTCATTATTAGCAGTTAAAACGTCAAAATTTATGTTAAATACAGTTAAAAAAATTTAATTTTTTAAAAACGAAAATTAATTTTTTGGAATTTTTGTTAATTATGTTAATGTCTTTATCTTCTACAACAATATCTAAAAAGAAATACAGTAGAACGTCGTTTATACGAACGTTTATTATCCGGACAGTTTTTTTTCTTTTTTGTCAAATACATGTACTGTAGATGAATACGTTTTTAACGGTGCAAAGCCGTTGTCGCGTGAGGCTGTGACGGGAAAACCCAAGATCAGGGGGTATTTGGGGAATTTCAAAAAAAGAGATTTAGAAGGCGAAAAAATTTCAATGACGCCGGGGGAGGCTTTGTTCAATTGATCCCAGGGAAATTAGAAGCACAAAGATATAGAAACCTGGGTGGCATGCGATGCATAAGTTGAAAAATGCTAAATTGGGGTTTTCTTAAAAGCAAAAAGAACCCACCCTGTCAAAATAAACAGGACGAGGGCAACAACAAAACGAAAGTACAAAAGGGCGTTTCTTTTTAAAATACTATAAGTGGGAGAACAACAATAGACGCGTCCTACTCAACTATTGCTTTTTCGAGATTGAGACCTTGCAGCGAAAAAAGAAGGTGCATTAACAGCGGGGAAATAAGTGATTATTTTTTACTAGGAAGGACATTTCACTTTTTTTTTTCTTCGCACGTTTCCCCCATGTAAAGATTTTTAAAATTCTATAATGTCCTGTTTCAAAACACTGCATTTGTTTGTTTTCGAACGGGGTCCGTCCCAATCGATTCGGATAAGTGACTTTCTACTTAAACGCAAAAATTTAAAACTTAATATTTCAATTAA
>BMAV01000778.1:0-10770 GCA_019973955.1 Trichonephila inaurata madagascariensis
TAGTAACCTTTGGAGACGTTATATGAAACGAAGCACCTGGTTACCAATTCAGCGGGTACGACACATAGGAAATCAAGGATGCCAATTTGGCGAGTTATTTATATCGTTGGAGATCGTTACGATAATACATAAGTACCAGATGGATTATTTAACGTTGCAGTGTCACATTCTGAACTACTCACAACTCATTATTCAATCAGTAATCGTCGCAATTGATTATTTACATTGTAGAAAAATAATTATATGAGTCTAAAATCTCAACTAACACAAAATAAGTATTTTTTATTTTTATTTTCGAAAATTCAACCTTTTGGTTACAGTATTCAATATTAAATTTTGAAAAGATCCAATTAAAATTTGTTTTCTCCTTATTTTTCTACCATAGATTAATAATTTTGTATATATAACCATGATTCCCTTAATAAATATATATATATATATATATATCATGTAGGGGAGTAATTCTTTAATATTGACAGAAGAAATGTAACCTGCAGCCATTTACCATATTATATTTTACTCTAATGTTCAGAAAAACAGTCTGTACCCGCCGACAAGACGATCCATTTCAGCGTCGATCAGCAGCGAGGTATTCGTTCCTGTTTAAAGTCCTCGAAGAGAATTCAAAGTACTTATGCGGGAGGTGGATTGAGTTGTCCTGGTAGAAAGTTTACCCCAACTGACAAATAAAGGCTTGGGGATTCATCCCCAACATATATATATATATATATATATATATATATATATATATATATGTGTGTGTGTGTGTGTGTGTGTTGTATTTTCAGTGAAATATGCTTAACGCGAAAACGCTTAACCTCAAAATATTGGTTAGCACGAAATAATACAATGGTCCCGACAAACTAATAAGTATTTTCATGTATTTTTTTCTGTTAACACGAAAATATTTCCCGTCTGGGAAGGAACAAAATACGGAAAGCACGCACCACACAGGCGAGATTAAAGAGGAGTGTAAAATAAAAGATAGATGGTTTCATATGTTTCGTAGAAAGGAAGCTTACTTGGCTTCGAAATACCCTCAGAATAGCCTGTCAAACTAACTAATTTCGTTTATATTAGCTAATTTCAGCCTCCACCCCAACGAACGCCACACCGCTTTTTAAAAATCTCTCAACAGTTGGCTTTAAATTCTTGACGAATACAGCCCCGTATATGAAAAAGCCGGAGTTTGGTCCCCCTTTTTTTTTTTTCTATTTCAGAAGAGTTTTTTAAGAGTACTATGGCAAAGAGCTCAGGGGGAAGCAAACTGTAATTTTGTTTAAAATGAGGATGGAACTTCTTAAGGCTGTTGATTAAAAACAGAAGAAGAAAACGTAAATCTGTAAATATATTGTTACTGCTAAATCCACATTATCAACAAAAATCAAAAGAAAGAGAGCAAATTACGGAGATGTTTGTTATGTTCTTGTTACTTATACCACCTGATTGACAGTAACATCAGATCAAGGTTCACAAAACCATCGGGGGGCTAGTTTTTTTACACCCTTTTCTTTGGGGGCTTTAAGCACCATGCAGGTGACAGTCCCTTTTTGCTCCGTTCCCCCCCCAATTTTTGGGGGGAGAACATTTCCCCGGGGGTGGTCGGGGGGCCCCCAATTTCTTTTTCCCCTTCCATCAACCTCACGAGAGGACTTGAGGATCAACGACTTTTTTGGGAGTAACCCATCCCCACGATGGTGTTATACATTTCCAAACATCCCTTTCCCGGGGGTGCCCCCCCTTATCCCTTTCCCCCGCGATTGGGCCCGGGCCCTATGGCCCCGCGGGGTCGGCGTCACTAACCACTATTTCGGATGGACGGCTAGACGGAAATGTTTGAACATCTATATGTAAATGAAATGTACTTTAATAAACTTAATTTTGTTGAACATATTTTTTATTCTTTTACTTTTTTTTTTGGTTTTATTTTTTAACAAAAAAATTTTTCCCATTCCCCCAAGTTTCGTTTTAAAAAAAGATTTTCACCGTGTATTATTGCAATTTCTTATGGCATCCTAGGAGATGACATATAAAGAGTATTCAACAAAAATAAGTAACGTAAGATAGATCGATAAAACACGTATTACGAAATAGATTCAGTTCTCAAGGACAGAAGAGTCATGTTGGAAAATTTAAATGACCTTTATTATGTAAAAAAATGTTATCATAGTGTTCAATCTGATTAATAAATATTCAGGATCAAAAACACTTGTTTTTATTTAATTTTTTATGAAAAATAGAATAAGAATATATTCTAGTTAGTTTATATATTAACAAAATGTCTTATTTTCAGCAATAAATAACAAAATATATATTGATTTTATAAGAAGGTCCATAAATTGTACTTTATGCAGGACATTTTTTCATCAGTGAATATTTTTTCATCATATAACGTATAAGGGGAAGAAATAAAGAGAAAATTTGTGAACGGAAAATTGAATAATAAAATAACGGATAGTCTTCGATACATTAAAATTAAATTGAATTAAGCTTCCAATTCTTCTGAATCGAAATAAGATATTAAAAAGGATTTTTCAGAAGTAGGAATATTATTTTTAATAATATCGCTTCAGTGTTCTGTATTCGCACACGCACAATGAGCATTTGAAAAATTGTCTCAAAATTACTCTAGAATATAAAAGTTATACTTTTTAGGGAAAATATATGGGTGTTTCTAACAGCTGCATCTATTTTAAGAAAACTATTTTTAGAAAATTAAAATATTTGTTTTAATAATTTTAGAAATTAAAATGTATTAAATGTTGACATTACGAAACAAGTTATGAAAGTGCAAAATCTTTCCAGATGGTTATACTATTGGATAAAATACAGAATGTGCACAAAAGGTGTACCCAGTTTTAAAAATCATATTATCGAAACTGCTGCCTATATTACTAATGTAAAGAAAAAGTTTCTTTTTTTTCCCCACCATTGATAAACATGTGACAACGCATTCAAGTTCGCAATGATTAAAAATTCAAACATGTCGACAATGACAGAATTTTTTTTTAAATATTAAAGTATGTACGAGTTTTCCCCCTTTTTATTTCGGTTTAATGTGCATTTAGAAATATCTACGGAAAAGAGACACCAATCACTAGAGCATTCTGCAATGGTGTCCCCAATTTAAGAAAACGGATTACTAGTGTGAAAGAAAAGAAAGGGAAAAAAAGAGTAGCGGAAGAACTGGAAAGGGGTGGGGAGTTTTTTTCGAATATGGATTTTATAGAGTTGTCCTGTGAACGTCCCAGAAAAAGTATGGAAAATTTTACGAAAAAAAAATTAAATTTTGGTTTTTTTTGAGTTTTACAAAAAAATAACAAGGATTTGGTAATTACGAGCCATTAATAGAGCGAGACTGCAAAATGTATTAAACGAACTGGATTAAAATTGTACGTATGCCGCTTAACTAAATTGTCACACTTCGAACATTTGTAACTGGAAAAATAATGGGTATATTTCTCCTTACATTTATGTATTACTTATTGTAAAGTGTGCAGTATTTTAGATAATATGATTTTTTTTAAAAATTGGGTCCTCTTTTTTTTAACCCCCTTATTTTTTTTGCAAATTTTTTTTAGGATTTTTTAAAAAACCAAGAAAATTTTAAAAAAAATACAATATTATTTTTTGAATTTTTTCCTAAAACCCCAATGTAAGTAACACTCTACAAAACATCTGTTGTTCTTATTGCAGCACAGTGATATTGAAAATTTTAAGCATTTTATCCCAATTAAACATTTACGAGACTGTTTCACGTTTTTGGAAAATTTTAAAATTTTTTCAGGCCGGTATTTAACTCGCCCACGCAACAAAAACCCTCGTAATTTTAAAATCGTTTTTTGCCTTTTTTTTTAAACCCCTTTTTCCCACCGCGTTAAGATTTACTGAAGTTTTTTTCATGCAATTTTTTTTTTCTTCTGAATCACTACATTGAAAATTAAGGAATATACATAAACAAATTACTCATTTTCGAAATTTATATAATCCGTTAGAGCTAAAATTAATTAAAAGATATTCAACAGCAAACCTTAATTATATACACTTTTTCCGCTTAAAATAAATGGGTCAAAAATTTTTTCTAAGATTTAAATAACAAAAAAAATTAGACACTTATTTTTTTTGACTTTTCCCCCTTTTTTCCGGAAAAAAAAAATGAAACCCTTCGCAACCCGGGGCTAAAAAATGCTTTCCGCTTGAAATTATTGGCCATCCCCGCAAAATGCTCATCGTAGAACCCGTACCGCCATATACCTTAAAAATTGGTTTAAAAAAGAATATTCCTGCAAAGTTTTGCCCAGAGTGTTCGTAAAAAAGGTTTATTCTATGAAATTTTTTAAATTTGAGGGGGTCCTTTAAAAAGTATTTTTGGTTAGAAAAAGGAAATTTTCCCCGGGTAAAATTTTCCATTGGATTATAGCCCACTATTAATTTTTTTTACTTCCTTTTTAAGGTATCCAACTCCCCCTAAAATTGTGAATTTTTCCAAAAAAAAATTGGAATTTTTAATGTTTTAAATTTTTTATAGAGATCTTACTAGCTTTATAAAAACTTTAAAATTTTAAAAATTCCGTTCATTTGGAACAAAACATACAAGTGTTTAGTAAAAGCAGAGGGCCCCCCACTACTTTTAAGCCAAAAAGGCCCAAATTTTTAAAAAGGTTTTTTAAAAAATTTTTTTTTTAAAAAGTTTAAAAAGGGGGCAGGATTTCTAAAAAGTTTTGAAATTAATTAACTGAAATTTTTTTTGTATATTTCTGTATAAAGTAGAAGTTTTTAGCCTTCAGGGGTTTTTCAAAAAACTGTTTATTACAAAATTTACAGTCCCTTATGTTTAATATAATCCCATTTTTCAGGGAATTTTTTTTTTAACAGCTAAAAAAATTGCCTAGTGTTTGTAAAAAATTTAAAAAATCTCTTATTCTGAAGGTCATTTTAAAAACCCAATAACAAAAAATGATATATCCAAATTGAGAATTTGGCTTTCCCCTTTTGTAAAAAATTTTTGTTAAAAATTTTTAATAATAAATTTTTTTTTCCCTTCTTAATTTTAGGTTTTTTTTAAAATGTACCCAAAACAATTTAAAAAAACCCGAAAATAAACCCCAAATCTTATTTTTTTTAAAAAAATTTCCAAAAGTCAGATACCTTAAAGGCACAGTAATATTTAAAATTTCATTAACATCCGAGTTAAACATTTACGAGACAATTTCACGTTTCTCTTTTGAGTAAATTTTCCGGCCAGTGATTTAACTTGCCCGCGCAAGATCGATTTTTGAATATTTCGAATCACTTTTGCTTTGCGTTTTAGCTCTGGTACAATTTCATTGGATTATCTCCCACACTTTAATATATTTACTTCCTCTAAACAGCAAGAGTGCTTCAGATAAACTAATTCTGAACTGATATAGCTTCGTACATTTGTATTTTGTTCCTGTATATCTATGTCTACTACAGTTGATCGAAATTTTTTTTCACACATTTGAAACCTACCAGTGTGAAAAAGATGTTCTCTAGAATATATATGAAGGAAAAATAAAATAAAAATTTAACATGCAAGAAATAAATTCCGGATCGCGCTTAGATTAATTTACCCCCCAAAATTTAAACCCGGGAAATTTTTGATTTGACTCTCAAACCCAAAAAAAGGGACTTTCTACACCGCTGTTTTGGTCCCCATTTTTAAATTATGTTTTTCCCTGTGTGGGGTTAGGGCAAAAAACTAATATTAAAAATTTTGAAATCTCCAAAATTTTATTTTTTTGAAATATAACTAGAGCTGGTAGATACACCAGAAACTCCTACATCTATAAAGCCCTTGATATTAAACCTTTTAAAAACTTTATTCAAACTCTTGCAATTAAATTTTTTAATAATCTCCCCAATGCCAATAATCTAAATTTAATAGACATTCAAAATTACCACTTAAATGACAAAACTAAGAGACCCAGGAGAATACTCCTGGATTCTTATAATCCCCCTTAATAGTATTGCTTCGCAATCACAGGTATTGAAAATGCAAACTATTCATTCTAAATTTTTTACTCCATATTTTTATCTTTAATTTTTGTAATTCTTGACTTTTAAAAATTTCTCTCATCGCTGCACCCAACAGGCAAGCAATCTCTTATTTCAATCTCCCCAACTTCAGGGCAGCCATTAGAGAGCTTTCTGACTTATTGCTATCAACTAATGACACACAGTTGACACTACAGCTCCCAGTTGACTGTCAAAATTCTCAGGACTTTTTTCCCACTGAAATCAGAAGACTACTACCCCCAGACTGTGACATCATTCGCCTGCATTACCCAACCAAACTCAGTGAATTTTGTTTTTTCCCACTCAGGTTTTCCACTTGTCAGCGCCAAAATACTTATCAGATAGGGGATGGAGGATCTATTGCAGATCCATATCCCTGTGACGTGAAGAAACGTGAAATAAAAATTTATCCCCTCCAGATCTTTCCAGAGCTGAGCTTGGGCAGGCGAAACGTGCCATCCTGGCTCATCCCGAGAGCAGCTCGGGCAATGTGAAAATGATCTTTCCCGAATTACTTAACATGTGCTTTTTATGGTTTTGAATAATTAAAAGTACCACTTGGGGGGGATTTTTTTCAAAAAGAGGACGCCCTTCTACTGAGCACCACTTTTACGCTTGTCTGAAAGACACTTTATTGAATACATTCTCCCAATAGAGAAGAAAACTAATCCAACACGACAGTGTATTACTTTTTGGTCAAAGAGAGACAGTGAAGGTAAGAAGACAAACAAGATTCTATACTATCCAGATTGCGATGTTGTGGGTTATGTGCAGTAAAGTGTTTTCGAATTTATCATACACGATCAAATTTGGATTTCTAATTTCATAATCATTTATATAATGCAAAAGATGTAAATAAAATTTGCAATTCAAGATAAAAACTAGGTATTTTAAGCTTTACATTTATGTTTATTTGTTAATTAAAAAGTACATCGTTTATTATTTTAGAGACATTTTTAAGCTAACTATATGTAACGATTGATTGATTCATGAAAATTTCTGAAATCTATTTTATTATTTTAGATTCTTATAAATAGAAACTGACTATTATTAAAAAACGATGAACGTTTTTTGTTTTACTCTTAGCATCAGAATCGTTTTCTTTTTATTGCTTACATATTAATAATTTTTTAATTCTAACTTAATATTTTTTTATAAGTCATACATCGAAATTTGAAGCTATATCTTATCTGTGAGGAGGGAAAGATAGAACAATAATTTTACACTAAAAAAAAACCTCGTTCGGGCTATAGAGAGGGGAAAGAAACCTGTCTTAAATCAAAAATAAGTGGAATGGAACAAAAATTTCGAAAAAGGGAAATTTTTTGACATAATTTTAGAAATCACTCACATTGTGCGCGTACAAACACACACACAGAGATGTTGGTGTCATGAGGAAAAGAGAAAGCCCGAGCAACGCCGGGCTAAGCGGTGGAGGGGAGGAGAGTTATTTTGAAAAAGAGTATTAGAAGTGCTGATTTTATGAAGAAAAAAGAATTTTATAGAAGTAGAGATAGCCCGTGCAACACCGGGCCATACAGTTAGTTTAAATATATTTTTTTACAATAATTTTTAGGAAATTTTGAATGCCAATGGTGCTATTATGTTTATAAAAATATGTTTGCTTCATAATATACACACACATAAAAAATTCCCATTTTTTTATCCATACTCCAGAAATAAAATTAGCTCGGAATGGGTTAATTTGTACGTTGAGTACCATCACAAAAAAAATGAAGTTCAGGCACATAAGAATATAATTTATGATAAAAGAAAAAGAATCAAAGTACGTTTTGATACAGAAAAGAACAGGCATTTTATTTCCTTTTAAAATTTATTGCGATGGGAGAACATTTATTAAATAGTTACAAGGAAAAAAACTATGAGATACATTTAACAGCTTCTTTAGTATTGAATTTTAAAAAAAACATACTATGGAAATGACAACGTACAGTGAAGTGGAAAACAGGGAAAAGCTTGTGTTAGACTGGCTCGACGGTTCACGAAAACAAAGAAGGGATTGTGAAATATTGCACTTTACACATTATATTATTCACTACTCAGTTATCATTTATCAATAATCACATCACTTTTGGTTAATTGCATTGGATAAAAATAATTTTATTTTGGTTCTACAATCAATGAAACAAAATTAAGGCATTTCCCAATTTTTTGAAAAATTCAACACTTAAGAGGCAATATTGAATTTCGAAACTATTCTTTTAAGTGTTTTACTGTTAAGGTATCCGACTACGTTCGGAACCGTGATTTTAAAAAAGTGCATAAATAGATAATTTTCATGATATTTAGTGTCACTTAGATTAGACTACATGTATAAAATTGTTTTAAGGACATTGTGACCAAAAAAAAGTTATTTAAATACAATATTTCGGCAAAAAATTAACTTAGAATAATCTTTTTTCAAAATGTTCTCCTTTTGTGAAAAATGCTTCTATTATAATAATACTTTGCCTGTATATAGCTCAGACCTCTGTACAGTGGCTCAACCATGATTGTTGAAAAATTCACATTATTTTCAGAGTTACATCCCATTGAAATAATGATCAGCTTTTTTTTCTTAAAATTTCTTCCCTCTGTTGTAAAAACATGGATAAACCCACTTTAAGTTATATATTTCAAAATTCTATTGAGCTCTGTACAGAGGCCCTGAGCGAAATACAGGCAAGTATTATTATAATAGAACCCTTTTTTCACAAAAAGCGAGAAATATTTTGGGGCATTCTATGTTAATTTTTGCGAAAATTTGTACTTAAATAATTTTTATTGTAATAATATTCTTAAAACAATTTTATATACATTTTCTAATCTAAGTGATACTAAATATCATAATATTATCCATTTATACGCTTTTGCAAAATCACGGTTCCGAACGTAGTCGGATACCTTAAGGTTTCCGTACACGTTGAAATGACTAAATTCGGTCCACAAACACATTTTTTAAAAACTTTTATTGAGTAGAGTTATTCCTCTTTTACTTCATAATACATACATTTTTGTTTGTTTCTACACTGCCTAGATGCCAAGCTACAGAAAATTTTATAAAATTAGAAAAACCGGAAATGGGCTTTTCATCTTCCAGAAATGGGCATTTAAATTGTTCAAAATATATCATGGCGAATCTGCCAACTATAAATGTTATGAATGCATTTTGTATAAAACTTTTTGTATCTGATATTTATATTATTTTCTAGAGAATGTATTAAAATATTTCTTAATGCATAAATTATTTTTAGTCATGGCCTGTTATTTAAATAGTAGTCTCATAAAGAATGTCAAAATTTTTAATAATATTTACTCAATCAGCTCAGAAAGTTTTAAATTTTAATAAAGCATAAAAATTTTATTACATTCTCTAGATAAATGCATGTAACTTGTTTTAGCAATACTTTTACCGATATAAGTTTATTTTTTTCTAATTGCTTTGAAGTTTTTCAAAAATAATGCTGAAATTTCACTTAAGATTGTGATTTTTGTGAAATTTAGATATTTTTCAAAAAAGTTTAAAAAGTTAAATATTATAGTGCTTATTATTATTGATCCCTGAAAAGCCATTTATAATGTTTTGGTATGCTATTTTTAAAAAAGTACCCTAAACGTGCTCAGATACCTTAATCTCTACACCATAAAACATCTTTTCCGCATAGGTAAGTTTCGATTATTAATAGTTTTTTCTCCATATAACAGCTATCCTCTATACCAGGGGTACTCAACCTTTCTTTCTGCTGAGCCACATTCACATGTCAGCTGTTTCACGTGGGCTGCATACATATGTTATTTATTTTACGCGCTACGCATCATGAGGATAAATCGGGGAGGTTGAGTGAGAAATGCTTTAAAACTAAGATAACATTGCAAATTTAAAATGTGGAAAATTGATCGAAATTTGATTATTAATAGTTTTCTCCATATATAACAGCTATCCTTATCCCGGAAATTATATACGCCATTCTATACCCTCTTCTTTTTCTACATAAAATGTCGCTGTTTCCCCCGGGGGGTGATAAAATTTTTTTATTTATTTTACGCGGGGCCGATTGGGGGATAAATCGGGAGTTTGAGGGAAATGCTTTTCCAAGATAACATTAAATTTAAAATGGGAAAATTGATCGAAATTTTTTATTAATAGTTTTCTCCCCCTTTTAACAGCTATCCTTTTATACTGGGGGGTATATATAACAGCTATCCTCTATACCAGGGAGGTATATATAACAGTTATCCTCTATACCATACTTTCTTTTCTGTTGGCCACATAAAATGTCAGCTGTTTCACGCGGGCTGCATCATATGTTATTTATTTTACCCCTACGCATCGGGATAAATGGGGGGGTTGGGTGGGAAAAGCTTTAAAAATAAGATAAATTGAAATTTAAAAATTTTGGGAAAATTTATGAAATTTGATTATTAATAGTTTTCTCTCCATATATAACAGCTATCCTCTATACCAGGAGGTATATATAACAGCTATCCTCTATACCATACTCTTCTTTCTGCTGGGCCACATACACATGTCAGCTGTTTCACGCGGGCTGCATACCTTTTTTATTTATTTAGGGCCCATGGGGTTTTTTTGGGGAAATGCTTTAAAACCAAAATTAAAAATTTTAAAAAGGGAAAATTGATCAAATTCCATTATTTAAAATTTTCTTTCCCTATAACAGCTATTTTTATTACCAGGGTTACTCAACCTTTTTTTTTTTTCTGGGGACATTC
>BMAV01000780.1:7329-20965 GCA_019973955.1 Trichonephila inaurata madagascariensis
GGGACATGGTTGACCCGAGGACACACATCCCAAATCGGTGTTGGCTGTGTAGTCGACACTTTAACAGGATACGTTATTGACTATGAAATTATGAGCAAGTACTGTCCTATATGTATAAGTGCGAAAAATGAATCAGGTGAAGCTACAGCTGAATACGATGTTTGGTATTCTGGCCACAAAAATTCCTGCCAGATTAACCACATTGGGACATCAGGAGCAATGGAAATGAAGGCTGCAGCTAAAATTTGGTCTCGATCAGAAGCATGTGGTTTTCGTTACACAACATTGTTATCTGATGGTGATGCTAAAACTCATAAATTCTTAAATAGCCTAAAAATATATGGACCAGATGTTGAAATTTTGAAAGAAGAGTGTATTAATCACGTAAACAAAAGGTTAGGCACCAGCTTACGTAATGTTGTGAAAGATTGGAGAGCTAAAGGTATTACTTTAGGAGGAGAATCTTATGGCAGCCTAAAAGACAAAACAATAAAAAAACTAACGCAGTACTATCAGAAAGCTATTCTGGAAAATAAAGGAGATATTCAGGGCATGAAAAAATCTGTATATGCCACACTTTATCACAGTATCTCGACAGACAAAAATCCAATGCATATGAAATGCCCTTCTGGCAAATATTCGTGGTGTTTTTATCGAAGAGCCTTAGCTAAAGGTGAAAAACCTGCACCACATAAATTTAATATTGGAACACCAATAAATCCAGATTACTTGACAAAAATTGTTCCAATATATCAAAGATTAGCTTCTGATAGTCTTTTGAAAGGATGTACCAGATGTCTGACTCAGAACAGCAACGAGAGTCTGCATAGCGTGATTTGGAGTAAGTCCTCTAAAGAAACTTCAGCAAAATCACGCCGTGTAAATATAGCTGTTTCTGAGGCAGTATCAGAGTTTACCTTTGTACTTTGAAAGCCTTAAAAGAAATATAAAAGGCTGCTAATTTGGATCTTGGTGAAGAAGCAGTAAAAATTGCTGCCACACGTGATTACAGACGTAAAAAAGAAAGAAATCACCAAAATAATCTTGCTTTTTGCACAGCACGTCGAAAAGTAAAACTAGCCAATCTACGAAAAGAAAAATATTCAAAGAAAAAAGAAGGAATTACATATAGTCCTGAGTTTTTTTAAACATAAACGTAAAAAAAATATATGAAGATGTAAAATAGAATTATTTTAAAATCATCGTAAAATGGGTTCGTATGTTATTTATCGCAATTTTTTTAAAATGTAAGGTACTGAAAATTTTAAATTTTAAACATATAAAATTATAATTTTCATGTAATACCTTTATAAAACTTTTGTCATGTGCATGTAGTACATACAGTAATTTTTTAGTAATTTTATTGCACTTATATATATCTTTTTACAGTAAATAAAAACTTGAAATTGATTTATCTCAGAACAAAAAAAATCGTTTGTTTTCTTTCATTTAAAATGCTAAGGCTTTTTTTTCTATTGCATGAAATGTTTTAAATTTTTTTTATAGATTGCTATTAATACGTATAACAAAAGTTGGTATGCATTTTTGAATCAAAGCAATACTTATTTTTTTTTAAATATTTGAACTTAGAATTTATACGTTTTTTAGGGATTTTTTCAAAATAATTCATAAAAAAATTTTTTTTAGGAATTTGAATCATGTTATCCCCAAACCCATGCCAACTTTTGTTGTACATGGTTTGACAAATATGTAAATCAAATTTCTTGGGTGTACGTCAATTATTGTACGAGGAGTAGCGTTTTAAAATTACCTCATAAATTTTTAAAATTTTTTAAAAAAAAATTAAATGGATTGCTTTTTGTGATATTTTGAGCAAATATTCTGTCTTTCGTATTGCATATACATAGGTTACAAGGAAAAAATTGTAAAAACCATTAAATCAAAGATTTTTGTTTAAATCGTACCGCGTCCCCTTAAGTAACTAAATGCTCGTTGTAAAAAATATCAAACATTTCGAAGTATTTTTCTATTTTATATATCTTACCATTTCTTTTAAATGTATCCATTGAATCAAAAGACCCATCAGGTATCCCTATACATAACATTAAGGTTCAAAGCTCTGAAGAAATCCCGTCTAGCTTCTATCGGCTCCTGATTTTATAAGACCTCTTGTTCCAAAGGAAATTTCCACTGCATTGTTCAAGCAGTGGGATGGATGAGAGTCCACCTATGCTTTGCCGTCGAAACCTTTCAATATTCATTAAATCCTGCCTCTTTGCATGAAACCGTCACTTTCATTGTTATTCACCGTAAAGGCGCTAATTACTGCTCTCTCAAAACCTTCCTATTGAGTTTTCTTTTTCTGTCTCCTCACCTTTTATTTTTATCTAAGCCCTTGTGCAAAAGTATTTTCGTCATGTTTTTTTAAAATTTTTTTTGCATAATGCACTTCATTACTGAAATTTTCGTTACAAGACTTGAAAAGACTCCAACTAATTGATTATGCTTTGATATTGCTTTAAGGCTTGTTATTCATGATAATTACGCGTGAAAATAAATGACTTGTTACTTATGCTTTATGTAAAGGAATGAATAACGTGACAATAAATGAAATGGCTAATCGCACCGTTTTAAAATTGTAACTAACTTTTAAGGATTCCTATCTGTGATTTATTTGTATATGTATGTGTGCGCACAATACATTTTCAGTATTAGTCCAACATTTTAAATTGAGACCCAATTCAAATGTCTTTAGATTTCAGTCTCCTGGAATACACTTATGGGGGAATCCCAACATCAAGAAAAAATTATTGTAGAGTAATAGAACTTAAATCTTATTGGCTTAGATAAAATGTTGAATTGATTAAAGTTTCAAGATCAGAGCGCGAGAAGAGCCATTTCAAATGTGAACAGATGATACATAAATAATCCCCAGGGTTTTGAATGCAAAAGTGCATTATTTTGTCATACAGGTTTCAGATATCAGTTGGTGAGATGGTATTCCATGTTTGTGTTGCGCTTGGTCAATCAATAGAGGGACGTATAATACATAGGATGTGGATGATGCTGGAGTTGTCATCCAATGATGTCCCCTTCGTGCTCGAATAGAGAAAGATCTGGTGATCTAGAAAGCCAATGCAACACTCTGTTGAGAATGTTGGGTTAAAACAGCGGTATGAGGGTATCCTGTTGCTTCCACCCTTTTAAACAAAGTTCATAAATAGCTGGGCAGCTGGTTGAATGATCAGACTGACGTGTAAGTCAGGGTGCGTGGAATAACCACGGGCTGCTGTAATAGGACATTTCTCCTAGACGATAAACCCAGGTGGACCGGATTTCATCAGAAAAACACCGGATCTCTACTCCATCCTCTAGTGAGTTCTAACTTATCACCACTGACGTTGCAAACCACAATAGTTAGGAATTAGTGGAATGCACGCTACAAGGCAACTGGCTAGGAGCTATTCCTCAAAAAATCAATCGCTTACAGTTTACCGAGTCATTATGCTGTCAATTGCTGCTTGAATTCCTGCCACAGATGTAGAACGATGAGCCGTAGACATTCGCTGAACACCGTGGCCTTTACTTTCAGTAATATCCGGTCCTCTTGAGGCAGTATCTTCCCTTGATCACAGTCGCAAACAATAATGCACAGCGAATACGTTCCTGCCAAGTTTTTCTGTAAATATCGTGGAAGGAAAATCCACCTTTTCTTCGCCCTATTACACGATCTTATTTCAACTCAGTGAACCATTGATAATAGCTTTTCGACTCCTTAAAGGCGCTCTTGATCAACATCAACTCACTCCGTCCAACACTGATGCTCCTAGCGCGAAACTTGAATCGACGTCATACTTCGGATGCATAAACAAGCTTACCAAATTTCGTTTGTCTCCTTTTGGGTCGGATTTTCCCCCCATCAGTGTATAATCGAGGATAGGATTACAATCGTTTTCTTTTCATTTTATTCCCCAACATTAATGTTTCTTTGCAGGTTGTCCAGTGCTTCCGAACCGTCAGGATCACGAACTTTGGGCCTGCGTTACTTATGTCCATTCAAGCCCTGGACTATTGAGCATTGAATATGTTCAATTCCTGCAGCTCCTCATCAACTGACGGAGGCTTAAAATTACTGGGTCCAATAGTCCTTTCGCGCAGCTTCAAAGTGCGACGTTAATAAGAAACAGTATTCCCTAGAACAGTGATGGCGAACCTATGACCCATGATTGCTAAGCAACAACTTATTTGTTTACGCGGGTTTATTTATATTTTCTAATTTGTGTGGATTATTTATATTTTATTTGAATTTTTCAAGCACATTGACACAAAAGCAATTTAAATTATGTGTATAACCTTCAGTTTGATCATTACAGTTCCAAAGTTACGCAAATGAAAACAAATGTATTTGAAGATATGTAGTATACTTGAAATAAAGCAAAAGTGTTTACAGAATATAAAATAAAGTGTATCATTTTACGCACAATTTGCTTGTTGAAAAAAAAAAATCGAAAACCAAAGTAAATAATCATATTTAAAGCACTTTCTTCGGTAAAATGCACTTTTGAAAGGTTGTGTTCAGTTATGTTTGTAGAAAGAGACTTCCATAGCGCCCTTTTTTACCCGTTAAACCAATGGAATTTTAAAGATGTTTAGTTTTAAAAACACTCAGTTAAAAAGTTTTCAACTTAACTCTGGTGCAAATGGGCATTAGTGACCCACGCGCTAGTATTAAAAAAATTTTGAGCGAAATTCGTCTCAAAAAGGTTCGCCATCCCTGCTCTAGAACATATTTGTTAATTTTCTTCGCAGTTACACTAGCTGATATTGACTGAAAGTTTTTCTGTCAAACTGAACTATAGGTAACATCGTGTTAGTCAAATAAGTGCTATATTATAATATTTTAATTGACTGTTTTAATACTACTTTCGTGTTTCGAATAATTTATGGTTTATCTATTTCTTTCGAAAACTGAAAACGAATGGTAACTGTTAGCTGAAAGAGAGATGCACATTATTTAAACATCTTATTAGTAATTTTACAGAAAACATAATTTTTAGAGTGTTTTACCCATTTTTCTCTTTACTTTTGAAAAATAAATCTTGTTTCTTTTGAAGCTCTATGTAAAATTTAGAACTTTGCAATTGATAACCCTAATCGAAGATAAAAACGCAAATAATTCTAAAGGTGCGGAAAGGTGGATTGAAAATATATTTTAAAATATTTATTAAAAAATGTTGCGCGCATTTTTTTAAAATCATATATACCTTTCAGATTCCATATTTGCTCACGTCAAACATTCTTTTTAAATTATTCCGTCGGTAAAACATTAAATAATAGTTGTCATTTAGTATTTTACTAAATGACACAGTTAGTTAAATATTTACAATCCAATCACTGTGTTATATTTGAGATGACACAATTGCAAAACCCAAACATTGTTTAAATTCTCTCTATGCTTTCAATTTCATGATTCATTCGAATGCTTCCTATCAGTGAGACATAAGTGCTGATATTTGTCAAACATGCACTATTTGTTTTATGATAATAATTATTGATCGCACAATTGAACTAACACTTGTTAGAGTTGGCAGAGTGAAATATTCTTTGACAGAATAAGACAAGAGTTTTCAAAAGTCTGACGCATGAGTAGCTTATACACAGGGCCGGATCATGACCTTTAGGGGGCTAACGATATCTGGGGGGGCCCCTAAATAATTAAAATTTTTGCCATTTTCCTAAGAAAAAATTTTGTGCGAGAAAATTTAAATTAAACGAAACTTAAGGGGTTTTTTTTAACTTTTTTTTTATTTCAAACGATTTAAATACATTATAAACAATAACATAATTTACAGAAAAAACTTTTCTACACTTTTGTGCTGTAAATTGTTTTATTTGCTGATCACATTTCAAATCTTTGGTGAGATCAGTATTAATAGAAAAAAGTGATAAATAATTAAGCCTAGTATTTGTCATTGTAGTCCTATATTTGTTTTCTATATAGGACAATTTTGGGAACATACGCTCCGCTTCATAACCAGTAATAGGGAGAGTTATAAAAATCTTTAAAATGGTTGACAAGTTTCGAAAAACGTCCACAAATTTCTTTTCAAAAATTAAATTCATTATATCACTACAAGTATAGGACTCAAACTCAGTTTGTTTGAGATAAGTTTTGAACCAAACACCTTCATTTACTAAATGTTTCGTCTATGTCATATGAATAGTAATCAATAATAGCGCGTACACTCTCCAGGTCGACTTTCTCCTTACATTGATCTTGCAAATCCATCAAAAATTTAAATCCCTTACTACATTCTGCATGTACTTGACTTCTTGTATTTAAATCAAGAATTAGCTTATCTATCACAACAATAAGCGTGTCTCTTTTAAACTTTTCTGTCCCATACGCAGCTTTTTCTGTGGATTTATCCACAAATTTTGAATTAACCTTTCTCTTATTCGCATCGTTATATTCTATCTCTAAACTAGGACTTAACTTTTTTGGCTGCGTCTTGATATTTCTTTAGTTTTTGATCTGATTCTTGTCGTATATTCCTTATAAACGTTTCTAACGAAGTAATTAACATTCCCTTCATAGATGTCAAAACCAGGAGTCTATAATTTTTTTGTTAATTGAATTAAATCTTTCTAAAATTTCTCCCCAAAATATAATTAAAATGGCAGTTTCGAGTTTTGTTAATGTATTAAAAAAACTTTATTAAATTTACTGCATCTTTTCGAAAATAAGTTTTCTCATTTTCATTGTCACTAGATATCTTAAGAATTTTCAGGATATTATTATAATTACCTTTTAAGGCATCAACAACATCTTAGTGACTAGACCCCATCTGGTTTGATTTAAACTTTTTTAGGTAAATTCAGTTTAATTTCATGATTTAGAAGTTCCCACGTATGGGTCGAAGTAGAAAAGTAAACATATTTGTTGCACTAAACCGAAAGAGTTCACGATTTCAGTTACAGCCTTAACTCATTCTGCACCAACCGGATTAAGAGAATGCGCAGCACACGGCACATAATTAGCATATTTATTTTTTTCTTTTAGAACAGCTTGCACACTATTACATGGACCGGACATATTGGCAGCGTTGTCAAATGACTCTGTCCCCTACAATTATATAATAGCACAGTCCATTTGTTTCTAAAACTTCTTGTAGAGAATTAAATCAGTATAATCCCCCCCAGTGTGACTACTAATCTTAATTAATGAGACACATTTTGCATACACTTTTCCCCCAAAACAATACCGTAGTATAATAGCAAGTTCGTCATTGTGGGGCAAATCTGGTATTGAATCCATCGCAATTAAATTGTACTGTGTGTCATCGTTATTTACTTGAGTTGTGTAATTTTTTTAATGATTTGTGCTTGCCCGTGATTTCAATTGTTTGATCATATATTGTTTTTGGTAAGTACGATATTAACGATTTTGGTCGTAATTCTCGCTGTTCAATATGTTCACGAATGAATGGGTCGAACTCTGCTAGCAGTTCTAGGGCACCCATAAAATTACCATTATGAGGAGAACCAAAAACTTCCTCGGTGCCTCTAAATGCTAAACCTCTTATAGCCAAATACTTTACTACCGCAGCAACATTTGAGGACAATGTGGTAACATTCTATATCTTTTCTTAGTTGTTCCTTTGACTGTTTATCTAAAACAAACTTATTTTCTTTTCGTGTCAACCAAACTAACATTGAATTTTTATGTTCAGTAGGATTTTCATGATTTTCTAAACAACTTGTTACGTGTTTCCAAACGGAAAAACCGGTTATGTATTGAGAATTTGTTTTACAAAAAGGTTTGCAGGATCAAACAAAAAACACTACCAACACTTGTTGAATAACATAGCCAAGATCTTTCCAGCATTTGGCCATTTTTAAGATTTTCAATGAAAGGATTATTCGAAAGTCATCACTTTTGTTCTTTGTATTCTCTTACAGAAAAAGAATGCATATTTTTTGGATCTTTATATATAATCAATAAAATTATCACTTAGCGATTTAGGCCACGAACCAACGTCAACGTATTTCTCAAACTCAAACCCAACATTTTCTTAACACTTTTCGATCGGGGCATTACTGATGTTCTTTAGCTGAACAATATCTTTTTTCAGAAGGCTGCTGGTAATCGAGATTTTGCATATTTTCATCATTAATATTTGATTTTTGGGTTTTTCAGTTTTCTTTGGCTAACTTCTTCTCCCTTTCGCTTGTTAATCTACCTGCGTTTGCTATATTCTTGTTACTATGTTCCATTGTAAAAAAAAGTTGAAATTTTGACAAATTTAATTTTTCTTTTTCTCGATTTAAGACTACACAGTACCCTTTCTCAAAAATTGTTTTTGGAGACAGTAACAGTAAAAATAATTTACGTTTCATATTTAGACTATATTACTGAGCAGATTCTGTTAGTAAAAAGTCAGTTTGACCAGCCATTATTTCACAATTTTAAAAAATTAGAAATTTCTGAAGTTTTTTCAAACTTTTGTAAAATGTTCAATTTTTAAAATTGTTTAGTAATTTTAAATTATTTATTTTCCTTGGATTATTGAAAACAGAAGTTAGTATGGATTTCAAAAACTAAACCCTTGTTGATTTTTAATAATTATTTTTCTAGCTAAACCTGGAAAAAACACGAAATTTTTTTAAGTATTAACTTAAGCATTTTTTAAAGAAATAAATAGAGATCTCTCTCAGAGACTTAAATCCATACTATTGGGAGTTCATACAAAAAATTTCAAGATTCTGTCTTTAACAGAAAAAAAAGTCTTAGGGCTTAGAAAACCCTTATACCTTCAAATTTAAAAGTCTGAGAAAAACGCATTTAAAGTTTGTAAGGGCATAAAACAAAAACTTATAATGCCCATTAAGCTCTAATTTTTTAATATGTTATTTTCCAATGTAATATCTACTGAAAGCCTTTTTTCTAATTCAAAAAATATTTTTGCATAGTAATGATAGCATTTGTTACCTCGACAGGTTACTGAGCTTAATCTTAACCTATTATTCCACAAAAGTTTTGAAACACCAAACATTTATGTGCACATTAATAATTCTACCAACTTAAGCTAAAAATCGCTAGCTTTGTACATAAAATTTAATTTTTTTCAGTTTTAATTTGGGGCAGTTTAGCAAGTTCGAGTGTTTGTGGAGCACGACTTTAAAATAGTATTATATAGTATTACAGTATGTTTTTTTACTATAATAGAGTTTGGTACATAATGGAAATATTCAGTTATATCTGTAATACTTGTATTCGGAAGTCTAGTTGCAGTATCAACTGAGGGCGTTTAGATGTGTATCCTTTTCAGTAGTATTCCATTCCTTCGAAATATTGTTTCTCTTAGCAACCTGAGAAAAATTTGGCCGTGACATAATCTCAACTGGAAAAAATTGATAAAAAGGCTTCTAAGTTATATAAACTATTTTTTTAACAAAAATTGGCCTTGAAATCAATCTGAATTAAGTTACTATGACAACTCAAAAAGCTGAAAACATAATCAAGTTTAAATGATTTTAGTAATGAAAATTGTAATTAAAATAACCATTTCACACTGAACGAGTTCATTGTACTGAAAAATATTTCTAATTACTTTAAGAGTGCTTTAAAATGAAACCGAAACCAAAACTTAAGCTCAGAAAACTTCAAATATCTGAATAAAAAAAACTAATTTGTTATCAAATCTGAAATATAATCGCTAGCTGCAAATGATATGGGCCACAAGAAAATGCAAAAAAAAAAAAAAATTAAAAATTGTGGATATATTTGAGATTTGTAGGGTACAGTGTAGCCTTAACAGTAATTTTCGTTTTTCCGCTCCAGTTTTATATTTTCTGTGCCAGACTTATTTATATTGTTAACTAAGGACTTGATTTTCTGAAAATAAATTTAAAAGTTTAGGTCATAAAATTACGATAACACAACTGACTGTACTTAATAAACTAAAAATATTCTAACAAATTTTTACAAAGCAATGTAGTATAATTCTGATATAATTAAAAAAAGTACCTAGTTTATTTGAAAAAAAATAAAAAAGCACGCACACACACATTGCCTATACTCGTTAAAACCTAAAACACTTATTGTTACTCATTCGCCCATCAGTTTAAAGGGGTTTTTATAATAATAAACTTAAGAGTTTTTTGCCCCGCGTAAATAAATATTGTTTTTCCGTTGTCATCCATTATTTGCTGTTGCTACCTATACTTAAAAACACCGATTTATTGCAAAAATCAAGACCACTTTAATTTTGTCCATAATATTCACAGGAAATCTCCATAACCCACATAAAAGGATTGTTATTTTTTTTCTTCTGGAAGTAATTAAATTATTCATCACAAATTTTAAGACAACATACACATTTGCGAGAAATCCTGATGTCTTCAATCTTTGAAAAATTGAAAAAACAGAAAATACTTAATCATAACTTTAATATCTTCCTACTTAAATAATTTAGAAATGTTTATTGCTACTTACTTTGTATGAACCAGCCGCCCCATTCATTGGTGTATGGGAGTTAAAATAAAAATCAGCCATAGTCAGAACAAATCTAGTTTATTATTCCTTTGCTATATTTCAACAACCCAGGGTAGGAAATGCACACTTCTATGAAGTATAGGAGCAACTACATGGTAGAAAGGATATTTAATAATTTATATTGATTCAATTAACTTAAGCTTAGAACTCTTTTTTACTTGCGGTTTGAATTACCGTAATTCCTTTCTCGGCTATTCGACCTTTGTTCGGTATTATTCAGTTATAACTTATTGACTAAATCGTCAATTAACAGTCTTAAATATTAAGCAATTAATCGTCGAGCCACTTTCGACTAGCTTTCAACCATTTTCCGTTAATCACTAATCACTAACTTCTATCATCTAACTGTCTCCTAACATCTGTTTCTCTCATACCTAAAACCTTGACCATGGTTCAAAATTACGTGGTCCGTCGCCAAAAGCCCTCGTGTAGCTGAACAGTGCGACGTTAATATTCAATCAATCAATCAACTCTCATACCTAAAAAATGCTTAAATGTAAGCCTTCATTTATACAACCCGTGTCTTCTTTGTGAGAAAATTTTCAATAGAGAGAGAGAACAACATTTAAAAAAAGTAAATTTCCCCAAGAGGATTAGAGAGAGTCTCGCGGATAGACCCGTTACAACTTTTTACTTGAAATTTGAATAAACAGGTACCTAAGTATCTTTTGATTTTAGGTATTATGCACAGGATACAGCAACAAATCAGTATATTATTGTAACTTAGAATTATTATTGCACAAAAATAAATGGCTACAGAAATAGTGCCACTACGTTTGTATAAATGCTCGATGCTCATCGGTGTCGCTCTATGATAGAGCCTCTGTTTATTAATTATTAATTTTTGCGTATTCGGTGGTAGGGTGGCAGAACAAAAGTAAATTGCTCTTGCTCTCAAAAATAAAAATAAATTTTATATGGTATTTTGGGTATTTTATTTTTTATTTGTATTTTTTACTGGTTTATTATTTTATTAGTATTTCCATTGCAAGCGTCTTTTTCTGTTTGTTATCTTCTACGGAGAACGGGACCCTCTGGAACCAGGGGGCCCTGGGCTGCAGCCCATTTAACCCATATGTAGATCCGGCTTTGCTTATACATAAAGAATTGTAAAAAAAAATTATCTTAAAAATTCCTCTCATGAAAGTTTACTTTTAATATTACACAAAGAAGATAACATGACTGACTGTTTATTAACGTCCAACTACAAAGCAACATGAGAGCCTTTTACGACGGACCTCGCAATTCTGAACCACAGTCGAGAAACGTGGACTACACCTTAGTTGGCACCACACTCTCCTTACTTCCACGCCAT
The DNA here is from genome assembly GCA_019973955.1 of Trichonephila inaurata madagascariensis. NCBI lineage: Eukaryota > Metazoa > Arthropoda > Arachnida > Araneae > Nephilidae > Trichonephila > Trichonephila inaurata. Next base: position 19,164 of record BMAV01000780.1, read on the forward strand.
ACCAGCGCAAGGACTTTGAACCACGAAAATTTAACCTCATAACCTAATTTTACCTAAATCAGCTCCTCTACACGGCGGGTATTCATTGACACTAGATCTTTAACCCGTGATACGCCAATCATAAGTCCATGATCATGCTCTCTAGGCTCTATCATGATAACACGACATGAATTCCTTGTGATCTGATACGATATATCTTGAAATGAATATCCTAATTAATAGAAAGATTCTAACACTTTCCATCCTTGAATTGGATTCATTTTTAATATATGATGTTAAAAAAGGTTTTTAGCCAGTGGCAGTCATCTGCACCAAAAGATTACTTAGACTTAAAAAATTACAAATCTTCTCCAAAGAAAATTTTAAAAATCTTATGCTGTTTTTTTGCTTATCCCCCTTTGGTGTAGGGAAAGTCCAAAAGACCTCGTCGCACAAGTAGTTCGAAATTCCTTTCCTGCTCAGCCATTCATCGCCTCCAGGAGACACCCAAACAAGCAAGAAGATAGAAGAGCTGGCAGGGAGGGAACAGGAACACAGAGGAAAAACTCTTTCACCATTCTGGAATTTCATAGGTCTCACTTCTAAAACTCGTCAAGGCCGATTGGAGAAACTTGGGGGCACTGCACGATAGAAATAGTTCCGGGCGACAATCAGCATACCAGTTAGGATCTGACGGGAGCAGAGATTAACTTACTTTTATGGAGGGAGTGGATTTCCAAAGGGGTTAAATCTTCAGAGTTTGTGATCGGAAGATTCCATCAATTTTTTGCAAGTGTATCTGCTGTCTCTTTACCTTACCCCCCAACGTGTGGAGGCATACCGATTTGCTAGGACCAAGTCCAGAGAGAAGTATTAAAATATCTTGGTCAGGTTTATCATAAATTTTAGGCCAATTCTTTCGATATTGTATAGCACTTCTATTGCATTTATCGGTAGTAACAGCATTCTCCAGAGCCTTACCAATTGCTATTATTTCTGACCTAAAAACAGAGCAATAGTCAGGGTTTCAGGTACCTAATATACTAACCCCCTCATAGTTGCTGATGAAGACACCGCTTCCTTCTCTCCCATTTTTAAATTTTCTGCCATCCTTATAGACAGTCAAAGCCTCACAAGAGGGATATCATTTATGACATCTAAGGTTATCTGTTTTAAAATAATTCAGTTGTCTTCCATCTGATACGCTTGTATAGGACTTAAAAACGTCATTGAAACGAATATGCTCCAATGGTATAGTAGGAGTCAAGCAACAATGATGGAACAACCCCAGAATTCAGAAAACCATGTTTGCACACATAAACTAGTGGGGTGTCTCTCTTTAATCGCTGGTTACTTGTCCAATTTAAAATGGTTAGAAATCCTGTTAAAATCGCCTAGGCTAGTCAGTTTACTAAAATATCTAAAAGAGTTCATCTTAAATCTAGTAGTCAGAAGTACAATGTCAGTTTCGTATAAAACCACCTCACTTGATCAGCTGTTCCTCAGCCCTGTGACTATTTTTCTAGCACTTAGTTGGACTGTGTCTAATATCTATAGCTACCATTGAACTATTGATTAATTTGATCTTGTAATTTAATTGAAAATAAGATTGTTTCATGGTAACAATAATGTTAAGTGTGTATAAACGTCCTACACACACTTACCATTTATTCATATTATGACTTGCTGTTAAATTTTGTGTAACATTCATATTTAGGATACTAGTTGGAATAGGATTATTTTTAAGGGGAGGGGGGGGGAAGATGGAGAGGAATGGAGGTGAGGTCTAGAAGGGGGAAGGCCAAGGAGGTTGAAGGAAGCGG
>BMAV01000781.1:9596-21137 GCA_019973955.1 Trichonephila inaurata madagascariensis
ATCCTTTTTGAATAATATAACTTTTCCAGGTTACCCTGTTCGGCATTCTGTCCCATGTGGACTGACTCCTATATCTCCAGATCTTGGAAATAATGATAGAATTGTGGGTGGAAAAGCTGCTGTTCCTGGAAGCTGGCCCTGGCAGTGTTCCCTGAGAAGAAAAGGAAACAATTTGTATGGTCATCTGTGTGGTGCTGCTTTAGTAAATGACCAATGGGCTCTCACAGCCGCTCACTGTTTCAGAAAGTAGGTAACAGGAAATAGGAATATATATATGGCATAATCGGGGCCATTGGTAATGATTACTTTAACGAGGATCAGATTTTAGATGGTTGATGTAATATGGATGTTACTGACGAGGAAATCTTGGCTAATGGTAAATCCCGTTTATTGTTCATGTAGACACACACATCTTAAGCAACACTTAACACAGAATACACACAGCCCAAATACGACACATACACGCGTACTACATTGTAACGAAGACAAAAGAGAAGGATTTTCCAGAGTCTCGGGATCTTGTAAAAAGCGGCAAACGGAAGTTCTGAACTCATAACTTCCGTGGATGCAGTTGGCTATTGGTGGAAAGATATACGATAGCAAATTACGTAAGCTTACTTCAAAAATGTAGATCTGTTACTTTTCAAGAGACACAGTTACGATTATCCGTTATGCGGGTTTGCTAGTTAATTATTTACGCGTGAGTCCTGGAGACCAGGACTATTACAAACATATATATGACATGTTTCAAGTCAACACTAAGCTTTTTTTAAAAAAAACGGTTCTATTCAGCTAGCCATCGAGAGATGTTACTCTGAAAAAAAGGACGCCAAGTGAAAAATCTAAGTGGCTTTATCACTTATGTCCTTATGTGAAGTACCCTTCTTGGTTATGGGTTATACTTGAAAGTTAATGTTGACATATAGGGGTATAAAATATAATGATCTGGGATTAGAAGTGTTTATTGATTGGGCCATCTGTTCGGAGAGATAATTGGGTGTTTAATTTAATACTTGTAGATGTAATGGAAAATAAAAGTTAAATGTTTTATAGGGAAATTAATTTTAAATCTAATTTAATTATCCTTACAGATATAAAAAATTAACACTAGATTTCCCAAGGAAGTCATTTTGACTACTTTTTAATTTCAATTAGAAAAAAAATTACATATATAATGCACAATTTCTTAGAATTTTTTAGAATATATTTTTTTCCAAAGTGAAGTAAATTTTTTTTTATAGTTAATGTTTACTAATAACTTGTTATATGACTGTAAATAATATAAAAAATAGTAAAAGTTAATTTTAAACACATTTCTTTACACATTAATCATTCTTTCACAATGCAGTCATTTTGACTGCTTTTGGGTATAGTATAGGTATATACTAAGTTTCAGTCTTTCTAGAGTTAAATTATCTTGTTAAAAGTAACAAGTCCCCCGATTATTTTTCTTAGAAATTTTAAAATTTATGTAAAACTTTTTTTCTGAAATTGACTAATATGTATTTTTAAAAAAGAATTTAGAACTACTTTTTTTGTAAGCAAAGGCAGTAGAAAACGATATGGAGTCAAGTTCAATAATGCCTCAGTAATGCTGTACATTATTTTTTAGCCAAATGTGTTTTCCCTCTGATCATCTGGGTAGTCTTAGAAATACTGTAAAGTACAATTATTCTTCCTGTTTTAGTAAGATTTTTGTTACTTAATTCCATTCGTTTTGTAAATAAAGAGTAACGGAACACATCAACCGATGCATAGTGATTTGAATCTTATACTTTCAAAAGTTATTGAATAGCAGGGCTTATGCATGTGAAATCTTCTGGAGCTTAAAATCTTCAAAAATGGTAAAGCGTAGTCATAGGGAGTGAGGGAACAGATTTGTATGCTGAGTTAGGAAAATGTTCCTTTGTGTCAGATCGTACATTGGGAACAGTTACTATTACTCAATAAAACTCCCGATTTAAATACTTGCATTTTAGTCTTTGAGCATGTTAAATTATTTTAATAACATAATTTTTTTTATCTTACAAGTTTCAAGGAAAGAATACATAAAAAACAGTAAGGGTGTCTGAATATTAATGTTAATTACAAAGGAATGATTTTATTAATATCAATAGTCTTTGGAGCAAAAGTAAAAGAGATTCAAAAAAGTTTCTATTTACTAGAATTTTTTTTCACTTTAGTCCAAGTTGGTTCTAATAAAAGATCTGAATCTTTTGATGTGATACGTCTGACACACTTTCAAGCAATCGAAATCTATTTTTTTTTTTATCTCGTTTAAGCAAAAATAAAATGAGACAAATTCAGTGCGTTTAAAATATTGTGAATTTTCTAGGTCGTTCATACTATGCATGAAATAGTTCAAATGATAGGACAGTCCAAAACTGGTTCATTAATTTATTATTTTCAGATGTCGTATTATACTCTTTCTTTTAAGTTATATAGTCAAGATCTTCTTTACCTCTTCATTGAATCAAGTTAGACCATGTTAAGAATTGTCCAAGTTCTTACTGAATAATTAAAACAAAAGGTCGTTTGCACTTAATGGAAACGATTTTTAGAGTTAATTTTTATCTATTAATGCCGTATTTTTGGGAACGAATTTGCTTCTATCTGATAGCCATGACTCTTGATAATAATCCTATCTTGAATTTTACGTGGAAGTAAGCCTTTTCTTTGTACTGGCAAGCCAATTTTTACTCCATTCCTCTTCAACCATTTTCCAAAGTCGATTCAGTGTTGTTGGATGCCGTTTTCCTAAGGCTCGTTTTAATAAACCGAAAGCACAGAAATCCATCGGAGAAGCATACGGTGATATTAGAGGTATTTCATCAAATGGTATACAATTTATTCCCGTTTCTGATTCTTTCTTTGCTAAATAAGTGGCATTTGACTTAGACGTGTGACTAGGCTTTGTCCATATGATGCTCAACTTTATCAATGTTCTTTCCTTATAAGGCTATAATTTCTTCTTCAAAAATTGGTTCTAAAATATTCTACTGATAGTAGAGTGAATTAATTTTGGCTTTACTCGAGACTTTGTGGATTTTTAATTTGCCATTGTAACAAAATCCTGAAACTATTATGAATCCCTTTAGGAACTTTTTGTACACCGACGAAGCCATTTCGTATGGTCATTCCTGTCTCTCTCTCAGTTGAGCAATAGAAAATTGATCTTCTTTTATTTTAGTCACCTAAATATACCCATGCTTCATCGAGTGTTACGACAAATTTTCATTCTTCAGCAGCTAGGTGCTTTTCATGTAATTTTCTACAATTTGTTTTTCTTTCAGCAATATGTTTTTGCAAAAGCAGATGAACTTTAAGTGTAAGCATCTTTTTTAACTTTAAATCTTTATGAATTATTTTATTTACAGTGCCTAGAAACATTCCCAGTTTCGATGTGACGAAACTTTAAGTCGGCAGATTTTCTTTTAGTATCAGAGGCTTCACTTTCTTAATAGTTGTCTGCATTCCAACAGACTTAGGATGAGATTTCGTGATCTTCATTTTTACTATCAGCTAGACGTTTTTTTTTCTTTTCAAATTAAATATGTTATAAATACCTCTTTTTTAAATGAAAAAAAGATTTTCACACTGCTTTATAATTTGTTGATGTGGATATTTTACTTCGGAAAGCTCAGTTACGCAACTTTCGAGCCATCTATCCATTTTAAGATAGGAGCCATTTCCAAAATAAATTTTATTTTACATTCCAATTAAAATAAAATATTAGCAGAGAATTATTCTGAAGTTGCCAAGTTTTTCTCAAAATGCAAATGAGAAAATAAATTACAAATTCTTTTCCATTAAGTGCAAATGACCTTCTGTAATATTACAAATTTGAGTGTGGAAAAAGCAGTCGACGACAATTATTTGAATAATAACAGATTTATATTAATAGATGAGGACAAACAAATGGCTTTACAAAGGCAAATCGACGGATATATTGAAGGAAATGTTATAACAGATTATTTACATAAGCGGAAAGCACATTCGTCATAAAGAAGCTTTACAAAGCTCCAGAACGGCTTTCTAGGACAGTTCCACAAGCAGGAACTCAGATAAAATCTCTCTCTCTCTCTCTTATGGAAGGAAATTTTGAGCTCCAATGACTCTTTTATACTCCACCAACATCTATATACACTGCTGGTCATTAAAATTGCAACATCAAGAAAGAATGATCTGACGAACGTCAAAATAACATGAAAGGAAGAAGTCGGGATATACAATTGATTAGTGTTTCAACACGTTTAGAAGACACAGGAGGGAGAAACGACATATTAAAGACAGTATAAAAGAAAAGTTGTGTAGATGATTTCTCATTCGGGCAAAACGCTTTGTAAAGTGGGAGTTTGTTCAGAGGATTGTGTTATGCCTAGAATGAGAAGAAGAATGCTTACTAGCAAGTGTCGGAATCAGAAAGAGGCAGAATGGTTGCCTATCGAGAGTGTGGATTATCGTTCTGGGATATCACCCATCACGTTGGTCGGAATCAACCCCTGTCGTGTGAGATCTACTCTGCAAAACCTTACAACCACATCACGGAGCAATAGTCAGGAAATGGGCATGCTTGCAGCACGTCCAGTATCAGCTCGTACGGTGCAACGACGTTTGCAGCAGCGTGGACTGTAAACACGAAGACCATTACTTCGGCTTTCCTTGACAATGCAGCAAAGAAAGAGACGGCTACACTAGGGCGCCTAACGACAAAGCTAGATACAGAAATGGCACAATGTTGTCTTTCCCGACGAATCCAGGGGTTGTGTGTAGTATTCTGATGACCTTATACCTTTCTGGAGCCTCCGAAAAGATCTCTTGTTCCTTGATTACAATCGATATGGGACTAGGAGCCCAAAACTTGTTGTGATAGTTTGGTCAGCTATTGGGTACGCGACACGCACATCTCTAGTTCGGATTAACTGTAATTTGAAAACAGATCTGTACATTTTTGACATTTTACATCCAGTGGTTGAATTATATTTTCGAGGTCTGGCAAACACCATCTTCCAACAAGATAATGCAAGACCACAAGTTGTACGCTTTGTTCTAACCTTCCTCGATACATAGGATATACCATTGTTGCCCTGTCCTGCATGGTCTCCAGATCTGTCATTCATTGAAAACATCTGATTATGGGATGCCGAAAGATTGGTTTACCATCCCTCCCCAGCTAATATGGTTGATGATAGGGTTTGCAATACCTTGTTATATTTTTAATCTCGGGATTTCGGGATTACATTCTCCAAATCCCGGGATTAGGATTGGACTATTTATTAAAAATACTTACTCGTTAGCATAGTTGAAATTGCATAAAATAACTGAAAATATATATAAAAATTGTTTTAATGTTAATTTTATTGAAACAAATAAAAAAATAAATTCATCATGAAAACAAATAAAAAAATAAATTCATCATAAAAACAAATAAAAATATTTCATATGAAAAAAAAACAGTTCTTCATTTCTTGCGTTTCTGTAAATAAGCTTTTAAAAAACACACCTTGTTCAGCGTTTCATCGTTCAAGCGGCTTCTTATTCAATTTCTACTGTTAGTTCACTCTCCCTGTATATTTATTTATTTGTTTATTTATACATATATATCTTGTGTTCAAATTTTCAATCGTTAATAAAATATTTTCTATTCATCCCTTCTAGTTGAAATACATTTTTTTAAACTTGTAGTGAATGACACTTGATATTAATACAGTTTTTTCAAATATTAATTTCTTAATTAAATTAAAAAATAAATTAATAGTAACAAACAAAAATAGTCGTCCAACAGCATATATAGAAAAGAGTCACTGTACATGTTAAATAAAGTTTTGAATTTCCTGCAAAAATAATGGATTTCTTTTTCCCCAGCCTAATATAAAGGAAAATCGTTCGTTGTGTCCCTGTATCATCATGGATAGCGCGTTGGACTTCTAATCCAAAGTTAGTGGATTCGAATTCCACCTGAGATGACCTAATTTCTGAGAATGAGATTTCTTTTTTTACTATGCTTTTTTATTAAAATAATTAAATTTAATTAATGAATAAATAGTAACAAAAGAAAATAGTTCAACATCATATATACATAGAAAGGAAAATGGAAAATTGCAAGGAAAATCGCTTTCTATTTTGTCACTTAATATTGTGATTTTTCATATACATATTTATATTAATTGTAACTATTATGTAACTAAAATGAAATTTTTCTTTGTTGACCTAAGTAGGAATTGACTTAAATTTTTTTTATATTATTTGTTTTTGTTACAAATCATCCTGCCGAAGAAAATGCTTGTTCGGATTTTATACTAGTAGGTGTTGTCATTAAATAGGAGTATGTTCTTTTCAGTTAGTCACTACGTCTCCCTCCATTTTCAAAAAAGAGACATTTCGTTTTGAATTTTTGATGACAGTGTGTCAAATCTGATAGACTGCACTTTGGTGTATATACCTCTTTGATAACTTTATCCATTTCTTCTGATACACTTAATGGTTTTTGTGTATAAATTGATCCACAGTTTTTGAATCAGAATGTGAATAAATATCAAGTGTTACCTTATTTGAAATATAGAAAATCCAGTTGCATGAGCTGTTAGTAATGCAATGGGATTTGAAGTGTCTCAAGTCTTTTAAGCAGATCCGCTTCTTACACTAGATTGCCCAAGGAAGTCCTTTTGACACTGCTTTTTAAATTCAATTAGAAAAACAATTACATATATAATGCACAATTTCTTAGAATTTTTTAGAATATATTTTTTTCCAAGTGAAATAAATTTTTTTTTATACTTAATACTTACTAATAACTTGTTGTGACTGCTTTTGGGCAATATAGGTATAAACAAAGATTCAGTCTTTCTAGTGTTAATTAACGCAAATTAATTGAAGAAGGAACTGTTACAAAATCTATTCTTGAGATGTTACTTATATTATTGTGTAAGTATTGCAATGAGCCACTTAGATCTGTGCTATGTTCTCCCAATACGAGTTTCATATATTCTTTACTTAAAGCACTTATAATTTCACAAAATTCTATATACATATTTCATAAACAAAATATAAATTTTCTAAGAATTAAATAAATTCTTAGAAAATTTTGATGAGAAAAAAATTCTAAGATATAATTCAGACAAAAATTAAATCCCGGAACTTCAGGAATAGAAAAAACACCGGGATCTCGGGATTTCGGGATCAGGGGGCTGCAATCCCTAACTGATGAATTTTGACATAGATTTGAAGCAACATGGAATGTGTTGCCCGTTCCTATGATCCATGCTCTGTTCAAGTCCAAGCCTAACCTAATAAGGGCCATTTTAGCTCCTGGGCATCACAACTGTTTCTACTAATTTCGCACCCTTGTAAAACCTTAAACTGCATGCAAATTTAATAATTTTATCGTCATGTCGTACTATCATGTAATAACTATCTTTTTTGTATTTACTTTCCTTAATTGTGTTGCAATTTTAAAGGCCATCAGTGTAGATAACCACAGGGAAATTTCTAGAAGGATTAACCCTAAAGACTTTTCAATGATTTTCTGGAGGCAAAATATTTTTCACCAAATCTGTCGACAAGGGCGATAAAGTCTCCAATCTGGTAACCTTGCTCAGTTGTTCTAAGGCTACCACAATCTTTTTCAAGTTCAGGCTGGGAAACGAACTTTGCCTGTAAAACTCTATTTTCCTACAAGGCGAGAGTTGTCACATGGACACATATATGGCGTGTTTCAATATTTTATTTTAACATGGGAAAAAAAACCCGGAGTTTTCGTTAAGAAAAAAAAAGTCGTTACGTGATTACAAAAAATAAATGAGACATTTTACCCTATCATACTTGTATATTATTTAGTTTTTCGACACAGCTCGACATCATATGTAGTAATTTACTTAGGTACAATGTTTATGATGCTGAAAACCAAGGATCTCAAATGAAAAATTAATTATATAATGCATTATCGATTCTTTTTCTTTTATGATAAGCCGAGAACATATCTTGAATTAAAATTCGTCTTCTGACTTTTTCGTCTTGACTGTTTTCTTTAAATCTAAAAAAGTACTTTGAAAGCGTAACAACTAACTTAGTTTAACTATTGAGTGAATTGGTTTTGCAAATTTTTTTTTACTTTTGTCTAATTAGTTTAACAGATTATGTCCGAAAAAGGCCTGCAAAAATGAATCACCAATATATTTTTTGCTTAAGTCTCTTTTCTATTTAACTTTTTAAAAAAATGGTCGTTATGCAGAGCATGATAATTACATCGAAAGGATATTCAGTTTTTTTGTTTTAAAGATATTATTCATAAACTTAATTAATAAATTCTTAATCTCGGTGAAAAATGTAACTCAGAATCATACTAAAGTATAAAAATAAAAAGATATTCATAAGTAAATATAGATGCAATAAAAATGTTCTTTTTATAAACTTCACATAACACATTCTTTTCTAAAGCAGTATTTCAGTAATAGGTAAATAATTCTTTATAAAACCCTATGCAAAATAAAATAAATTTAATGGTACAAAAGAAAAGAAAATTCTTTTACATTTAATTATTGAATGCATTTCACTCTAAATCGTATAAAATGCGAAAAAACTTTTTAAAAAGCAACAATGTACAAGTGAGAGAGGAGGCATTAAATTTAATAAAAAGGATGCAAAAACAATTTTTGTCGAAAATCAGAGTGCTTTCAACATATAAAAGGTAAGAAAAATAATTTCTTTGATAATTTTACTCCACTTCTTTTTATTGTAATTGATTAAAATAAATGACAAATAAAAACGTAGTGAAGTAAATTTCTTATACACTGTGTTTTATCGTGGGAAATATAAAAATACTGAAGTACATCTAAAATAAAATTAAATAAAATTCCCTGTACTGTTTTAAGAGAACTGCTTTTTGTCTGCTTATCCTGCAATCTATTTCTGTCACTACTCCATTATCTAGAATTAATAATTAGATTGAAGGAGTATATGAAAAATAACAACTCCATAATTGAAAATCAATAATCAAATTTAATGGAAAATGATCTAGCTTATATTTTCTGTCAACCTCACTTTCTTTATTGCTTCTTATTAAGCATTTTTGACGTGTACAGAAATTTCAGCTCTGAAATCTCGATTTTAGTAAAGATAAATTAACGCAGTTAAAAATTATCCAAGCGTGTTGATTGATATTACCTATGGAAATGTATTTTCTCTAAAACACTGAACTCTACTTAGGGGGAGTAAAACTCTTTAAACTATATTAAGTGCCTAGAGAAATAAAATCCTACATAAGCTCTTGGAAAATATTTTGTTTCCTTTCGTATTATTGATTCCTGAAACATCGTAATGTTTTCAAGGATTTTATTTGAAAGGCCATGATGGGAAATAAAATTTTATCGGAATTAATTTTGATTTGGAATATTCTCTAGTTATTTAGATTCAAGTAGAAGCACAACTGTGATGATATTCTTTATAAATAAGAATATTCTTTATAAATTATATGCCATGTATTATGATATACTATGTTTCATGAGGAATTGAATTTAAGATTTAAATCAACGTGTTCTATTATTCTTTTGTTATTTATGTATGCCAATAAATTAAATCGCATCGCTTGACTTGATTTGCCTTTATTTTATCTGTGAACTTATTTTATTTGCATTTATTTTATCTGTTTGCTTGAATAGAGTGACAAATATCTAGCAACAAATTCTTCTGCCTGTATTGGCTATATATTCAAATATCTGTCAACAGTTTTTTTTCTGCCGGTATTGGCTATATATCCAAATATCTGTCAAGAGTTGTTTCTACCAGCATTGGCTACATATGTTATTCGAATCTCGGAATGAAGATAGATATGTTGAAATTCAATGATTATTTTTGTGAAACTTGTATATCTTGAATGCTGTTATATTCAATGCTATTATTCTCCTATGTGTGTGAGATTCAACTCTAATAACTGTGAGTATGCTTCAGTACCCTGCATTTGTTTGGCAGATTTATGTAATATTCGAATGAATCATTTAAAATGTGGACATCTGTGTTCTAAAACTTTTCGATCCACTTCTTAAATTCTATACATTAAAATTTTTTTTGTATCTCGAATCCAAACACATAGTCTTCTGGCTTGATTAAGGTTATAATTTCCTTTATTATATTTTTATTAATATATAATTTACACATAACATATGTAACAGGCAATATTCTGTTCTTCTACTAATCCTCTTGGGGAAATTAACTTAAATGTGATTTTAGTTTAAAAACCGCTTCCCGTTGAGATGACCTGATTTTATGCAAATGTAACTACTACTTAAATGAAGGACGTTGAGTATGTGAGATAATGGTTATGCGTTAGTATTAGGATAGGAGAACAGCGACTGGTAGTCGCTCGTCTTGAGATTCATCCACAAGGAATAATGGAGAAGTATCCACAAGGAATATAAGGAAAGTAATCAACCTTGAAGCTGACCTAGCTATCGGGCTCCGAGAAGGATCAAAACAAGGAGCTTTAAAGCCAGATAAGTAGTTAACAATAGTTTAGTATATCTGGCTAGGGGTTAGGATTTCATATTGCTCCCAGAGTTACGTTACAAAAAAGCATTAATTCCTAAAGTGCAAAACATTGAATAAAAGTAGCTATTTTTTATGATCATATCTCTTTCTTCCCCAAACCCTCTCACACCAGCGACCTTCGGGCCGGGACATATATTAGAAACATATATTTTATGTGAATGCATATGATTAATGTTAGAAAGGAACAAATAAGAGAATTTTGCAACTCCACTTTAAAGTAGTTGGTTGTAACTTTTAACATAACCTTTAAAGAGAATTAAAGAAGTTATCTCTTTTTTTAGGAAATAATTTACATGAATTTTTTCATTCTTAAATAAATTGAAAAATAAGACTTATTTCATTTTTCTTCTGATTAAATGTAACCAAGCACAATTAAATACATTAATGTACTTCATTTACTGCTTAAATTTAAATACTCTTTGTAAGATGAATAGATAAAATAAATGCACTGTTGCATATGATCAATGAGAACAACCTTGTAAAGAATATCTTAAAATGTTTACTTGTGATGTTTTTCATGTGATCAGTCGATTCGAGGTCAATTTAATTTTTAATCATACATAATCTAAATAACATAAAATCGTTTTTATCTCTCTAAATAACTTATTGTTAGCCCAAGTAAAAATAAAGAGAATGGTTTTGAAGCAGCTAAAATTACAGTTACGTTTTACAATTACACACTTTCTTCTCTTGTTGGCAAATTTTAAGAAGCTAATCGATTACATTTAAAATATATATGTTTCCTATGTGATATGTGATTTCCTGTGCCAGTCACAAGAAAAAAGGCTTTAGAGAGACAAGCAATGGTATATTCTGCTTTTTGTGAATTTAACATTTTTAAAAACTTATATAACTTTTAAGATAAGTTTTATAACGTTTTTTTTAAACTACTTACTTCTTAAAGGTGCATAAGATTTTTTTCTTTCTGAAAGTTAAATTTTATGGGAAAAACTGTTTCTTTCTCTTACACACACACACACACACACACGAATATACACA
>BMAV01000781.1:39053-108268 GCA_019973955.1 Trichonephila inaurata madagascariensis
ACTACAGTTATTTAGTAGAAATAAGTTTTTGTGTAAATACCATTATATTTGGTATTCGTACAAAAAAATTTTGTAATCGAAATAATTTATTATTTTCAGCATTAGTAAAGGATGTTATAGCAGAAACAAATATTTTTTCCTGAGCAGTGATAATGTTAAGTATTTATTCGAAACCAAACTGAGTTTATCTGGCTGGATTTTATTTATTGATTGTATATTAACGTTATACTCTGAAGCTACACTAGGAATATTGGCGACAGACTTCGTAGATTTTTGCCTTGTTCAAGTAACGAAGACAACACGTGAGCTGGCACCCCTTCTCCAAAGTTCAACACTATCATAATTTTTAGCCTCGACACAGAATTAGCACACAACATGGCGGTTCTTTAGTGGTATCAGGATTTCGACCCACGACTCGACAGAAATACTGCCGACCACGAGTCCACGACCATGACCATTTGGCTACCACGTCCGCTTATAAAGCTAGGTGTAAGTGAATATTTATTAACGTCACATTCTAAAGCAAGAAGAGGACTATTGGCAACGGACCTCAGAATTTTGAACCATGGTCAAATGATGATTATCTGCCATGGAGATTACGGATTAATTTTATAAAAGACAGTCATTTAAAGCTATTTCATAATAAATAGAATTGGATTTTAAAGTCCAAGTTCTATTGCAAAAGTTCTGCATGCGTTGTATCCATTCAAATTCCGACCTTACTACCTACCCTTAGTTCGAACATGTGGGGTTACTGAAAGGCAATTGATTCAAATCCTGTATGATAGTAAATAATTCTGAGTATTACTGTTATATATATTATAACTAAAACAATTGGATATGAATCAAATCAAATCAATTGGATAGTTTTTACTATAGGCAGCCTTAAATTAATTCACAAGAAAATAATGCCCAGAAGGCAAGAAATAAATATACGCAACGATGTAAAATGTTATCAAGACCCAAACAGTGGAATCAAAGCTGATGCATTTCAGTTAGAATTACAACTCAGATATAGTTTGAAAATGATATTAAGAATACTTATATTAATTTCGTCGTTTAACACTTTTATATTTCGTTAACTGGGTTCACTTATCAAAACGCTTATACTAGATAGCTATCAAATTTACGATGATGTGAATAGCTTAATTCACGCAGGCTATGTCTAGATTTCACTCAGACTCATGATTTATGATGCTAAAAGGGCCATTTCAGTTGTGTCAGAGTGTTTACAGTTGTTCTCTGTTGAATAAGCGGGTTACCTCAAAGATGAAGCTGATTTGCATACACCATTAACCATAAGTAAGTCATTAATAACTGCAGCAGAATGCAAGAAGAAATTCAATTTAAATCCCGTGCTTACTTTAAATGTTATAGCAAATATTATATAAAATATTTCAGGGAGTACCTTAAAATTTATCTGGAATTACTTTGCCTTTATTAATTTATTTTATTTAATGTTAAAATATGACTATATGCATTTTAGTATAGTCCAATTTTTATGAAAATATGATGCATTTATATTTTTGAGATTTACTTTTATCTAATTAAAATATATATTTCGACTACTTTACTTTTAAGAGTACGTCTTTATCAATTTCAACCAAAGAGTTGTTAGGTTCTAAAGTATATTTATAATAATGAGATATTAGAGAGAGATTTTTAGAAATGTTTGGGTAGAGGTATATGTAGCGTTTAATGAATTTTTAGAGATCTTAGTTCAAAGATTGTGTGATTCAAATGGATAAATTTATCATAAAGCATAAAATGTTATATATGCATCTAACAAAATGTTATAACTCTAACACATTTCACTCCAGAACCACCGGTTTCTTAAATTAATAAACCTTAAATCATCATATCGATGATAAGCTGTTAATCCAAGTATTTAAGGTAGTAACAATTATTCATACAGAATTCGAATAGCATTCAATAGCTTACTGGAAGCTTTTTTAGCACATTAAAGTTGCGCTGAGAGGTACTGATGTGGGTGTGTGTGTTGTAAAGGCTTATTTCATTTGTTAGAAGACATACCATTTTGAATAAAAGGAAACATAACGTTGAGAGTTTCATAGGTCCATACAACCTTTTTGATGTCAAGTAGGGGTCTTCAAACCGTGACCCGTGGGCCATGAATTGCCCGCTGATGGCATCTTAGTAACCTCTCGTTTAAGTTTGAGGCAATTTAAAAAAAAAAAAATTACCTTGTCTGCTTTTTGTTATAAAAAAAGCTATTCTTTTGTTATTCTTGATATTAAAAACATTTCACTGATGTGTTTGATATCCATTTAAGATAAAATTTTCTGAAAATGACGAACTTTTTAAAAATTTCACAGTATCTTAAATAATCTTAAATATAAAAAAAATCTGATTATGCATAAAATCTCAGAAATTTTCGGGAAAAAGGTAAACTTTTATCTTTAACAGGTTTGCAAATTTTTTAATTCCACTTCCATTTAACTTTTTTGAAACCGAACACCATCTCTTCCCTTAGAATCAGTTGCAAAAAAAAAAACAACAAAAAAAAAAAACAACAACAAAACCTCCCCTTTTTATATAAATTTCCTGACTACAATATTTTTTTTGACTTTCATGTGACCTGCGGATCATTGTGAATTTGCTGATGTGGCCCGTGGATTGTTGTAGATTTATTAATTTGGATCTCTCGAGTGCGAAAGGTTAAAGACCCTTAATATAAAGGATGTAGCCACTGTAATCGAGGGGTTATAAGGGGTCTTAGAGGGGTGTTAATTTTGTCTCGAGGGGTGAAAATATAAACAATTTTCAAAAAGGTGTAATTCTTTTAAATTTAAATTAAATAATTCGAATCTTTTACGCATTATTTAAAAAAAATTATGGCTTCAAAAAAGAATAAAATGTTTGAAATATATAATCATAATTTTAAAAATTATAACTATATGAAAATAAGAAATAATTCTGTAATAAATATTAAGTAATTTTTGCGTTGCGCAGGGTATTTTCTAAACTAGTAGTCTCTGATGCATAAAACTTTATAAAATTATAAAATGTATCACACTCTCTTTAAACCCTACATCATTTAAGAATAATATACCTTTTGTATTTCAAAATATTTGAAAAATATTGAAGTTTAAAAAATAAATTTGAAAATGTAAATTTTTAATTTTTAAAAAAATATAATTTATTATTCTATTTATATAAAAATACTACAGTGTAATAAAGATGCATTTATAACTTTAAAAATCAACTTATAGCTAGTAGTTAAAACTACGATTTTAGGAAATAGCATGCGTAACGTAAAAACTTAATTAATATTTCTTATAGAAATAATTCTTACTTTCGTATGCTTATAATTTTTAAAATTATGATTATATTTTAAACATTTTACACTTTCCTGAAGCCCCATTACATAGTCTGTAAAAGTTTCGAATTGTTTAATTTAAATTTAAAAGAATTATACCTGTTTGAAAATATTGTTTATATTTTCAGCCCTCTAGAGAAATTTAACATCCCTGATATACCATAATTGCGATTTCATGGCTGGTATTATTTCTGTGAAGTCATGGATTCGAGCTACGATGCCACCTAAGACATACTATGTATCTGGGCTGATTTCCATTAAACTTGTCAAGGCTAAAAGTCATCAAATTGGTGTGATGCGTAAGTTTGGAGAGTGATTTACCAGCTCAGGAGACTCCTTTTCATTTTACCATGGTTCAGAATTATGAGGTCCATCCCCAACAGCTCTCGTGTTGCTTCTTTTAATCGATTAATCAATTAATCGATTGTTATAAAGAATGCTTGATTTGTTTTATTCTCAATACATTGGACTCTAAGAATTAATTAGTTCACTGTGATTATTCTTATTTTAATGAGCAATATGAAGCAAAAGAAGTGCTTTTTAGAAGAGACTACATCGCTTACGATATAGCTTATAGTCCTAACTTCAAAGACATTTTAAAATGTTTGAGAATTAGTTTAAATATGTATTTACTAGAACGAGTGCTTTTAAAAAAGGTCTTTCTAGAAATATTAATAATGATAAAGAGCTGTACAAAATTCTCTAAATATTATATGTAAAATATCATGATCAACTGTATTTATTTCACGTTTTAATTGTTTTATCTGTTATATGTGCATCATTTTAAAATTATACATAAAACTATCTTTTTTAATTAGAAATGTTATAAAGATGTAAAAATATTAATCGTTTTGATGATTAAAATTCTATTTATGGTTCATGAATCTTTTAGTTAAAAAGGTTAAGTGTTTTACAAAAATAAATTGGGGAATAAATTTTAACAATATAAATATAGATAAAGATGTTTTCCTCAAAAACGTTGTTAATAGATTATGTTATGGACTATGAACAAAGAGAGATGGCAATACAGAATATTAAAAAACTAAATATATAATAATATATCTCTTACATTCTAAAATTCTACCCATTATTGCTTAAATTCAAATTTTGAAATTTTAAGAGCACCTATCACATGTAAAGAATAAAAAATGTTCAGATTATATATTGATGGACTAATGTATCAAAAATATATATCCATAGACTAATGAGTCTCATTTTATTTGTAAATTTTTAGAATTATTTGAAAAATAATAAAATTTATTCTTATACTGGTCAATCTTTATATAACCACAGAAATTTTTTAAAATTATTTTGAAAACATCCAATATTCTACATGGAGTTAACTCTAAGCAAAACATATATGTACATCTAATAAAATATTTATGCAGCATTTATATAATCTCTCACATAATTAAAGAGGATTTAAAATTTAATTATAAAATAAACTTAATCTTCAAGATTGCACGAATACAAAGAAGTAATGTCACAAAAAAGATACCGAGGGAAATCGATACTGAATGTCATGAATAATTAATTATATTTGCTGGATTTTGCTTAGATTTTTTATGAGGTCGATGTCTTGAAGTAGTGATTCTCTGAAGAAATAAATGTAATATAAATATTTGAAGGGGAGGGACATTATATGTTCTTTATATAATATTATAAAATAGTCGTAAAATATTTTTTGATCTTATAAAGCTAGTTACTGTGGAAAACTTATTTACTTTCCTAATATAATCTGAACTTTTTCGGGAACTTTAAAATTTTTTTTGCAAAATAGTGCCTTATGTCCAGAGGTGCAGACAAGGGTGGAGTCCTGGATATTCAAACTGTTCTCCAAATTGGATTTTCTCCATTTACGTATTCTAAATTATTTTCAGAATTGTAGGCCATAAAAAAATTTAGGATATTCAAATTTCTCCTCAAATTCGTAGAAAACTTTTTAGATGAAGAACTTCTATCGTTTGTTGCGCAACAGTTTCTCACTCCAATTTACGATCAGAACCATATTTTGAGTACACCAGACTCAGATATTACTCAGAAAAAATCATCTCTTTATAAGCTATTTATACGTCACATTTTATTTTTCACACTTGGAATTTTTCCTATAATAAGAATATTCAATCGTAAATTTTAAGTATTTTATTTGCATTCTGATACACATATTTATTGTTATCATATCACTCAGAGTTTCATACAATATTAAACGTAAGCTAACTTTTTATTATGAATCATAGATTATAATCAAAACATTGATATATAATTAAATTTTTTAATGTAGCACCGTAAAATCCTCTTTTGATTAATTTTTGAAGTTATACTTCTTTTGGGGCGTTAGAGAAGTAAGATGAGGGTAAATTTTTACAATGCGCGCGCACCTCGTCACGGATGTGACGCAAAACCGTCACGGATACGAAAATGTGCTTTGTCTAGAAATATGCAGAACGGGACAGATCATTGCCGCCTTCGAAATTCTGAAAAAAATTATTTCTCGTAACTTCCCTGAAAAGGGGGTAACCGGGTTTGAACCGGGGACCTCCCGATCCGCAGTCGATTGCTCTACCACTGAGCTATACACGCCGTGTCAGAGAGCCTTTGCTTTGAGCTCCGTAGGAACGGATACGAAAATGTTTTGTCTAGAAATATGCAGAACGGGACAGATCATTCCGGCCTTCGATACCCTCCCCATATTATTGGTCCTATTGTCCCTGTGTGGTGGTGTTTAAATTTATTTAAATCGTGATTATCTCAGGTTTGGCTGGTCCGATTGACTGAAGGTTAGTATCGTTCTACTCTACTCGTGACCGCCTTTTGTCCTTGGCCCAGATTGCCCTGCTAAGGATTTTTAGAAAAATTTTAATCTTGTTACGCCAAAGAAGTATAACTTCTTACGTGTGTACATAAGTACACACACACTTTTTTCAAATTATAGGGCATATTATAAATTAATTACGTACAGATTGCAGTATTTATCATAATTATTATGCAAATTGCCATTATATATACAAAGAGAATTTTTATATCATTTAAAATAATTTCTTGTCTATGCTTTTTCTAGAATTAGAATAATAAACTTGTGAGCAACTTGCACCCGAAATTTCTCTCTCACCGTCTTGCCCACCTAAGGGTGTGGGAGGAATGAAAGCAGAACCAGAGAATTCCATAATCACAATTATTTATTTAGTCAAACAAATTAACCAACAACTATCTATTCTCTAAGTGAATGTCAAATGAGTAGCAAGGAGAAAGCAATGATTATTAAGCAAATATGCTGAATCAACTTATTTAACTCAACCTAATCTGTCGTTGATTATTAACCTCAAATCTACTAATTCAACACAGTGGCAAAACACCACTCTTTAATCTTTACATGTGACAGTAAACCTTCTTCAATCTTACCTGAGTAAGCGAATATATCTGCTTCCTACCTCCTTCTCTAGAATTACAAAACTCTGACTATATACAGTCGAATTAATCTGAATATTACGGTTTCTTCTTGAGAGGGATGGCTGTGAATTAAACGAGAATGCTAGCCCAAAGATTCCCCAAGAGGATTAGTGAGAGGACGCGTATAGATTCGTCACAAACTCTTGAATTATTTTTGACAGATGGAATTGCATTTTAAACCTTAAGAACAGCTACACTTATAGAATATATTTGGAGTCTGTTTATAAAAACTGTGTAGAAAGATAAATTCACTTAAATTAAAAATAAAGAAAAACTGAGTGGGAATTATGTTCTACAAATTAATTCTGTATGGAAGGAAACTCTGGTCCTATTAGTAAATGAAAAATAAAATCACAGGAAAAGTTTTGCAGCTGACTTTCTATATTATGAAATATATACATGTAATAATTCACGTTAATTTCCTCTTAAAATATTTTTGATTTGTAATTGTCCTAGGACGCATAAATAATTAACTGTTTCTTACCCACCTAAAGGGATATAATTATAAATTTATCTCTTAAAAATTAAAACCTCAGCGTATTTAAAGTAATATTTCATAATACACCTTGTATCATGTCTTTCCACCAATCACAAGATCCATTCACGGAAGTCATGTGAATTTTGGAACTTGAGGTTGCCTCTCTATATAAAAGCCCCCATTTTCATTAAAAATTTGCCAGCTTCTTGCTTTCATCATGTGAAACACCGCTGATGCTTATTATAACTGCTTTGTGACTGTGTTAACCGTCTTTTGCTTTTTGTGTGTGTCGTTTGAATCGTATAAATGTCTAAATATGAAATTAAATTGGAATACCAAATGATGCCTCCTCCATACAACAGCTTTGAAATAGATGACCTCATCATGGAATAAAGAAATCACTCTTACCACTTCGCCGGTCATGATATATATATATATATATATATATATACCCAATTATTTTTCTACACGATTTTAAAATAATACAAGTATATAACGAATTTTTTTTATATGAATTTTTTGTTCCAGCACGAATTAAAAAAAAAAAAAAATTGGGAATTCGTGCTTTTTGGATGACGACGATTTGAACGAGCTTATGATAATAAAGAAGTGGATGCTGGCGAAGTCGAAGGTGAGGTTTAGCTATTAACAGTTGATTTAATTCGCGAGGACTTGAAATTTGTTACAAGTGTGAAACAACATTTTTATCATATGATCCTGACATGGAGCGTGCATTTAAAGTTTCTACGTTATCTTGAGAAACCAGAAAGACAGGCGCTAATAAAACTTTATAACAAAATAAAAATAAAAATAAAAACACCAACAGAGGCTGTTAAGTAAGAACGAATATCTTCATTTGATTCAAAACCGACAGTTGTACTAGACATATCTGACACATCTACAGATGATGGAATTTTTGATCCAGTTTGTAAAAAACGTGTATGCTTGTTATCAAACAGCGATGAATAGCTGTTAGTAGCTTTATTCCCAATTTCAATTTTAATTTTGATACGTTGAATGAATTAATAGACTGAATTTTCACTGTGCTCTAATTTTAATTTTTTTTGTAACAAAAATGAATTTTTTTTTTATTTGTATAAAATGTAACATGTATTTTATTATTACTTTTTTTTGTACGGTTCTATTTTGGGAAATATTTAGAGATTTTTCATTTTACACAATTTCTTAAATTTTTGAACATATCCCCCAATTTATCATATGTCGCATGAATTTTTGACACGAATTTTTTGTACGGTTTTCTGAAAAATGTATCTACCGTGTAAAAAAAAAGAGTTGGGTATATATATATATAGATTTTGACTATAACATTTTATTTTAATTTTATTCTTATAAGAATTAATTGTTTATACCTTTACAATATACAAATCTGTAGACTATTCAATTTCTTATAGATGAATTATAATCTGGTAGATGTTTTTAAAACTCCTTTATTCACAGCCTATTTTCCACCTTTCTTTTATCTATACATGTGTTAAAATTATTTTTCAAAATGCATATTGTCCAAAACATGTGTTATCTTTTCTTATCTGAAGGTGGTATTTTTCTCTTATTGGTTTTAAATTCTCGAACTCAAATTTGAACAAATTATTCTCTGATGCAAGAGTCGAAGAATATTTTAATCTTTTTTTATATCCCCTTAGGAGATTTTAAATTTGTTTATACAGATCCCTCTTACTTAAGATATATTGAAGCAATCTAGTTTCCCACTGTAAAAAAGATTTCAAAACCTGATATTGTTCCAACAAAGACGTCAAAAATAAAGCTTCTTACTCTTTTGATTTTAAATCCCCCTACAATAACATCCAAATACCAACTTCCATTTGAAATACGAAAAAAAGAACATTAATTCAAAATTCCTGCTCATTTTTTTCCTTTTCGTTTTTTATTTAAGTATAGCTTGAAGGCATATATCGAATAAAAGCCCCGTCTTAAAATCATTGTAAAATTTAGGTTTTACATTTTAACCAAAGGGAATAAAAAGCTTATTTTATTCACTTATAAGAAATGGCGTTGAAATTTTCGTAAATGTTAAGCAGCATATACTGTCTTTTTCTTTTGTATATAAACTTCAGTAAAATCATACTCTCATTTATGTAAAATGAAATTGATGGAAAAATTTATTCATACGACTAAAGACATTGAAGTAATCTTTTTTAGAATTAATAGCTTACATTTAAGCTATTTTTTATGTTTTGTTCAGGGATGCAATAATTTTCAACGATGTTTTTACAATAAAATCTATGTTGTTTGTCATAAACACCAAAATATTAGTTATTAATAACATGTTCACAGACCTTCAACTACTAATTGATATGATTTTCAAGAAATGTAATATTAATAAGATATATTAGGGGAGATTATATATATCCTATAACATAAAAAGTGACTCACCAAGGTGGAATTAACCGAATCGGAAGAAATTGTGTGTACACATCCTCAAAACAGACTATGCAAATGATTTGCTTTTGGGGGGTTATTCAGCGCTTCTCAAACTGTGGGGCGCGCCCCCCTAGGGGTCGTGATAACCCTAGGAGGGGGGTGCGAGCATACTGAAAAGTCGAAAAAACAAAAGATTATTTAAAAAAATTATTAATTTATTGAAAGCAATCAAAATACGTTCTGGCATAATAAAAAATAAATAAACAACATTTGCACTGATGTAATACACTTATAAATGTATAAGTACTGCACAATGCATTTTATAGTTAATTTAGCAATACTAAGTTAAGAATAAGTTTAATAATTACCAGTGACCCCAAAGGCTTTTCATATATAAAATTATATGCGAACATTAATGCATACCTTGATAATTTGTACTGTTTCTAATTAATCCCTTAAATGCTGATTAAAAGTTTCGCGATTCGCTCCCCAATGCCACCGTTTTGCACGTGACCGCAAACCCTGTCAAGCTCATTTTACTGCATTCCAAAGCCTTCGGAATAATTTTATAGATAGCAGTAAACAGAAAAGATCGTTTTTCGGAAAGACGTATATACACGTCAGGGTAAATTTACACACTCACTGAGTTAGACGTTTATATACGCCGGAAGCACTTAATATATTAAAGTTGTACAGTAGCTTTAGCCTCAAAGTATCGTATTATCGAATTCAATGAATTGTTATTGTATGGAGGGGGACGCGATGAAAATTAGGATTGAATATTGGGTCGCCAGTATTGAAAGTTTGAGAAGCACTGGGGTTAGTGACTGAATATCTGAAGATTCGGCGCCTTGCAATGCAGCCTCTACATTGTGTATAAAATGAAGAACGTTTTAATGCTAATTCTGCTATTCACGTTCTATTTCTTTTTGGCTTTCCTGTGTACACAGTAGCCGAATGGTCATGGTCACGAACTCGTGACTGGTCAGTTCGATTACTGGTGCCATTCGCCGTGTAGAATGGCTGATGTACGTTAAATCTATAGTGACTCAGAGCCCTTCCTTAGCATGGTGCGGAAGTTTGGAGAGTGGAATTCCTTCTCAGGTGTCATTCTCATCACATAGCCGAGTTTTAAAATTATGGGATTCATTTCTTTTAGATTTCGTGTTAGTTTAACGCAGTGATTCTCAATCTTTTTTTTGTTTTGTTGCGGCACACTTTTAACAATTTCAAAATTTGGCGGCACACTAAAAATAAAATAAGTTTAATAAAATTAACATTGTAATAATAACATTAACATTGTACATACTATTAAAATTAAAAATTTTTTAAAAATAATATTTTAATTGATAATAATTTTTTAATTTTTGTAAAATATGTACGACAAAGGCAACGAAATGCTTATCGAGTAATTAATTACAAGAATACGTTTAATGCGAAATCTGAGCATGATGAGTTTTGGTAATTTCGTTTATATTTGGTCTTAAAAATGATAATGCCACTCACATTTCTTCGCCTACTTTTAAAAGTTTCGATCTTTTTTCATTTATATATTTGTTAATGCTGAAAATCCGAATTCACTCACAAATAAGATGTAGAAAATTAGAACAATATTTTTAAAGCATTTTTGGCTATTATGGGATAATCGTCTCTAATTTTAATCCAAAAGGAATTCGTTGATTCTTCCGGATGTTTTGAAGTTAAATCTCAATTATTACAGAGCGAAATTAGTTCTTCTTCATTCAAAATTAATTCATATACAGATGTATCCATATCACAAATAGATTACGAACCCAATCAAATTTTGTTATATTTAAATTTGGGAAGTAATGAATAACTCTCTTCTTTAGTGTTGTCAAATGGTCATTAAGAATTTTATGAATGGTTCATTTCTATAAAAAGTCAGAATGATTTTTTTCCAGAGTATAATTAATAATTTTAAGAACATTTCGTGGCACATTTCAAGAATCTCTGGTTTATAAGGTTTGAAGTTAATGTAAAATCAAATCATCACTCTTTTTTTCTTTTTTTAGGGATATATTATCAATTTAATGTAATTCTGCTTACTCATTTTTAGTATTATTCAATTATTTCACACATTTTCTTATTATTCTCGAATATTAATCTTTAGTTTTTGCTACTTCAGACACACATTGCAGAAAATTACAGGAAAGCTATACATTCTAGATTAATTGACTGATTGAATATTTGAGCGTCACATTTCAAAGCAACATGAATGCTATTGGTGACGAACCTCGTAGTTTGGAACTATGTTAAGTGAAGAGGTGACAACTGAGCTGGTAACCCACTCTCCAAACTTACACATCACGCCAAACTGAGGACTTTTAACCGTGACAAATTTAATCGACATCAGCCCCTCTACATGACAGATATTTAGTGTCACTACATGAATTGACACAATGAGTTAAAAAGAGTTATATTAACGTCGCATTGTAAAGTTGAATGGGGGCTATTGGACCTCATAATTTTGAGCCATGGTCATGTGACGAGGACGTACCTGAGCTGGTACCATTCTCTCCTGACTTCCATACCAACGGAAGGGTGTTTGAGCTTCGACATATTTAACCCTTTATCTACAGCATTATGATTTACTACAGTTTTTTTCATGCAATATATTTCTTGAATCACTACATTGAAAATTAAGGAATATACATAAACAAAATACTCAACTTTGGGAAATTTAATCCATTAGAGTTAATTAAGTAATTAAAAATAATCAACTATAAAAATATTTGCATACAGTGTTCACTTAAAATAAATAGTCAAATCGTTTTCTAAGGTCTTCATTAACATACAAAAAAAGATAAGACACTTACCTTTTGACATTAATTACTTTTTTGGAGCAAAAATGACAATCTTCGCAATCCGATCAAAATGTCAGCTGAAAACGCAACTTCTGCTATAAAACTATTCGCCTTCCCCTCTAAAATACTCATCATAGAACCCGTGCAACCCTATATCTTGGAAGAGTGAATTTGAAAGAATATTCCTGCTAAGTATATCGTCAGAGTATTCGCAAAAATGATTATTTTATGTAATTTTAAGGTGAGTGGCACTTGTAAGTACCGTCGGTAGATAAAGGGTTAACTTGCATTGGCTTCCTCTACACGATAGTTCTTCAGTGGCTATAGGCTCGAACTCATGACACACATCAGCCACGTGTTTGTGACCTTGACCAGTAAATAACTACGGCCACATGATTGGACAGAAACAATACTCGCCATGAGTTAGCGACCTTTCGGCTACCACGGTTTCAATTCTAGACAGATGATTCGACTGCACAATATAAATTGATTTCGGATTTTGGGGATCCATTTTCCATCTACAGCATGAGACAGTCTGGAAAATAATCGGGTCTAAATTCTACATTAAAAAGTCAAATAAGAAAGAATTTCGATAATCGGATTTCTGGAAAGCTAAGCTATTCTATAAACCGAGGACGTTCTCTGCATTTCCACATAACGAATATATTTCTTCTTATCCTAAGTTTTTTTATTGATTCTATCGGGTCGAGTGATGAAACGGAATTGATGTAACAAAAGGACACAATTGCGCAAACGGGATAAGTTTCATTTGTTGTTCCATGAATTAAATTCAGAAAAACTATATTATAGTTTTTCTTTTGTTTCAATAAAACAAAAACTAAAAAATGATATTTTTCATGATTAAATATTTTTTTAATCTTAATCTCCTGATCCGTTGTTAACTTGAAACTTTTCACTGATGTTTTTAAATATTTTAAGCTATTTTATTAGAAAATTTTTTCATCTGAATTTATTTATAAACATACAGAGTTGAAATTATATAATTCCAGTAATATCTTAGCAAAAAAAGTATTTGTAGTGAAGACAAGGAAAATACAAAGATTAATAATAGTTATCTAAGTAACTAGAAGTATAAAGAGAAATAAATGCTTCGGACAAAAGCAAAATGTATAAAGAAAGGTTACTACGCAGAAGAAACTAAAACAATGCTAGAAAAATAAACGAGTAATGGCGAGAAAAATAAAAGAGCAACTTTGGGATAATTGGAGAGTAACAACAAAGAAAAGCAAAGTCAGTAAAGAGTAATTAGTATATCAGTCAAGAGGATTATACAAGTACTTCACAAGTGAAGAAACTACTAAGTGATTATGCTGAGGTGTTACAGAAATAAATCCTTTCGAAGTTAGTGGAGAGTTCTGAGTGTTAATTGTATTTATTTTTTTTTATTTTATTTGAGGACTACGTTAAAAAGAGAGTGATTTTACAAAAGTGTATAAATGAGAGAATATATATTTTTTTATATTTAGTGTCACTTGAAATAGAATATACAGTCGGACCTATATATAACGAAGTCGCTAAATCCTGGAATAAAGTTCGTTATATGGAAAATTCGTTATACAGAGGTTCATCTTTTAATATACTTTAAAAACTACATAAAACAAATTTTAAATTCATAAACACTATATATTGAAAAAAAAGTAATTATTCGCACCTTTTTTAAAATTAATATATGTTTATTTTATATATCTTACCCATCAAAAAAGAAAGAAAAACTGCAAGGAAAACAAGAAAAAAGAATGTCGAAGAATTCAATGTATTTTCAGTATCAAGAAAATAATTTTATACTAAAATTAATGAATTTTAAAGACATTTTATAATTTAAAGCATACAAGTAATATTAAACATACATTATTTTATAATTATAACACGGTGACACAGGACAACTCCACTGAGGGTGAAAGAGGACATCGAAGATGTTTCTAGTGAACTGGGCAATGGGGGTTACAGGTTGCATTTCTTGGATGAAAAGTCCAGTATTCTTTGCTCTCGGCGAGTTAGGATCTAATAAAACCAGTTCAAGATTTTTGACCACCATAAAATGTGTTAAAGAGAGAAAAACTTGAGATTTTTTCAGAAATACGTTAAAAAAAAGGGAGAACAAAAATTGAATCACAAAAGAAAATTTTCGTTGTATGAAAAATGCGCTTCGCTATAGAGAGGTTATTTTATGAAGAAAATCGTGAAATGTTCAAGGTTCCAGGAAAAAGTTCGTTATATAGAAAAATTCGCAATATAGAGGTTCGACTGTACATATAAAATTGCTTTAAACATGTTATTACAATAAAAAAAAAAAAACTATTTAAATGCAATATTTTGGCAAAAAATGAAAAAAAAAAATGACTTATTTTCAAAACATTCTCCTTTTATGGAAAATGCTGTATATTTTGATTACAGTAATATTTTGTATAAAAAACAGTAATATTTTGACTACATATAGCTAACCCTTTTGTACATACTCTTATCTTCGGTTTTTGTGTGAAATATAATTTTGAGGTGGATTTATTCATATTTTAATAAATCAAAGTAGAGAAATTTTTATAAAAAACACCGGTTATTAGTTCAATTGATAGTAAAACTGGAAAGAATGCGAATGTTTCAAAAACCGTTGTTCAGGTTCTGTAGAAAAATCTTAGGTATACATCAGAAACACATTATTATTAGAAAAGATTATTAATATTATTTGATAAAGAAAAATTTTTTGAAAGTAGGACACATTTTTTCTTCTTTTTTTGTCAAAAAATTTCATTTAATAATTATTTACTACTATAATATTCTTAAAACAATTTTATATGCATATTTTAATCCAAGTAGCTCTAAATATCAAAAAATAATTATTAGTTTCATCATGGTTCTGAACGAAGTCAGAAAAACCTCAAAATGTAACACTTGAGATAAAAACTTAAAAAAAAAGGAAAAGGAATTAAAAACCCCAGAAAAAAATATTTGATGAAAAAATCATGTTCAAAACAGTAGAAATACTAAAAATAGCAATATTTTATTCCCTAAATAGATAATAAAAATAACTACATGTTGACAAGCAAGCTCTGAACAACTGATCTACCAAATACGGAAAAATAAATTTTTATCGAAAGTTTTGCACATGACAACCAGTAATCTGTCTTGTAAAATTTGTTTTCAATAATCAGTTTTGGAATTCACTGAATTTTCAGTAGTAGGAGTCATTGATACCCTTATCAAAAGAATAGTATTGCAATTAAGGTATCCAACTACGTTCGGAACCGAAATTTTAAAAAAGAGCGTAAATGGATAATTTTCATGATATTTAATGTCACTTAGATTAGAATACATGTATAAAATTGTTTTAAGGACATTTTGACAAAAAAGTTATTTAAATACAATATTTTGTCAAAAAATTAACTTAGAATAACCTTTTTTCAAAATGTTCTCTCCTTTTATAAAAAATCCTTCTAAAGTAATAATACTTCGCTTATATAAAGTAAAGACTTCTCCAAAGAATCTGAACTAGGATTTTTGAAAAATTCACATTATTTTCAGAGTTATCACCAACTGAAATAATTTTATCGGCGTTTCTTTCTTAAAATTGCTCCCCTCTGTTGTTATAAAATATGGATAAACCCACTTCTAAGTTATATATTTCAAAAATTCTAGTTGAGCCTCTGTAGAGAGGTCTGAGCTGTATATAGGCGAAATATTATTATAATAGAAGCATTTTTCACAAAAGGAGAATATTTTGAAAATGGGTCATTCTATGTTCCTTTTTTGTCAAAATATTGTACTTAAATAATTTTTTTTGTAATACTATTTTTAAAATAATTTTATATACATTTTCTAATCTAAGGGATACTAAATATCACAAATATTATCCATTTATACGCTTTTGCAAAATCACGGTTCCGAACGTAGTCGGATACCTTAATGTGAGCAAAATAAATTTCAATTTTTTTGAAGTCGTTACCGTTTTTATTCTTTTTTATTTGTGGGTGAGTTCATTAAGGGCAAAACCTTAAGAAACGACGTTACACTACTTATGATGCTAATTATCTTTAATGGGGAAATATATTAAAATCGATTTAAGGATCAATATTGACTGCAAACGTATTAATATTTTGAAGACAGATTGTGGGTAAACATTCACACTATTTTTCTGAATAGAATTATCTTTTTTATGAGTTTGTTTTCATCTGTATTATAGACAAATACGATAAAATGATGATTAAGATGTTCAGGAGCATGTCCGTAGAATTAGAATAACATATAATTCCTTCATTAACGATATAAACACACTCACTTTTTCAGTTTTAGGATTAAATGATCGTTAGGAAAATGCAATGCGGGTTGATTAATATGCAATAAAGATAAATTCTTCGAATATATCTTATAATTATGAAATAATGTGTGGTTTTAAATGAAGTTAGAAGCTGTTATTTATAATATGGAGTTCGATGATATTTTTGTAAGTTCTAATTCCAATAATTTCTGTTTAAGAGTTAAAAGCCTAAAAGTCCCTTTAACAACCTACTATTTTTATCATATTTGTCAATAAGAAAGATTTCATTTCTATTCAGGCAATAATCCAGCTATAACAGTATTATTTTAAATGATTTTGACTCCTGTGTTTTATGTATGGAGTGATATAAAGACAGAAATGTTTAGCTTTAGATAAAGGGATTTATTTCTTTGGGATTGAATCTTTAAAATTACATTCGACTACTTTTTTTCAATGCTGAAAATATTAACTTGTTTTTTCCCTTTAAAACAGCTTTTATTGAACCAGAAAGAAAATGATATAGCACTCATCCGTTTGAATGCTCCAGTGTCAATGACAACTCATGTCAGACCGATATGTTTACCACCTTGGCAAGTAAAACTTTCCCAAGGTACCGTATGCCATGTTACGGGGTGGGGAGAAACTTTAGGTAAGAATACGTATTTACTTAAATATCTATATTTTATTCAATAAATTACAATAAAGAATGGAAGGTAATTGTATAGTTACAAATATATAGCAATTCCTGTGTTTATTGAAAACGATCATAACTACTTATTATTTACAAATTCTCATTAATAAGATTATTTTTATTAAGTTTTTGCAGCCAAATCAATCGTGTACAAATTTAAAACTTATTTTTTTCGGGGAAATAGTCAAATATGCACTTCAGATTTTAAAAATCACTAAAATTTGCAATTCATTTGTCTCATTTTAATTTTCATGTTTTAATACTTTTCAAAAGAAAAGTTAAGAATGAGATTTTTTTCTTCCACGAAAAACATTATTTAAATAGCCTGCATTGAATAAAAAATATATGTGTATTTTGAACATTTGCTTATCCTCACAATCATAGAAGGCGTAATTATATCGAGTAAAAGCACTTAGAAATAAATGTAAAAAAAATATACTTAGTTAAAATGACCTTTTTTTAACATATATTTCTCCTTAATACTAGTGGATGTATATAGTGATTAGTTTTGAAATTGCACTACACACATTATACATTTTATGTTCTATTACGGCAACTTGTGACATTTGGTTATTATATCTGTACCTATATCTAATGCAAGGGTCGACAATCTTGTAGCTGTGCCAAACCAATCTACCAATATGATTCAGGGTGCCACACAGCATGATATATTTGAAACAATTCGATTCTCGTGGAAATGCATACAGAGTTAGGGAATAGAGGTAAGGAATACAGAGAGAGAGATTTAGAGCTTTATTTAATATTAATTTTGCATCATTTAAGGATATTTATGAGCATGAAAGTAAGCAACATAAAATATAAATATTCCTTCAACATAAATAAAAAATTAAAACTGTTCATTTATTATGTCTCCTTTATATAAACACATTTATTAAAGTAAGAATTAAAATAAAATATAAGGATTTCTTCAGCATAGTTATATAAAAAATAAATATTTTTAGGCGAACGTTGGCCATGTACAGTTCTACTTCATATTGCAATATCAGGGGCACAATTTGTGACTTTTAATTGGACACAGTTCTGAATGTTCAGTTATTAAACATCTTTGAAAACTCGAAATATTTTTCATATGAGAAAAGATTTGTTCACATAGATGTATAGAATCGAAAGCAAAAACAGAGTGCACGCGATTTTTATCAAACAATTAAATCTCTCCTGCATTGACATTCAGAAATTTAAAACAACTCTCAATGTATTGATAGAGTTATCTATACCAGATTTTTTCGTTATTCTGTAAATTTTGCTGAACATAATTCTGAAGAATGTTACTTAATAAGTTCTGTTTCAAAATAATCAATTTTCATCTCTCAAAAACTGCCAAATTATTAGAGTGGTGTAGAGTGCCATTTAGCATTATACCACGTGCCAAATTTCGCACGCTTGCCGTAGGTTGCAAACTTCTGATCTAATACATCTAAATATACCCAGATTTATTTATTTGTCTCTCGATCCATCTGTCTTATCTGCGTGCATATACTATATAGAGAAAATGATTTTAAATTTTGATTATTTATAAAAGTAAAAATAATTACACATTACATATTTTATTCTTTAAGTTTATAAATTTGAGACATAGATCTATATTTCTAATATATATATTGATTATACGTCAGCTATATGAGTGTTGTTATGTAATAATTTGCATATTCATTATATAATTAGTTAACAGCATCCTCAATTCCTGATCAAATAGCTGTAAATCTTGTAATCGTTATAGACACTCATTTATTTGCCATGTCCATTTATCAATTAAACACATCGGAATTATGTTGTAGGCTTGAATGCACTAAAACTTGTTAAATCCATTTCCCTACTAACATGTTGTCATGATTAAAATACTTTGGTGCAATAGTCATATTCATTAAACCTAAGCAAAATAGGTCCAAAGTAATTTTTACACTGATGAATCCTGACTCAACATTTAAAATTATTATGGACACCAGCTAGTTTTGAAAGAAAAGTGAGCTATTTACCTTCATCAGAATGTTAATGAAGTTTTTTTTTATTATGGATGAGGAATAATCGACAGGTATTACGCATTGTCAAAAAAAAAAAAAAAAAAAAACCCTTCATATATTCACCTTTTTTCTAGATGCATTAGTCAAGACTCTCTGTTCATCCATGAGAATTCAAGTACATACAGTACAGTTGACATGCCCAAGACACTAGAAAGTAAAGATATTAAGCATTTGATATGTGATCCAAATTTTCTGTAGTACTTAAATGTCGAAAGGCACACACCAAAAATGACAGATGTGTTGTTCAAAAAGAGTCCTCATGATAGTTTATAGGGACGAAATAGACAGAATTAAGGAAGAAAGTTCATAATAAGTATCAAATGAGCATCAGTGTCCGAAGGGGACACATTCCAAACCAAGGGACTCGTATATATCTTTATGTTCATAAAAATAAGAACTTTCCGCAATTATTTCTAGAAGCGCTTTTTTTTTCTTCCTTTGCTTTCCTATGACGTAATGTCTGTATAATTTTGCGTAACAAATATTTCATAATTCATCAACAAAACTAGTAATAAGTTCCTTTCTTGGGTCACTAAGTATTTATTTCGAAAAATAACTCTTTTTCTTATTTATTGACAATAATGTAACTGTCCCAGAGCTACAAAATTATTTACTGCTGGATTTTTCTTTGTCGTGTAAATGTAACTTCAAATATAGACAAAATAACATAAAACAAGTCTATAATTTACTTTTCATTGCTAATTTACAAAAAAAAAAAAAAAAAAAACGTGTACAACGATTTTATTACACATGTTAGGCAAATAGAATTTCAAAAAATGAAGTAAAGACTCTTGAGTTTAAATGATATTTAATTAATCAAATTTATTTTTAATTAAAAGAATTTAAAAGAAACGTTTTATCCCGACTTTACATCTGATGAATATAACATTTTCCTCTTAATTTATTCTGCATTAAAACTTTATTGCAACGACTAACGTATTTAAATTAAAAAATATAATTCCTACCTCTTATTTTTTCAAATGGATAAAATATAAATTTTCTTCAAGATTTTTTTCCATGGATTAAAGAAAAAACACTTTGTTAATTAAAACCGATAATATATAAATTTTTCGTCTTCGAAAAAAAATATTTTCCAAAAAAATATATTTCTCCATTTATTTCAAGAAATTACTTCTGGAAACATAATAAAATAAGGGGCCAGTCTGTTATTTTTAGTAAAATGTTTCTCTAAGTAATTTATTTAACAAATATATATATATATATATATATATATATATATGCACACACTATATAATATTTCATAGCAACTTCATTAGTAATAAGAGCTTTTATCGCTTTTTTAACTTAAATGAACTTATCGGAAAAAAAAAGGTTTTTCCAACGGTTGATTTCTATTAATAGAATTTTTAAAGTTTATTTACGGCAGGAAATATGGGAGTGGTGAATATGTTTAGATTTGTTTATTTTTAACAGCAAAATTATTTTATATTTTAATCCTTCTTTACTTAAAGAGTTCTTATTTATTTTAAAAGTGACTTAAATTAATGACTTTCAGAATTTTTTTGGAAAGTAATTATTATGCTTCTACAGAAATTTAAAACGTATTTCAATTATGAGAATTACAGTGCCGTACTTAAATTTCCTTCTGGTATAAAAAACTTTGTTAATCTTTCAAGATTTAAGATAATTTAAAAAAAAAACTTTTTTTGTAATTACTTTATTTTTTTAGAGGAGAATAATATTACATTTTAATAAAGATTTGAATTAAGTGGAATTATTTTCAGTCATAAAAAATATTTTTAACAGATTTTAAGTTAAAATTTTCGCTTTTATAAAATTTTGTTTTTGAGCAACGAACGGTTTTTTTTGCACTTTTCTTTCTTTTACACACATAATAATTCTAAATTTCTTCTTTTGGTAATCAAACATATACCTATTTTTTAATATCGCGAAAAGAAATTACAAAAAATTTACATTAGAAGTCATCAGTCGCGTTTTAAGAGAAGATTTTCTGAAGAAAACATCCCAATTTTATATTTTATTATTTTTATGTAATGATTTTTTTTCGATGAGTTGTTGATTGCTTTTTTTTAATCGGGAAGAAAATTGTCATCTGATTCAAGGTAATTTAAAATGAAACTCATATTTATATTTGAAATCTCTAAGCCCGGTTGATTAAAATTCTTTTTATAAATTTTTGCTAAATTCTGGGATAGGTTTACAAATTTTCGGTAAATATGAATGTCTGGATTTGTAATTTTAAAGAATATTTTTGATATGGTGTTTAGATATTATTGAATGTAAAATGCATTGACGGAAAAACAAATTTTAAAACTTTTTTTTTCAACTTTTACTAAGTGAACTATAATACATAAAAATGTAAAATAAATTCAAAAATATATACAATCAGATGAAGTTCTACTTGGTATTATGGCATTGGAAATAGAACTACTTGAATGACCTCACAACTATTAACATACTATAGTCACACAAATTTCAAATTTTCAGAACTGCGACATTGTTTCCTTAAAATGAGATGTTAAAAAGGGCATTGATTGCAAGCAACTACATTTCGAGTTCACATTCTTTAAGTCATAACAATACCGCAGTAATTTGTAATACAATATTTTTATTTCTATACATCCAACACATGTATTTTAAAAATAATTAAAATCACATTAATAAGTTATTTGTTAGTTAAATAACTATCAGGTCTTTGAGATCATTTACGAATCTATTACTTGTAGAATTGTAACGTTTCAATTCTTTTTTGGTATTTACATAATAGCTTTGAAATTGAGGGATAAGTGTTGTTTTATCAACGAGTTTGATAAACAAATTGATTTTAAGCTACACCACCATTTTCAAATATTTCCTTTTGCTTTAATAGTTTAATTTGTCATATTTTATGCTTTTTTGTTTGTTTGTTTTTGTATGGGAATTATTACTGTGTTAGAGAACTTACTACATATTTGTTATTCTTTTTACTGAATTCTTGCCCACAAATCAAAGTATATTGAATTCTTCAAAAATTGTTGTGATTATATTAGCTGAAACACATAAGAAATGAGTTTTCGGGATAAGATCCCAAACTAATATCAAAGTGGGAAGTAAAAATTGTCAGTTAAAACAACAGAAGCTAAAAACGTTAACTAAAAAGTATTTTTAAATGTAAGAAAGAATGCATACCACACGTATCTACTTATTTAAAATACAAGTGCATTTATTTCAAGTAAGCTAAAACTATATATAGAACATACAGGGAAAAATTAATGAATGATACTTTTTAAAATTGTATGCATGAGGCATATGATTATGAAAGCTGTTTCCCATTTTATTAAATAGTGACACTTCATCCCCATTTTTTTTTTTTAAAAACCCAACTGTAATTTAAGATTTTAATGTATTAAAAGATTTTCTTTGGGTGTACGTGAGAGAGAGAGAGAGACATTTCGATCTTAGTAAAAATATAAAAAATCAATTTTCATAATTAACCACTTACGCGGTCAGTTTTTTTGCCCAAAATGTTCCAAAAAAGGCACCTTTTTATTGCATATAACTAAGCATAATACTTAAGAAAATGTAAAAATGGAAGGATTTTAATTAATTTTCAATTTTAAAGTTTTCACACTATTTTTTATTTTATAATTGTGAAAAACAAACCCCCCCTAAATGTTTGCTTTTTATAAGTACACTCTGCTTGCTATGAAGAATGTTTCATATACTTTAAAACAGGGGTGTCAAACTCATACGATATTACGGGCCACATGGTCTATTTTATTATACGTTGGGGGCCGCATGTTTACGATCTTCAAAAAATCAATAAAATACGATTTTTATAATGTATTATGTATCTATTAATCTAAAGCTCAGTGTATTGTATGTTATACACATATAGTCGTTTTAATTTCATGTTATTTTTTAAATTTAATCTGTACATATTTTATATTTTTAATAAAAAAACAAAAACATTTTTTTAAAAATTTCAATTTAACATTATTTTTTAGAAGATATTTGACGTCAATTTTTCACAAAGAAAGTCATCAAGATTTGATTAAAAATATACTGAGCTAATGTAATTTTTAATATTAACGATACATGTTGATTGGGGTTAATCTTATCTTT
Organism: Trichonephila inaurata madagascariensis; assembly: GCA_019973955.1. Taxonomy (NCBI): domain Eukaryota; kingdom Metazoa; phylum Arthropoda; class Arachnida; order Araneae; family Nephilidae; genus Trichonephila; species Trichonephila inaurata. The sequence continues at coordinate 62,630 of BMAV01000781.1, forward strand.
CTGAATTCTCGCTATTTTTCATTCAAGAAAATAATTGCCCGCATAAATAAGTGCTTCCGAACATAGCCATTATTCACATAACAAACGATACATTTTAGGAAAAAGATCTTCTGATAAACCCAAGTATGGATAAAAATCTAGAACTCCAACTTCTATAGATTTTTGCTTCAACAAAGAATCACATTGGATTTCAATTAACTTATTTGTAAGCTCTCATTATCAATTTCAATATCGATAGATAAAGATAAAGTAAAAGAGAGTACGGAAATATAACTTACAGCTCTTAAAATTAGAATTAATAATTCCGTTTCAAACAATTTAATTTTGTGAGCGCGTATTCAGTAAATTTTAATTTATGGAATTTAATCAACAGATATTGACAGCTTTCAAAATGAGACAAGTTTTCTCTTTGCTCTTTATTTTCGCCTAAATAATAATATTTAATATAGTTGTAAGAACATGATTTTTGCCTTAAAGCTTAAAATTAAGTTGATTAAGGTATCCGACTACATTCGGAACCTTGATTTTGCAAAAGCCTATAAATGGATAATATTTATGATATTTAGTGTCACTTAGATTAAAAAATGTATATAAAATTGGTTTAAGAATAGTATTACAATAAAAAAAAATATTTAAGTACAATATTTTGGCAAAAAATGAACATAGAATGACCAACTTTCAAAATATTCTCCTTTTATGAAAAATGCTTCTATTATAATAATATTTTGCCTGTATATAGCTCAGATCTCTTTACAGAGGCTCAACTAAAACCTCTGAAATATATAACTTAGAAATGGGTTTATCCATGTTTTACGACAACAAAGGGGAGCAATTTTAAGAAAAAAACGCCAATAATTATTTCAATGGGTGGTAACTCTGAAAATAATGTGAAGTTTTCAAAAATTCTAGTTGAGCCTCTGTAGAGAGGTTTGAGCTATATACAGGCAAAATATTATTATAATAGAAGCATTTTGCACAAAAGGAGAACATTTTGAAAAAAGATTATTCTAAGTTCATTTTTTGCCAAAATATTATACTTAAATAATTTTTTTTTGTCAAACTGTCCTTAAAACAACTTTATACATGTGTTCTAATCTAAGTGACACTAAATATCATGAAAATTATCCATTTATGCGCTTTTTAAAATCACGGTTCCGAAAGTAGTCGGATACCTTAAGATGGTTTGTAATATCAACTGAGAAAGCCAGGTCCTTTATCCACTGTCTATCTTTTAATTCAGCACATTCATAATATTTTTATTTTCAAGAAAATTATAATTTCGTCCAGCAATTTGAAGAATCATTTTAACACTTTATGATTGGAAAGCCATTGTCCATATGATATGGTATATCGTTGAATTCATTCTCTATATCTCCGAGAAATGAAGCTAGTTTACATTGATTAAGTCTATTCTCGAATATAATTTACAATTTTAGTGACAATTTTAAAAACCTGTCATGTGTTTAAAACTTTGGAGCACATCACCTGCTGGTGTATGCAATGAAAATGCTCAAAATTATTATTTCCATGCTGTTTATATGTTTCTTTTAATCTTGCAACAACTCCTTTAGTAATATCAATAATGGTATTCACACCATCATGCGAGGCTAACCAACGTTTCCAATGTGTGGTGATTTATATTTCTTCAAAACATCTATAAGTGCATTAAAAATATCAGCTCCAGATGTTGTATTTTGAATACAAATGATTTCAAAAAGTTCTTCACTTATTTTTAAATCAACACCGCATCCGTGAAAAAAAGCGACTAGATGAGAGAAATTTGGAATATCTGTACTTTCAACAATATCGCAATAAAGTAGGCTTGAAATGTTGATATCATTGAATGCTGATTTCTCAAATTCTCGGCTATTTCATCATTTCTTCTACTACTAATATTTCGACTTAAACTTACATTTTTAATTTATTTTATTTGTGCTGGACATATTTCCACTGTGTTTTAAATAAACATTAACTAATAAATTCCATTTCAGTAAATAATTTCGATCTGCTTGTGAGATTAAATGTAATAATATAAACTTTTACAGCAGTTGTATAGTGTTCAACAAATTTAATGAATGTGCTTTATTGGTTTTGAAGAATTTAAATCAATTCGGACAATTCATCATAGTTGTTATAGTTTGCTTCATGATTTGTGTCATAGTGCCTTTTAAGAATATATTCCTTAGCAACTGAAATAGTTTTTAGTTATCTGGAATATTTGAATCTTATTTTGAACAAAAAAATGTTACTGTTGCCATTTTATTGAAAATTACGGCGTTCCTTTTGAATTCATCTTTCTTTACTCATTGTTGAAATTTACTTGTGCTTTCATTCACAAACGATTAAATATACACTGCTCTTTATCTTAACCATCCTGAATATTTTTTTTTAAACTTTAAAAAACATCTTTGATTGCCTCTTGCTGATTGAACACTACAAACAGAAACGGAAGAAGAGAAATAGAAGTCGCACACACGAAGAGTCGTGTACCATCCATAGTAAAGAATATGCATATTGCATTTCAGAATTTAATAAAAAGGTAATTTATTGTATTAAAATCAAATGAAAACGTTTAATAAAATGTAAAAAAATTATTTTTAATCTTTAAAACCATTTCTATTATCAAAAAGGATTTCTTTTAAAACAAGAACGGTTAGTAGGCAAATATATTGTAGATTGTAGATTTGTACAAGCACCTCAAATAAATTACAAAATGAAAAAAAAAAAAAATTAAAAACCCTGTTGTTTAAAAATTTTTAAAGGGAGTCAGCGGGCCACGTGTTTGACACCTCTGCCTTAAAAGGACTTCTCTCATACTTACGAAAAAATTTCATGTTCGTACCTCTATTTCAAATGGTTGCGGATTTTGAGTGGGTGTGCATATATATATGCACACCCAATTTGAAGCAAGGTGTAATACTAAGTCTTGTATTGCAATGGGAACAGAGCTAATATAAGCTTTTTTAATTATTCCATTTTTATTTCTTCTCAAGCACCAAATTGCACATTGCCTTTCCAATTCCTGTTCCTTATCGAATATTTTCACGAACCTAAATTTCTGCCTTCGCCGCAAAGTAAATCCCGGATGAGAAGTATTTCAGTACCTTGGACAAACTGCATCTCTTAAAAACACTAGCACTAATGATCTCACCATAAGAATGAAAAATATGTGCAAATCAAAGATAGAAAGAAGAAAATATTAGTGCCCGTACAACGTACGCGCAAACTGGTTGTGGTCCGCTTTCGGTAGCCCGTACGATGTACGGCAAACCAGTTAAGGGGTTAAATATAGAAAATGGAAGTCTGATCTTTTTACAATTTTACTTTTATGAGAGTAGGAATATGTATCTTTCCCTATCTCTTTTTACGAGCCTTTCATTTTTAAGTTGTCCGAAAATGTGCGCACGAGCTTATAGTTTCTTCCAAAGTACAATAAATATTAGAAGAAGAAACGTTTTATCTGCTCTTATTTATTTATTTACAATCTGTTCAGTGTTGCTTATTTCAACCTAAGTTATTGTAAAAGTCATTACCGCTACACTTCTATTGCTTTTAAAAGGGTATAAAATGATCGAATTTTTTTTCAATAAAATAAAGCTTTTCCATCAGAATTTTTTACTTTTTTTTGAGAGAGAGAGAAAGGATCATTTGTGATTTCTTTGAATTGAACTTATACTAGCGCAAAATAACGAAGTACTGGCAAACAATTCGTAATTTCAAGCCATGATTAGATGAATATCTGAAATAAAACACAACTCTTCTGATTTTCACTTCACAGTACAAGAAAAATTAATGGTTCATTTGAATTTAATTTTTAATAGCTCTTCCCTTTATGATAAATTTTTTTTGGTGGAATCAGAACTCGACTCTATAATACGACTCAGACTTTTACCACGAAGATGTGAATTAATTATCTGGAAAGAAAAATTATTCCGAGTTATAATATTCATTCGCTTGTCTTATTCATTTATTAGGTAATTAAAAAAATTTAAACCGTATTTTAATGAATAAAGGTACGGTATTTCTGTATAAGTCAAATCCAGTGTCCCCCCTCTACTGTATATCTCTTTCATTTACCATTAGTTTTTATTTTGTCTTGAAATAACTGAAAATATTTTTACAAAAGTATAAAATTGAATGTAAGCAGTTAAATGAAACATCGTAGGTGTTATTATCAATTTTTAAAGTTTCTTAATTGAATTAAATGATTTTTAATAAGGTAAAATATTTCATCTATTGAATTTGAAACACCAATTTGAGGCTCGATTTCGCATTGAAATATCATGAAATAACTATTCCAATTACACAGATTCCATTTGAAATATAATTGCATTAAATCTTTGCTTATTTTGTAATATTCAAGCATATGACTTTGCTTTTCAAATAAAAGGAGACCTATTTGTTTTATAGGAAGAGTTAACTAAAATTTTTTAACATTATTCATTAGATCACAGGTAAAAATAGAAAAATGCTTCCTTTTGCGGAATTTTTCCTAAAAGCATTTTTAATGATAACTGTTATGAGTAATACGTTTTGTTTTATTCGCATCGAAGGCCGGTTAAACATGTCTCTAAATGTTGTAGTACAAGTACAGACTTCATTTATAATCAGAGTTAAATGATTATAATGTCATATTATTTATACAGCACACTTGAAAGATAAAAAAACCAGTTTAATAATATAAGGTAATTGAGATTTTCCTTATGTACTATATTTCCATTTAGTGCAGCTCCCTATTAAATATCATTTGGTTTGAAGTTCATATTTTTTTAAGATTTACGCCTTACATCAAAGAAGATCAAAGAGAAACAGTTTAATATTCCACATTAATTGAAATTTTCATAATGTGTTATATTTGCATTTAGTTTAATCCCTCATTAAATGTAATTTGTCTCAAGGTTCATATTTCTTAAGACTTAAGCTTTATTGCTTGATTTATAAAAATAACTAATTAACGAGAAAAGTAAAGCAGCGAAAGCGATAAGAAAACAGAGAGAAATAGGAGAAAAAAATTAATTAATTTAGGATTGTTCATGTAATTTTATAAATGCCAATTAGTTCCTACTTAAATTTATTGTAAAGAAATAAAGAAAGTGAAAGAGCAAATTCCAAATTAAAAATTATTTGTATAGCGGTGCATCATCACAGCTCTTAAAGGAGATTTTCTGGCCTGTACCACACCAGCTAACAAATTCCTTATATTTAATTGTAATATATTGTGTAAAACATTTAATATATATTTAATATTGGAACAAATGCTAGTTAAGTTTGCATTGCTCTATCCATTTATTACTTCATTATTAAGTTGGAATGTTAAAAAACAGCTCATTCTTGTATTTAAGAAATCAACTTGAATTACCTTTAAATTAAAATTCAGCATCTTTTTTGTTTTATAGTACTTTTTGTTTAAATAAACATAAAAAAGGTGCGATATATTGAAATATTATTAAGAAAAATATTACTCTCTGTGTCTATACCTTTTTATAATACCACACTCATATTGGCTTGCACAATTCTATTAATAATAAGATGAAATAGCGCTATGGTTATTACTATTTTGAACTCATTCAAAATATAATGGTTTGATTTTATTTTAATGACTTTCCTTCAATTAGTTTAACAATTTATTATTTATTTTTAAAATGCGAGCTTAATTTCTTAAGGTATCCGACTACGTTCGGAACCGTGATTTTAAAAAGGTGCATAAATGGATAATTTTCATGATATTTAGTGTCACTTAGATTAGAATACATGCATAAAATTGTTTTAAGGACATTTTGACAAAAAAAAAATTGTTTAAATACAATATATTTCGGTTAAAAATTAACTTAGAATAATCTTTTTTCAAAATGTTCTCCTTTTGTGAAAAATGCTTCTATTATAATAATATTTTGCCTGTATATAACTCAGACCTCTGTACAGAGGCTCAACTATGATATTTGAAAAATTCACATTATTTTAAGAGTTAAAACCAATTGAAATAATTATCGGAGTTTTTTTCTTAAAATTTCTCTCCTCTGTTATCGTAAAACATGGATAAACCCACTGCTAAGATATATATTTCAAAAATTCTAGTTGAGCCTCTGTACAGAGATCTGATCTATATACAGGCAAAATATTATTAGAATAGAGGCATTTTTCGCAAAAGGAGAATATTTTGAAAATGGGTCATTCTATGTTCAATTTTTGTCAAAATATTAAACTTAAATAATTTTGAACTGAATAATAAACTGAAACAATTTTATATACATTTTCTAATCTAAGTGACACTAAATATCATAAATATTATCCATTTATACGCTTTTGCCAAATCACGGTTCCGAACGTAGTCAGATACCTTAATGGGCAGTTTTCACTTTTCTAGTTTTAAAGTAATATTGTCTCATTTATCTGGTAATATATATTGTTTTGCACCGTTTGATGTACATATGAGGGATGTTCCGCAAGTCTGTTTCGGCATTATTTTTAAAGAGAAGATGGTACACCAGGTGAAAAAAAAACAATCGTGGTAAGAAACACATCCGTTGCTGGTTAAACGATGGAAGAAGCATGAGTATTAAAGGAATGACACATGAGCAGAGCACAGAAGAATGGAGAGTAGCAATAGATCGGCCAGGGTATTCGAGTACAAATCATAATGACAGACAGATCTTTGATGACCACGTCGAAGGTAATAGAAGAGTGGGATGTCATCCAATATATATGAATAGTCCCGTGAGGCTAAGATATCCACAAACATCTACAGACCGTGTATGGTGAAGAGGTCATGGTGGTCGTTAGTGTTGCATGTTCTGTGTGAGAGAGAGCTATATTTAAGTTACACTACAAAGCTGCGCGAGGGCTTTTGGAGACGGATCTCGTGATTTTGAACCAAGGTCAAGTGACGACACGTGAGAGCTGCTGGCACACCTTCTCCTAACCCACACCACATGAACGGGAAGACGTTTGAACCCTCGACATATTTAGCACGCATCAGCCCCCTCTGCACTGCGGGTCCTCAGTGATACTAAGTTCGAACTCATGACACAGCAGTCTCGAGTCAGATACCTTGACCACTAGGATACCACTGCCACTTCATGTTCTGTGAAAGAAAGCAGAATGTGGAGGATGAAGGTCGAAGTGGGCATCTCTCCACATCAACGGTTGAAAACAACATTCTTAAGAGTACAGGATATGGTGTCAGCGCAGAGGCACATAACAGTGTCAGAGTGATGTCTCCACTACGCATTGGTCATGCGCAAGTCTATCATATGTTCCATGATGTGTTGGATCACCAAGAGAAGTGTATACCTCTTTATCTGTGTATAACAGAAAGGTGAAGAGAAACCTGACCCTGGATCAAAAGAGTGCTAGAATGGAATGCAGTCACCATCACTTGAGGCGGTGCTCGCGAGAGGGAAATGAGTACTCATCAGAATTTTTTCATAGGCAACGAGACATAGGGGCACCACTTCACCCCAGAAAACAAGTCCATCTCAATGACGAGGAAGCATTCCAGTTCATCAGTGAGGAAAAAATTCTTTCAAAACGTTGCTGAGGAGGAGCAGGCTGTATGACAACTATTTGCGTTGCAGGGCACTGAGTTTTACCAGAATGGTTTCATCAAACTGGTTGCATGCTACGAAAAATGCCTCAAAATCGGTGGCGGCTGTGTCGAAAAATAGAATAAGATATATTGTTCATGATGTCATGATGCATTTCTTTTTGACAATAAAGTTTCCGAGTGAAAAAAAAGAGGGTGAAATTATTTTAGGAGCGTTCCTCCTAAGAGTTTTCAATTATGGGTTCTTGACTTTTTAGTTTATTTGGAAGTTAAGTAATCTTATAAATTATGAAATATTTAATACTCAGTTTTGTATGTTTTTGCCAAACAAATATTTTTGTTTCAATTTATAATCCTAAATTAAGTTTTATTAATTACTTTTTATAATTAATGAAATATTCCATCATCGGAAGTATTAATATTTTTAATTGCAAAAATATTGAAGTAATATTATATTTCATATAAAAGAGAGAAACTGAACTGAACTCAGTGGCGCAACAGCCCATAAGGGCCAAGGCCTATTGTGTCTATCTCAGTTTACGTGACCTTAGGCGTTAAGTTGTATGTGCAGATGTTTCGGTCAAGGGGTCAGAGTCTGACGCGAAATCTTCAGTTCCCAAACAAGCTTGGTACTCATTTATCGACCCATTGAAGGGATGAAATGCTGAGTTCCCCTTTCCTAGACCGGGATTTGAACCCCGGACCTATGGCGTGGAAGCGTGATACACTACCACTCAGCCTCTGGGCTAAAGTGAGAGACTATTTCAGGAAATTTTCATTTGTATATTCATTAAATCGAGTGCAACATACAACCCTCTTTACCTGTTAGAAAAATAAAAAATAAAAGAAGTTAAGATGGTTTTGTGAGAAATTCACTTCTGCTTATTAAGGTATCCGACTACGTTCGGAACCGTGATTTTCAAAAAGCGCATAAATGGATAATTTTCATGATATTTAGTGTCACTTAGATTAGAATACATGTATAAAATTGTTTTAAGGACATTTTGACAAAAAAATTATTTAAATACAATATTTCGGCAAAAAATTAACTTAGAAATTTTTTTTTCCAAATGTTCTCCTTTTGTGAAAAATGCTTCTATTATAATAATATTTTGCCTGTATATAGCTCAGACCTCTGTACAGAGGCTCAACTAGAATTTTTGAAATATATAACTTAGAAGTGGGTTTATCCATGTTTTACGACAACAGAGGGGAGACATTTTAAGAAGAAAACGCCGATAATTATTTCAATGGGTTGTAACTCCGAAAATAATGTGAATTTTTCAAAAATCATAATTGAGCCTCTGTACAGAGGTCTGAGCTATATACAGGCAAAACATTAAAATAATAGAAGCATTTTTCACAAAAGGAGAACATTTTGAAAAAAGATTATTCTAAGTAAATTTTTTCCAAAATATTGTATTTAAATAATTTTTTTTGTCAAAATGTCCTTAAAATAATTTTATACATGTATTCTAATCTAAGTCACACTAAATATCACGACAATTATCCATTTATGCGCTTTTTTAAAATCACGGTTCCGAACGTAGTCGGATACCTTAAGGAACAATGTTAATTTTTTTTTATTAAGGAATATTGTTTTTTAGTGTTATTTCTGATTCAAAAGTATAAATTACCTTTTACATTATTTGTTATAAGAGTTTTTAGTGTATTTTAATTAAGGAAATTATTAAACATTTTGTATTTTTTTTGTGTGTGTAAATGATAAATATTAATAACTGGATAGTAAAACTATTAAAAAATTGTAGATGATCAACTTTAATTTATATACATTTTCTATGATTTTAGTTGTGTAGAGTTTGAACAAAGCTGATGAAAAGTAAAATTCAAAAATTATTTAGTTTATTAATTTTTGAATATCAGTTATACTTAATAGTTTACTGCAGGTTTTTTTTTTATACAAGCTTATCAGAAATATAAGTAAACAATTAGAGTTAAGTTTAAAGGGATCTAAGATATTGAAAGAAAATTATTTATTGATTGGATCTATTTTAGATTTTTGTATTAACAGATCATAATTTAATATATATATTTATCATTTTTCATTATTATATTTTAAAAGGTAAAGAATAAATTTAGACGATAATTTTGTAAAATAAATAACACCAAAACAAATTTCTATTATCTCTCAGTAATAAAAAAAATATAAGACAACACAGGAAAAAAGATTCTTAGAAGAGAATTCTCCTACTAAGTTAATTTCAAATAACACTGAATAATTCATTTCAATGAATTAAATTCCTCCTAAAATTATTGGGTTAAAGTTAAAATAATTGTTAACCTAACTTTAGATTTTTTAAGATTTTGTTGTATCTAGCACCTTTAACTTAAGTCAAATGTAATAATAATGTGAGTTTTATTTATTTCTGTGACACAAAAACAATCGAAAAAATGGAAGAGGTAGTATTTGAAACTTAAAGAGGTACATCAAAAATGTGATTAAAGGTTTACTCCTTTTACTTAAAAAGAAAGAAAAAAAATCTGTAATAGTTGAACTCCAATGAGATTTATATAAAATATATTATTTCTAAAAGGGGCAAAACCAGTAACATCAATAATAGTAACAATAGCAAGATGCGTACATGTTATAAATAACGAGTACAGTATTTCTTTTTCTATCATCTACTTTGTGTGTATGTAATATAATATTTTATACAAAAATGTGTGTGTGAATTTATTTAAAATTCCTTAATTTTCCTTTTAAATAACCAGTAAAGTATTTCTTTTTCTATCATCGACTTTGTATGTAATATAATATATAATATTGTACAAAAAAGGGTTTATTTAAAATTCCTCAAATTATTTCCCTTTTATAGTTGTGTTTTTTCCATTAGGGGACGTGGTACGATTTATAAAAAATCTTTGATTTAATGGTTTGTCCATTTTTTTGCTCTTAGCCTATGCATATGTAATACGGAAAACAGTTTTTGTGCTCAAAGGCTAGGAAAATCTATCAATTTAACTTTTTAAAGAAAAAAATTAAGAATTTTTCCAGGGATTTGAAAATTCTACTCCTTTTACAATATTTAACGTACCCACATGAAATTTGATTTACAAATACGTCATTCTATGCTTAACAAAAGTCGGTATGGGTTTTCTGCTCACATGATTGATATTCCTAAAATACTTATTTTTATGAATGGTCTTTGAAAATTCCTAGAAAAATGTGTAAATTCTATATTCAACTATTTTTTTTAAAAAAAATAAGGATTGCTTTAATTTAAAAATGCATACCAACTTTTGATATATGTACAAATAGCAATAAGCAGAGAATTATCAAAGCATTTGGCGCAATAGAAAAAATGCCTTAGCATTTTAAAGGAAAATAAATTAGTTATTTTTTTCTTTTTGAGATAAATCAATTTAAAGTTTTTATTTACCATTGTGGGATGTGGATAAAAACGAACATAAAAGTTATTATAACTGTAGTCTTTTTTCACTTACAATTTTCAAATTGTGTGAGATTATAGAAAATTATATAAAGAACAATATAGGCTAAAAAAATTTTATTTTAAATTTTGACCGATTTTTGCCAATTGAATCGTACTGTGTCCCTTTAAATACTCTTAAAGTAACCTGGAGCTTTGTCTTACAAGCTTTGAATAACTTATTACTAGCTTTTTCCTTTCCTTTCACATTTTGAATACTACTATTAAGGCGTTATTTATGCTAAACAATGAATAAATTAAATTTAAAAAGACTGTTTATATTAAATATCAGAAAAATTAATATATTTTCTTTTTCCGGTAAGAAGATGATCGGAAATAACGAATATAGGGAACAGGAACTCTGAGAAAACTATTAGAATTTTGAAACTATGAAATATTGCTAGATGAAATGTCGATATTTGCACTGAAATAGTTAATCATGATCAAGGGAAACCTTGAAAAGCGAATCCAGCTTTTCTGTAAAAGATGGTTTACATCTTGTTGTAATCAGTAGTCTGTACTCTTTTCTCATTAGTAGAGAAATCGTAGTTGAACGATAAACCGCGTCTAGTGTTGATTGGAACTCAATCAATACCCGAGTTCCCTCAAGAAAGGGTAGTTTTATTTTATAGTTGATTAAAGTTTAATTTCAAGGATATAAGCTTTCCTTATCACACTTTGCTTTCTTTAAGTGTAGTACTTTCTGAATATTTTAATAGTATATAACCATTCTTGTTTTAACTTCTTAACTGCTTCCAGCGTATATATCCATCTCGCTCAACCAGTGTGTTTAGGGCCCTGACGTATAAATACGTCTTTCCAAAATACGATTCTTTTCTTTGCGCTGCTCTCTCTCTCTAGCAGTAAACTATTCCGAACACTTTGGAATACAATTAAAAGACATTGATAGAGAGTTTGTGAAGGATTTACTTATTTCAAAGAAGAATTTGCTTTTATTCGTGCCTTTCCTTTTCTCTCCAATACACCGCATGCGCTCACCTATATGAAAAACAATGGCACAGGGGAACGAATCCTGTAACCTTTAAGTGGCACTTAAGGGGTTAATGACTATATACTGACTGTTCTAAACAGAAGAAGTGCACTCTAGCGACCACCAAACCAGTAGGAGTCAAGTGAGGAATTAATGTGGTCGCTATAATAAACTATCGATGCTCTTTGTCCTAATTTTTTGTTATAATATTTGTTTTCTTTGTGTAATTTTACCTAAAATAATAAATAACTGTTACATAAAGAAATACTTCATTGAGGACAACCACGAATCTGCCATATTTGGTTTAAACTTTAATGCCCAACTCTCTATAATAGTGTGAATTAAATTGATTATTTTAAACACAGAAAACCCTCGAAGGGAGTTCTGCGGATCCTAAGCATTTTGGGTTTTATTCGTACGGGAGTAAGATAATACAAGTAGAACGTGGTGGATTTAAAACATTTTATTATTTTGGCTAATTGCATTATTTTCTTTAATAGAACCTACTTTAGTTTATCTGTTAGTTGTAATTTCAAATGAACTGTTTGCTGTCTTTTAATTTTTTATTAAATTTCTACAAAACTGTAGTATGTAATCTATTAAATCTGGAAATGGAAAATTAACATTTGTAACATTAACCCACACATCACATGATTCTCAGGAACCGGTGGAGCAGATGTTCTTAAGCAAGCGGCAGTTCCTATAACATCTCGTGAATTGTGTCAGAAAGCTTATGAAAGTATTAATATATCGAAGAGCATGATATGTGCAGGATATCCGGAGGGTGGACATGATTCTTGCAAGGTAACTAAGTTTTTATTTACAATTTCTAACAATACAATTTTGGGCTACGTGAAAGAATTAAAATTCTTTCTCACAGATGGTATTCTATGTAACATACAATAGCAATAGAGTTATATTACAAATTAAAGAAATAATATCATGTCATAAGAAATTGAAATGTTAGACAGTAACTGTTACAACCTTCTTTAATGCCGTTATATTTTAAAGGATACATGTTTGCATGGTTTACATGTTTAATATATGAAAATTACTAACATTCTGCAATACAGAGAAAGTAAATTTTTTTATACGTTGGCATAAGTATAACTGTGTCTAAATGAGCTTAAGAATCTTAATGTGTGTCCTTATAAAAATAAGTTATTGATAAAATGAGTAATTTTTAAAAGTATTTCTTGTTTCTAAATTCATATTTGTAACTATTGCTTATGTAATTTAAATTAGTTATACACATTTAGTTATTCAAACATATATTATTAAAATTGTTTTGAATATGGTATAAATGCTATGAAAAAAGTAGAGTTACTACACTGAATTAAGATTTACAATTGCGCTGATAAATAATGTTTTTCTGGAATACACAAACTCTTTTGACATTTATCAATTCACATTGCTATAAAATAAAATAAATAAATTTATCTTCTCTTTAAGTTTATTTAAAATTCTTAAAAAAAATATAAATTGTAACTGCTTTGAGGATTATATAAATTTGCATTTGTTCACGGTAGAGCTTAAATAATAATTTTGACTAAATTCGAGAATATAGTTTTATATATTTAACGATGCTAAAATAGAAAAAAAACTATCTCATTGAAACACAATTATAAAAGGAAATAAAAGTATCTCAGACAAAATCCTTTTTTAAATCAATATCTTAAAATATAAATATATTTCAAAATTAATTTTATAATATCAGCTAAATAAAATTTTTACCGAATGTTTCTATTCTGAATTTTAAACTCATAGATGCTGTCTAATGATACAGGTCTAATAGGTCAACAAAACTTCTATTACTTATTTTTGAATAAAGCGATGCAATATTGTTATTATATAACGCCATTTTGTCTCAATCTAATTACAAAGTATAATTACTACAATAGTTATATCCCCCCATAACTAACTTAATTGTACGTTTCATAAGCAAACACTTTTGGTTTTAGTAAATTTAATTTGTAATCTTTTTGGAACTCTCTCTAGTGTTATTCGTTAATCTCTTTCTCCAGTTCAATAGTTCTTTTCTGTATACTTTTCAATTTGAGCATCCAATAGTATATTCATATTTGTTGTTATTCTTAAATTTCAACTTCTTTTTGATTTCGATCGAAATACTTAGTTTATCCTGCCTTAAAACCCGAGATTTACAAGTTTTAGATTAACTACTCCAGCATTTTGGAATTTTTAGATTAACTAATTTATAACTACTCCTTACAAAAAATAAGCATCTAAACTATTTTATACTGACTAATAACAAGAGTAAAGAGTCCATTTTCGTATGAAAAATGGAAAACCTTAAAACAACGAACAAGTACAAACGCTATTTTTATATATATATATATATATAATTCCACTACTAGAAACAATATTTTAATAATTACAAACTCTTTACAACTCACAAAAATAACCCTCGACTGCAAAAATAACTTATATGGAAATATTTCATAAAAATTCAATGTCACTAATATATCCACCAAAGGCTATTTGTATATCGACTGCATAATAAACATTTTAATATGCAAGAATTATATTTTGTGTTCCTCATATATAATATTTCTTCTTAAGAAGGGAATTTGATTGATTACTATCTAATATTTTACGTATTTGAATTTATTTTTCATTCAAGATCTTTCAGAATTCTTAATGGAAAAAAATTTCAGTTATAAAGATAATAGTCTAATCATTATGCAAAGTTTGATGTACATAGTCCTCATTCTTCGAAAAAAATTGAGCGTTTCTCTAAATGGGTCATCAATTTTAGATTCAATGGTACAAATCAAGTAATGACTTTAGATTTCACTTTTTTTACCTTATCCTTACATTTTCCAATACAGATATTATCTCGGTTTTAGAATTTATATAATTTTTATTCTTTTATTTTCTTTCTCTGATGTTTTTTTGAAGTACTTTTTATCTTACTCTGAACTTTAACATCTAGCACTCACAGTAAAACAAAAAACTTAATTGGAAAATGTGATATTTCTTACAATAAAATGAAGAAAGAGTTTTTTTTTTGAGTTCATTAGGATTAATCTTTGAAACTTAAGTATTTTTTAGTCAAATATATCCAATTTAAAACAAAAAATATATTCTTTTTTGAAAATTTGCTTTCTTAGAGTAGAACTTAGTACCCATGTGACTTAAAATATTCTCTCTAGATAGTTTACTTTGAAATTAAAACATTTAAAAAATTGCGTCTAGATGAGATATCCACCTCTGTTAAATTGAAAAAATCAAAATCTTTCTCAAACAGTTTTATTCTTTAAGATAATGTAATGTACGATGACATAATCATTATTTTCATTTTCTTCGTTTAAATATAAAAAGAAGCAACTTTTGAAGTCCAATTCCCTAGCTTCTTTCTTTTCCAATTTTTTTTTTTTAATTTTTTAATTTTCGTAAAAAAATTAAGTAGTGAATATTTTTCTCATATTTTGGTTCTTAAAGTTAGTGTTTCTTCTGGCAATTGTATTATTCATAAGTGAAAGTCTGTGAAATGATTTGCAAAATATATCGGTTGCAAATTCTGGCTTGGAGATATTTTTCTTGAAAATTGTTTTTGGATGCAAATGTTAAGTATGCTTATTTGAATATACTCAATATATAAAAGACGTCTCAGTTCATAATTTAATTTATTTCTTTCTTCATTATTTTCATCCTTGAATTGAAATTCTACGAAAACTTAGCATATACAACATGTAGAAAAAATTAAACAATTTTGTTACACATAATCCTTTGTCTATTTATATTTTTAACTGAAGTTCAGGTATTTTCATTGTTATTTGACATATCTACAGTTAAAAGCTTTCTTGCGTATTCTATAAGCAGTTTTATACAATAAGACAGACCGTTGATAGTTATGAGAACCGGCATAAAATAAATATGCTTCTCTATATTGACAACATTCGTAGTTTTACGTAAATCTTCGGTGAGAAAAATATGTTTGCTATTAGAAATACAGAAAAGTAAAATATTGTATCCGATATTATAATGATTAGGAAAAACTTGTGAAATGTTTCAGATATCAAAATAAATCTATAAAATGTAGAATGAATAGAGAGGATTTCAAAATATTATCCCACCATAGAATTGAAGGATAAAAAAGCCTGACTTTTCATCATGTAAAATAGCTGTAAACACTTTACGAGTATTTTATATCTTACCAAAAAGAAAAGTATGTCTTATCTTTTATATAAAACTTCTCTGAACTCTATAGTCATAAAAAATTCCATACTTATCCTTTATATTATTATTATTTTTTTTGTATTTATGTAGATTCAGAAAAACAATTTTTGAAATTTTTGTAATGAACTTTTTTTTAAACATTGCCATGAAATTGCGAAAACATACTTCCATTTTCTATAACAAACTTTATATTACTTCTGTTCCATAACAACAGTAGCAGTTGATAAATTTTCCCCATAATAATAATGGCAAAATAAATAAATAAGTAAACATAAAACGCAATATTTATTTTCAGTAAACTAGATTGAATTAAACTTTATAAATTAAAAATTTTACTTTTAATGTTCATTCTAATTTTTCAGATAGTTTCTGGACATTTTTCAAAAATTTCGTTACTGTATTTTAAACTTGTAGGTTGGATTCGAAAAATGGCTGCAAAGTTTTGCTTTCTTATGTGAGTGAGCTTAAAATTATTGGAGGCATCATTAGATGGTGCATGAAACTCGCTTTGTGGATTTTTTTCTTTTTTGAAAATTTGAAATAATGCAATTCTGGGAAGTTCAATGTGTGACGTGAGCTGCTTATCTTATGGTGCCTCTTCCACTAAGCGGAATACGTTTAAGTTTTTCCAAGTTTTCCATAAACTTTGCATTCTTACATCCTCATTTTTTTAAGCTAAGAGCCATATAAGATTAATCTTAACATTTATTTCGGAAGCACGTTTCCAAATTCTGTTGCACTTAAATTGTTTGCATAATTTAATTGCTATTTATGTAATTGTGACTAATGTAATTGCAATTAATGTAATTGCAACTAATATATAATTATATGACTAATGTAATTGCAACTAATGTAATTGTGACTTAAGTAATTGCGCGCTTCTCTGCAACTTTCAGTTTTACTTTTAATGCATCGAATTGGACAATCGTAACTTGCCCTCTGCTTGAAAACGTTTTTTTTTCATCTTACTTTTACAATGGGATGATATTCAACTGAAGTAGAACAGTATATTTCAATCAGTGGATATAAGACTAGAAAGATAGTTCAATACATAATTAGGTTAACTTAAAAACTGAAAGATATGTCACGACAAATGACGTCATAATACTTTGATATTGATTGATGGTTTCTAAGTTTGCTCTACTTCTCAACTTAAAACTGCATTCAACTATAGTTCCTCTTTAAATATTCATTTGCTACTAGTATGATTGAATAAAGGATGTAGCTAAGATTACAGAGTGGTTTACTATTAGAAACTCCAGCTGTAAAAAATCTCAAGAGCTCTGGAGTTTAGAAAAATTAGCAAAATACTCGTATGATTGAAACAGAAAATAATTGAATTTAAGTTTGGCTTGTAATAGGTTTTGAAATTTATGCACAAAAGATAAAAGTAATTCATGAAATAAGTCCACAATTTTGCAGAAAGAGTACTTTTGGAAAAGCTAAGAAAATTCATAGCATGTTAAAATTTGAAGAAAACAATAATCTCTAATTGAAGCATAACTCTCGGGACACTTTATGGTGGTGAAACATATCACAAAATACAGTGAAGCCATTTGCCCTTAATCAGTTTATTTCGGAGAAATATTCAGCCCATTTGCCCTTAATGGTATTCCTTAAGTTTCTTCAGACTATATACAAATTATTAACCTATGATGTTAAATCTGATTGTTAGATAGCTGATATAATTTTTTATAGATCTTTTTCTATCTATCATGGCTAATAAAGCTGTTCGTATTTGTAGAAAATTCACCATAGAGTTTACATAATTACGTTTTCCGTTATTAACCTTTAATAAATTATTTTAGTACATCAATGAATCTAATTCTTTTCTATTTTTGGTTAATTTAAAGATAATATAAATGCATTTCAATACAATTTTCCGTTATTTAACATATTTTTAACATTACTTGTAGCATTTTTGTATGTTTTTTGTTTTCCTGAAATAATTACAAATAATTTTTTAAAGAAATATTCTACTTTTACAATAAGTTACAAAGACTTAAAAGTGCTTTATAATGAGCTTCTTTTTGACACCTTATTTTTTATATAAATATAGTAATGACTTTCTACAAATTCGAAAGTTTTCCTCTTTTCTAAAGATTAATTTTAAAATTTCGTAAATTTCTTGAAATTATCAATTTATTTTGTACAGCATTGTTATATGTGCTTTACATAAATGAATGTTTCAAATTTACTCTGGATAATTCAGAATTTCTTTTAATTATTCCGAAAGAAGTATTTCAGAGAAAAAAAATTAAATATTACCGTCAACTAGTTTTTATTCCTAAAAGAAAGTTTTTGACCATATTTTAAAATAATTGTGAGTACAAAGCTGCGATTTTCACTATTTCTCAATCCTTAAGATAATTTTAAAAATTGTTTCATCTTTGAAAATAATTACCATTCCAATTATAATGATTTTTCGAATGTGTACCTTATTTTTTTTTTAGAAATATTCCCTTGGGTTTTCAATTAGTGATTTTAAACGCAATTTTAGATGAGAGATTTTCTTGACAAGTGTACATATTTTATTTGCTAAGCATTAATTTGCTTTTGTCGCACAAAAAACTGTGTTCAAACAAATTTAAACATTGATGTTTTTTTGAAGAAAATAAATTTATCATGTCAAATTATAAACTGATTTTTTTTTGTCTTGTGAGGTATGGTTTTATTTTTAATTTTAAATTTCCTGAGTTGTTTCATCTTATTCTTATTTTTCTTCATAAAGAAATCCTAGAGTGAAATGCATTTTCTTGCTTAGTATATAATACTTTTCTTGGACGCAGTCAAGAGAAAATGTTGATGTTTTAAACTACTCTATTTTTTGAAGAGGAATAACCACTCTGGACAATTGTACTTATTTTCTTTTTGAGTTTTTATTGGAGTATGACAATTAAGACAAAAATATAATTTTATGTAAAATTAGGCGCCCTCCAATTAAATCATGCTTACGTTTTGCCACTCAATCTGAGGATTAGTGCAAGTTCACCTTCCTCCAAATACTTTGAAACTACAAAAATTATACGAATTAAAGTCATACAAATATGCAAAAAAGGGGCCTTATAAAATCTAATAAGTTTTTGTTTTTATTTCCATGTTGTCATATTTGGAATGACAATCTTATAAATATCGCACACACACACACAGTGTGTAACTTTAAATACTGATAACAAAATTTGAACACATTTGATATAAAGAACTTATTTCATCGGGACATTTCTTGAATTTCTTACTGTGAACGTATTTTTTTAATACTTTTTCAGTTCCTTCATAGACTTAAAAATGTATTTCAAAAGTGAAAAAGAAAAACAAAGTAAGGATTATTTATTCTAAAAATTTCTTTTATGTACTCGGCACAATGTTATTTACTTCCATTTCATGTTTTTACAAGGATATTTTTTTTACACTTATATCAATAAGATAGTGAAAGAATTCAAATTAATCATTAAAGCTCACAATGGCTTTCAGTAGAATAACTTTTTTTTCAAGTACAGTTCCTACCCTATTAACTGTAAAATTTATTGATTACCTTTAAACCTGTATTAAGGAATAATTGTTAATGATTGGAGGAAATGGTTTTGGTCTTTTTGATTATGATTTGAAAATTAAATGATTCGAGTCAATAAATTTTGGAATTAAAATTTGTTAGAAAGGGCAGAAAGTATTCAGATTTTCTGAGTGATTCATCTTAAAACTTGTAATTTTCCTCATTTTATGTAAGGACCTTTTATTGATTGTGTTCTTAAATTTTTAAGTTGTCAATATTTTTTAAACCGTGTACATAAAAAGAATAATTACATAAAAATGTAAACTTTGATGCACAATATTATTTAATTTCAATAAAATACATGTTAAAGAATAACACTAAATCGGAGAAATTTTTAAAAAATTTGCTCAAAATAAAAGTTAATTTTTATGCATCAAAATCAGTGGAGGATTTATTAGGAAATCAAAGTTTAAAAATTTTAATGAAATATATTAATTACTTTATTTTTCAAGGGAAAAAATAAACCAGACAATGTAAATCAATTAATGTTATTTTATCATAATCTTTTGATTGAGAAGCATGGAAAAATAAATATGAAATTAAGATTGAAAAAAAAAATAACGGCAAGAAAATAATGAAAATTAATACTTCAAAGCATTAATTAAATTTATTAAAGGTTCTTTTTATCACTGTAACTTTACTTTTGTGATGATGTCATTTTTATACCTCTCAAACTTTTACAAAAAATATGCTTCAAATGGAACAAAAAAATTAGCAAATGTAGATAATTTAACTTATTAGAAGCCCTTCAAAAATTATTTATCTTTATGATTTTATTTATTCAAGAATTAATCATTAGTAACTTATTTTTAATTAAAAAACAAGTAGGTATGTATACAACTCTATTTGAAAGCATATTGGACTCATTTTTTTCTAAAACAAGGACTTAATTGTATTTTTTACAGCCAAATTTAGTCTCAAGCCACACAATCGCTATATATTTTGATAGTTGATATAGCAGTCTCTTGTTTGTGAAAAAGTTTGTTTGATAACGTAGCATAGTTTTTATTTGATGCCCTATTAAATATGGAGAATTAAAAGCAGCATAATCGAAAAGATAAAAACGATGTTAAAGAAATAATTTCCATGTGTATGGAGAGGACGTATTTAGTGTCAAAACTGGCTCACAAAATTTCGTTCTGAAAGTTTTGATATTGAAGACGTGCTACCTTCTAGAAGGACAGTTGAAGCTAAGGAAGTTCAAATAAAGGCATTAGTTGTTTCAAAGCCTCGAATAACAGCTCGTAAGATCACTGGGAGATAAATTTATCGAATTCACCGTTCACAATCCCACAAAACGCTTTGGTTTAATTTCAAATCTCGACATGTGGGTTACACATATTCTTAAAGTAAGAAGACTTTTTTTCGTTACATTGGCACCTATGATTTGCTTCTCAAACATTAAGAAAATGATCTGCCTTCGAAGTGAGCTAACACTGGATACGAGAAATGGGTTGTTACAACAATGTTAAGTGCAAGAGATTATGGCATAAAAAAGAGGAACTGGCTCAAAGAACTTAAAAAACTGATATTCCACAAAAAAAAGGGGGACACTATCTGTTTGGTGAGATTTCGAGGGAATAATTTTTTTAGCTGCTGCTGAGAAAAATTATGATCAGTTTTGAAGTGTTCTGTCAACTGGACAACCTAAATGAGTCACTCAATCAGAAAAGGCCAGAATTAATCACTAAAAAAGGTATAGTGTTTCACTAAGAAAATACTGTACCTCATCCAAGTTTGAACTCACAAAAAGCTTTTACAGTTGGATAAGATGTACTGTTACACCCGTCTTCGAGAAGTATATAAAACAAAGAATATTCCAATGATTAGGCATGATTTTAATGTGAATATAATTCCGTTGATTTGAGGACTGTACAAATGCCTCGTAGAAGGATTCGCAAACAGTATGAGCAGAGGTCATCATTTGACAGAGGGTGTGCAATCAGACAAAAGGAGGGTCATTAAAGCGTGGGATTCCTTAGTATTTGGGTAGGAGGAATGCTACCATATGACAATGCATCCAGGATGTGGTGAGCCTTGGACGTATAGTGCATCAAGAAAGTAGTGGTTGATCTAAAGTGAAACGATCATCTCATTGACACTCACAACTCCTGATGCGTCTTTATCAGCTATCTGACATATAATCGGGACACCAGTGACTACATGAACCATCAGTTGGCGATTGAGCGATCGGGGCTGAGGTTACGGAGGTCAGTGCGCCGACTACCATCACCGTCACACACTGCAAATCGCATTTGTAGTGATGTCGTTCTCATTCAACCCAGAATCTCATGGACTGGAATAGAATTGTTTCAGTGACACATCCCGTTCCACACTGATAGCCGATGATCAGAGAAGACGTGTCTGGAGACATCAAGGAGATTGGTGGGATACTCATTTGACAGTAGACCAACACAAAGATCAACAAACAGTATTTATGGTAAAGATGCACCATTTTATGATGCAACGTTCAAGTATTATCGATTAAAAGAAAGTTAAATTCAATCGTTACAGCTTAAAGGAGTAAAAAAGGAGTAAGAATTTTAGCTGTACACCGCTAAGACGTTAGAGATAAGTGTCAAATGATGTGGAGGTCGATGTAACCATTGATAGAGATGCCACTTCAGACCTTTATTCTACCGCTTCCAAATCTGACACTTCCTAGGATGAATGTAAAATTGTTTTGAGTTCATCCTTCTTTCGAAATGAAAATGCTCATTTTATCAAGAAGGCCTAAAAATGACACTTCTCGCAGAAGAGGGCATTTCACCATTTATGTCTTCTCCGATTGACATGTTCTTCTGTCCACTATCTGGGAGCAGCATGATGAAACGTTGTTAGGTCTACAAATATATATATTGACAAAAGGTGTCTGTTTTTGACGGTATGATTGAAAATTGTAGTATTAGTAGCCGAGCAAAAGTTTTGTTGGAGAAGAGTGGTATGCATGATTTGGTTCCTTCCGGGAATCAGCTTTAAATACTGGTCCTCATTTAGCGTAATTGTTGGTCCGAGACCTTAACCTGATCTTCGATGTGCATTTGAAGCCACCAAAAAACGATCATAGGCCTTGCAAATCTCGCTTTGAGATATTCCCACGGATATTCCCATGTATCCCCCACACAGCTTTTATTAGATAAATAATTCCCAATGTTTCTGATTTGAGGGAACGGTTTCATTCAGACTTCGCCCTCACTGATACAGAGCATTAAAAGTAAATCAATTTATTTTCATCTTTTTCATTAAATATGCTGTCTGTTCATTTTCATTCAACTATCGTAATTTTTGATGTCATGAATAAAATCTGGATTCTCCGATTTTTGACATTTAAAAATTTATATTTTTATTATTTACTTTTATTTCTCTGAAAGAAATTCCAATGTATTGTACCTTTTTTAACTAAAGAACTAACATTCTTTAATATTTTGAACAGTGGTAAAAAGGTTTTCTTTCAAACATGACTTGAATAATCTTCCAAAAAAATAACAAAAAAGCCTTAATAATAACTTTTAATTGCAGTCTATCTCTTCAGATGAATCAAAAATTTATATTTAGATACAGTACAAAGAAGCTTATAGCAACATCATACGATAAAAGATTTCAAATTGGATAAATGCATTCTGGTAAACTTGTGTTTTTGGAAAATTTAAGAACTAAATTATAGTTTTTTTTTAAATTTAAAATTGTACGTTATTTTGCGTTTGTTATTATAAGTAGTTTTTTTTATTTTTCTTTATCATTCTTCTACCTATTATATTATTACGAAATGTATATATTATACTGGTATAATATATTTAGGGTGACAGTGGAGGTCCTCTTGTACTACAGAAAAGAAACCGTTGGTATCTCGTTGGACTCGTTTCTGCGGGAGGTAACTGCGCCTCACCCATGCAACCAGGAATTTACACTTCAGTTTCATCATTCAAGACCTGGATATCCAGGATTATCTGGACACACAAATAAGAATTCAACGTTGTACAAATGAAGTGAAAAAACTTAATTTTAGAATAACTTTTACAAACATTTTTAATGTAAGCAATATGTTTCAATGAATAAAAATTAGTTTTAGTGAAGCATGTTTCAATTAATAAGACACAGAACTAGATTCCATTGGCCAATTCTCTTAGAAGGGATTAAATACATTAAATGTGAAAAAGCACTTCTTTAGAGTAGTCACATTTTATTTATTATTTCAAATTTATTAACTACAATTGTTTTATTATAATTACCGCCTTCTCTAAGTTGATGTATTTATATAGTAATACATTTGTTACGGTCTAAAATGTTTAAAAACAAACAATTCAAAACAATCATCAAATTATTACTTCCATTATAACCATTCCATTATTTTCCCATTTTTTAATAGTGGTAAGATAACTTTTCGGATAATTCATCTACTGTTCAATTTATAGAACTGGGTACAAATAAATAGTAAGCCCACATGCTAAAACCTTTTATTGAAATAAAAAATAGAGTTTACATAAAATTGAAATTGTTTACTTGCATACATCGTTTGGGTAAAATAAAATATTATAGTATATAGTAAAAATTTCGATAGTTTCTCAATATTCCATTTTTTTAGCAATTGTAACAGATATTGTTTTCACATTATATATATATATATATATACATATTTAAAAACAACAACTTTTATTTAACATATGATAAGGAATTAAAATAAAAGCTATTTTGAAAAACTCCTTCTAATTAAAAAATTATACTTTAAGAATAACAACTTAAAATTTAGATAAATTGACCAGGATCTTATATAAAAAACAAATTAAGGAAAACTATTCATTAAAAACTAACAAGTAATCAATGTTTATCTTCATGCTTCATTTTTTTCAATTTTTGAGACATCAACTTAAAACAAAAAAAACACCCCATGTAATTATTTTTCTTACCAATAATAGCTTTCTAAGAAAAGCCATGTTTCATACCATTATTAAAATAAGTAGATTCTATCTTTGGTAAAAATAACGTTCTTTTAATATGATAAAAACTGAAGATAATTCAAAGAAATAATCTACATTAATTCTTGAATCTGTCCATATTTAGCAAATAGCTTCTGAGAAATTTCAATCGGGTCTCCTAAAAAAGAAAAATTAGTTTTATAAAGTAAACAATGTGTTAAATGTATATACAGTCCAATACATTAAGTAAATTGACAAAGATATAAAAAACGAGGGGAAATTAATAAAATTATGAATAGAAATGATAAGTTAGGTTTTGCTTTAAAAGTATTTATTAAAAGAAAGTTGCGGAATGTGAAAAATCCTTTCTCTCTCTCTTTTATGATATTGTATACAAGTAAAATTTCTTACATCGTAGAATATTTGAAAATAAATTTTATTTTATGGAAATATATAAAACTAGTTTATTTTCATTGCATTCGGAGAAAAAATTCAAAAAGTTAAAAGATAAATTTAAGTTTTAAATTTAAAAAAAAAATTACTTTTTGCCTTTATTTTTTCGGGATGCCTCTATTTCTTAAAATATTTTTAAGTAAAGAAATATTCTTAATGCAGGAGCATAAATATTATAGAATTTACAAATGAAAGTACTTAATACGTTTTCATTTACTTTCTTAGCTTTTGGAACACAGCCAATGGCATTCTTTATAATTTACAGATATATTTTTAATATAGTGCATAATAATTTGTGTTCGAACCACTAAGGGCACTTAGATAGTATTCATCAGGATTAGTGTTCAAAACACTTTATACTTTTCTTGAACATCTTTTATACAGATAGATGTTTTATAAAAATAGATATGTCACAAAGGTTTTATTTCATGTAATAATTTTACAGGTTTTCAGTAATTGTAAAGCTAGTCTTAAAGTTTGCATGTAAACGTGCACATTAAAAATTGAGAAAAAGCTTTAAAAAAGGTGTGTACAGTGGCTCCCAAGTTGATCGAACCCTTCCACATTTCTATGACTTGAAGTTATAACATCATATAATTTCATATTTTAGTTAAATAATTAGTTTCTTTTTTTTTTTTTTTTAATTTCTAATTCTATTTTCGATTAAAAAAAATAGAAATAAAATTTTATTTTTTGAAAAATTTAAAAAAAAAATAAATAAATAAATCACAAAAGTGACCGAACACTTCAAAAGAAACCTCTACAAAAATCAAAGTATTGGGATATTTGGGCAATTTAGTATTTTTTGGGACATCTTTGAACATACACAATTGTTTTTAAATGGGTTCACAATTCATTAGTTTTTTCGTAATTTCTGCAACGATGGCTCCTTCATTCTTCGAGGATTATTTTACTTTTAGTTCATTTTTCATTTTAATGAGAGAACTTTAATTAGTTATAATACATGGAAAACAAATTTACAAAAATGTGTGGGAGAAATAGAATTTAGATTACATTGACTTTAGTTTGAGTTTTTTTAGAAGTAACAAATCATTGAATATATTCATTAAAACTTTAAAGATAAACTTTAATAAACCACCTTATTAAGAATGGTAATTTGATGGCCATTTGTTTGAATTAGAATAAATTATCCTTATTTATTATAATTTGAAATTCTGAATTCACCCACCGTAATAACTAAATTTAGTTTGAACTTTTTATTTCTGAAATTTTATTTTTCTCATATTCTTTTAATGTATATATTGCTCTCCATTTTGTACAAACATTTAAATTCAGTCTTTTAGTTTGTATTACATTGTATTGAAATGCTGTATTTACTTCTCAAAATTTTATTCAACTGCACTGAAAATTTTTTAAGTAAACAGTATTGGAGATCAGTAAGAATTATTTTACATATAGGTAAATTACGCCCTAGAAATCCTAAAACTAATTAAAAAAATAAAAGAGAAGCTCTTATTATTTTTTTTTTGATGATGGATTGTGTGTGTTTCTAAATTATATTTCACCTTCTGGTTCAGTAGAAAAAACGTCTTGGTCCAAATCAAATTTGTATTCTATTTCTTGGTAAACTGCCTTATTGAAGTCGGCTTGCTTGAAGGGACGACGTTTACTAATACAGTTTTCTAAAGTTTTGAAAAAGAATTGCCATCGTTTTTTGTAATACCTGCAAATTATAACGAAGCAAAAAAAAAAAAAAAAATCAATAACACACGAGGCAAAAAAAATATTCACATTAAATTTACATGCATTCAAGATATTAATAAAATTTATTGATTAATGAGTTATGATGAATGTTATTCAGCATAATTACCCAGTACAAAAACCTTTAGAAAACAATAACTAAGGGAATTACAAGAATTTAGTATTTTAAAATTCAATTCCAATAATAAAAAACATGAATAAACTTTTATAAATTTCTTACTTTGATATAAGTCCAGCCCACTGCTTATTCGCATAGTCAACTAACTAAAATGAAAAAAAAATCATTAGCATAAAATGAATTTGAAGTTTTTGAATTTTAACACGTTAAAATATATTTTAAAAAGCAAATGAAAATATATTACAGTCCTTTAAATATTTTTTTTTAATCTTGCTACGGATAATTGGGACATTTCAAATATATTTTACATAATTGCAGTTAGAGATTTTCTTACGAAATTTTTTCCGATGTGATTACCTCAGTAATAAGTAACTATTTTTTAATAAGGTGTTCTTATTGGCTTTTAAGATACATACTTTGTGTAATTTCTAGGATGATTAGCAAAAAAATTCTTATAAAAAATAAAACTTACGCCTTATCTCGTCACTCTAAAAGCAATTACAAAGCGGTTTACAAAATAATTTACATCTAAAAGTTTAAAAATTGAATATTTGTATTCTCGTGTACTCATGACTAGAGTTTAATTCTAACTTCGCAGCATATATATGATCAATCAATAAAAGTTATAAAAAAGTTTAATTTAAAATTCTAAGCCAAGTTTTATGATTTAGAAATATTTATTACTTATTTTTTTTATGTTAATCATGCCATTCATTATAACAGCTTCATTTACATTGTTTATTTGCTATTTTATAGAGGCAATTAATTCGAATACATTTTAGCATTCTAAAAAAGGCATTATGACTTTTATTTAATTGTATGTATTATTCATAATTAATGATGCTGAAAGTAGATATCGTTCCTTCTCATTATCCTTCTATCTTCTTGCTTATTTTTAAAAAATTGTAAACATTTCATGAAATATTCCTTATTAAAAACAGAATTGAATAAACTAAATTTAAATAATAATCAATCACGTTGCAGTAAATAAAGCGATATTTATGTAAAAACATCTTCATTATGGTCTGAAATAAATATGCTTGTGCATGTATTATCGTATTTTTACTTTAAATATATTCTTGCCTTCATCATTTTATTTGTTGTTCATTCAATGCATGAATATATACCACTGCAGTCTTTTAGTCATTCTTTAAGAGGATATATACAGGAAATGTATATAAAAGCTTGCAATACAACCAATGATACATTTGAAAAAAAAAAAGGATTTTTTTTGTGTGTGTACATTGAATACTTGTTCGTTTAAACGAATCAAAACATAAAATTAAAGAAATTTTTTTAAAATTAATTTTAATGATGAGTCTGGATATTTGAAAAGAAACAACGTTGAAAAATGTTTAATAAATTTCGGCTGAAGACTATGCACATAGCCTTAAAGTGTGTTCCTCATATCGAATAACCTATCAACTGTAAGAAAATCAAAAACATGTGATAAGTAGCATTAAAAAGGTAATATTTGCAACATTCATTCAATACCACTGTTTTTCCATTCGGAAAATCTATATTAAGAAATAAAGTGCATCTATGTCAAACTTTACTATGATAAAATCTTAATGTTTTTTTAATAAATAACTCAGTTTTTGAGTTCTGCATACTGAACATGTTTTAGTTTCGTATTTATTTTATCAAATCCTTTTTTTCACTTAAAAATTATTCATTTCAAATATATAAATTGGCAATAAAGTATTGTGGATAGTCAAAATGCTCTAGTGAATGATACATTCCCGAATAATTTTTTTATAAACAAAAACAACAAAATAATTTTTTAAATTAATGAAGATTTAGTATTGCACCATGCTTCAAATTAAGAGTGCATACATATATGCACATACACATCCTCAAATGTTTGAAAAAAGGGTACGGCCATGAAATTTTTTTATAAGTATGAGAAAGAAATTCTTTTATGATGTATGAATAATTTTTCATAGCATGCAGAGTGTACTTAAAAAAAGCAAACATTTATGGGTTTTTGGGTTCCACAAATATAAAATAAAAAATAGTTTGTAAACTTTAAAATTGAAAATAAAAATAAAATTCTCCTCTTTTCGCATTCTTATTATACTTAACTTATATATTATTACTTATAACTTATTTACTTATTATACTTATATTCTTATTATACTTATTATACTTATATTCTTATTATACTTATATTCTTATTATACTTATATTCTTATTATACTTATATTCTTATTATACTTATATTCTTATTATACTTATATTCTTATTATACTTAAACACATACAATAAAAAATGGACCCTAATTTAGAACATTTTGGGCGAAAAAATTGACCACCTAAGAGGTTAAAGGCTTGGTCTAATCTAGAAATCTCTCGTAATTTTTCTCTTGCTTACTAATTAGAGTCACTTATGAAAAGCTTTGTTCGAGTTTTAATCTAATTTTTGTTTTGTTACGATAATCAATAGAGGCAAAAATATTATTAAGATACGTATAATGGCGCATTTGTTTTGAAAGTATATTTCTTTTTGAGAATTATCCTTTTGAATATCACATCAATCAAATGCAGCACACACCGTTATATCTTATAACAAATATCTTTAATACACTGTCTGATGTAAAAAAATGTGTCAGAGTTTAATCAGACAGGAAAATTCTGAAACGACTGAGAACGCGTTTGCATTGAACAATTTGCTTAATTCACCATTCATTACATTCCTTAAGTAGGGTAAAAACAGCATGCAATCTATCATTTTAAAATAAAATAATGGCGGAAAGATTACCGTGAACTGTCGCCCACGGAAGTGTTACAATGCACCAAAGGAAGAGACATATTTCTAAAATCAATACTTTTATTACGATTATCAAATCACTGTCTAAATTCTACGTAATCTAGAGGGAGCTGTCAGATTGATTCCGCACTTAAATATCTATAATAATCAATTTAATGCTTAGCTTGATGATTAAATCCGCAGCAATGCTAATCGTCCTAAATTGACCCGTCTGCTTCTTTTGCTTGAACTCAGGTAGCTTCAACTATTATACCTCTCACGCTTTAGCTTCAGCATGACAATTGCCATACACTCTCACGACTTCCCTCTCTACTTAACTTTAAATAGCATCCCTCATTAATATAAATAGCGGTTCCCTTACAGAAAGCGGTTTTATAATCACACAACGTTTAAAAGGAATGTTACCCAGAGGAATAGTAAGAATCACGAAGATATGGAGTTGTGAAAAGAATGTGTTAGAGCTAAAGTAGGGGAAAATAATAAGCCTGTATAATAAAGAGTGGATTAGCTGAAACAACCAGCTTTGATTTGTAAACTATTCAGGACATTATATATTAGTTCTTGAAAAGATGTGAATGAGCTAACTTCATCATGGTAAATGTGTGTGGTAGAAAAGCTATCCTAAGCAATTGGGACCAAAGATCACTCAAGCGATTAAAATCTACTCGTCAAAAATTGACTCTAGACCAGTGATTCCCAAATTGGTCTATATCGACCCCCAGGGGTCTACGTCAGCAGGGAAAAAATTGGTGGTGAATGAGGCGTAAATGGGTGTCTACGCGTGATTATGACTCATTTAACCAGTTCGTAACTTTAATTTTCAATTAGTTGAATAAATATTCCACATACACACAGGCTGTTACTTATTTACTTACGAAATTTTTTATTATAATATAAACATATGTATCTGTCTGGAATTATGGAATAGCGTGAGAAGGTTTTTAATTTCTTTTCCTAGTGAAAAGGAATTTCAGCGCGGTTGCCAATCTTCATAACAAAAAAGAATAAGACCGGATGCTAATAACTGAGGAGATGTAGGGTTCAACCTAACAAATGTTGAAAATTTGTTAAAATGCATCAGATTCATCCCTCCCATTCAAACCATTTATTTGTTGCACAGTTATTTTAAGTAACAGGTACTAAATTTTAATTTAATTAATAAATATTTAAAATTAAGACGTGTTTGTTTTCTTAAGTTGTTCACACTACACTTCCTAACAATTAAAAATTTAAATCCTTTAAAATAAATAGCTCTACATACCAGCTATCATAAACACATTTAACTTGATGAATTTGCAAAAATTCAATATTAAGTATAAGCAGGGGTCTACCCCAAACTAGAAAACATGTCAAGGAATCTATGAGACAAAAAAGTTTGGGAAATTCTGCTCTAGACTTAACAAACTTCAGTAAAAGATGCAAATCATTCTCAGTCGTATAATGAGAAAACAACTCAATTTAATTTGAATTTACATTGACCTCAGAAGCAAAACGAGGGTTCGTAATTTTGAGCCATGATCAAGTGACGAGGACGACACCTGAGTTGGCTGCCTCCTATCCTATTTTCCACATAGAGCCGATGGCTGGACTTTGAGCCTCAAGTTTTAATGTGTATCATCCCCTCTACACATTGTGTCTTCTGTGGCAATAGGACTCGAAGCCGTGGCTCGATAACACCGGTCACGAGTTCGGGACCATGGCCACTCGACTACGGCCACCACTAGAACTAAAAAAAAAGTCGGTTATATTTTTATAGTATAACAGGAAACTAGTTACTCAGACTAACTGGAAAAAAGTCTGCATTTTGTCAAGGAACTTATGCATTGGACTATTGAGAGATGACAACACACGATGTCAGATTTACTCTCTTCCAGCAAGGTGGTCTCATCAAGGTTTGAATAGAAGAAAATGAGTGTGTGTGTGTAAGAGAGAGAAGTGTTATTTCGTCGTGTATCGTATTGTAATGACTTCACTTGGTATGTACCCCCTTCTATTTACGCCAAGTTTTATGGCTCAGAGACCAATGCACGTGGTCATGGGGTCATTGTTTATTGTTTGACCTCGAAACGACGTCGACACTCGGAGTGGAAGTCACAATGGACAAGGGAGTGCCCACCGGGTGATAGAGACGGGAACCGAAAGAGAGAGCAGAGACTTGGACATAAATTTGGAGAGCGGAGACCAGCCGAGATCGGATTCGAAGTCCGAAGGAGATTTTTCGGATAAAAGGAGAGACCATGAACGCTGGTGGCGTTGGAGAACGGGAAACAACGTCTTAGAGAGATGGGCAAGTGCCCTTCGGACAAAGGATTGATCTCCCGTGATATAGACTGAATGCACCGGTTTGGTGTAGAGACTGTACTTTATTGCTTCAATTATTGTAATCTCTTGAGCAAATAAATAATTCTTTTATTTTAACATTAAACTGTGACAATTTTTGCACGTTACTTATCCACTACGTCACAATATGCACTCTACAAGTCTTCCAACGAAACATTATGATCTGGGAATACTGATTTTGGCAGGAACTCTGCACACCAACAATATGCAGCAAAAAAATGAAGGAAGTTACCAGAGTATATCAGTTTTTATTGAGAGACCATATTATCTCTTTAATATTATCTCTTTAATGCCAGTTTTCAAAACGATAATATTATTCATTAACATTGAGAAAACTTGTTTCTAAGAATATAGGAGTTCATCCACTCCCTTTATTTGGCTCCTGCAATATCCAGACCTCTGTTTCATTATGAATCTTTGGGATGTGCATGGAAGAGTATTAAAAATGGATACAAGCCTTCCTTCCTCAATTGAAGATTTCTGCGAAATATTAATGTGATTGTGACAAAAATTATGCGCCAAGACATTCCATAATTTGATAGAATCATTGGTAACATAAATGAGAGCTATAATTCCTGCCAATGATAGCAAGACGAAATATTACAATTTATGATATTTTATGGCATGGAGGTGTAAATAATAATAATATTGAAGAAAGACAGAAAATGCAATTTTTTACGGGTATAATGCATTCAAAGTAAACCTACAGTTTAAACATCACCAGATTGTATCGAAATTTTAAGAATACACAAAACCCTACAAATTTTAAAAATACCGATTTTGTTTGTATTTTTATGTGGCCCATAACATTGGGAAGATTGCTACCAAATTTCAGCTTTGATAACAAATTAGTTTTTAAGATATTTGAAGTTTTCTGAGCTTAGGTTTTGGTTTCGGTTTCATTTTAAAGCATTTTTTCACTCTTAAGTTGAATTAATTAAAAATATTTTTGAGCACAATCAACTCTTTCAGTGTGAAATGGTTATTAATTTCAATTTTCAATACTAAAATAATTTCTGCTTATATTATGTTTTGAGTTCTCATAGTTAATTAAGATTGATTTTAAGGTCAATTTTTGTTTTAAAAATAGTTTATATTACTTACAAGCTTTTCCATTAATTTTTCCTGTTGAGAAAATGCCACAGCCAAAACTTTCTCAGGTTGCTATGAGAAACAGTATTTGAAAGAGATGGAATACTACTGAAAATGATGTATCTAAAAATTAGCTCTCCTCTGATACTGTAATGAGACTTCCGAATTCAAGTATTCTGAATTGAGAATTGCAGAAAAAATTGAATATTTTCATGATGTACCAAGTTACATTATAGTCAACATATTGTAGTATGATATTTTAATATTTTAAAGTTATGTACCAAAAACTCAAACTTGTTAAACTGTACCAATTTAAAACTGAAAAAAAATTTAATTTTACGTACAAACCAGGTGATTCTTAGCTTAAATTAGTATCCTTATTATTTTATACATAAATGCTTTGTCTTTTAAAACTTTTGTGATAATATTAGGATAAGATTAGGCTGAATAACCTGTCGTTGTAACAAATAATATTAATATTATGCAAAAAATATATTTTGAATTAAAAAAATGTTTTCAGTTATATTTAATTAAAGTAGTATTTTAATGTAGAACATACATAGAAGAATAACATATTAAACAATCAAAGATTTATGGGCATATAAGTTTTTGTTTTTAAAGCCTTTCTAAACTTAAAATGCGTTTTCCTCAGACTTAATTTTGAAGATATAAGTATTTTCTAATCCCTAAGGAATGTTCTGTTCAAGATAAGAGTCTTGATTATTTTTGTCTATACTCCCAAACGTATATTCTATAAAAGTTCGTATGGATTTAGGTCTGAGATCTCTAGTTATTTTTTAAAAAATTCTTAAGTTAATATTTAAAAAATTTTCATGTTTTTTTCCCCAGGTTTAGCTAAAAAAAAATAATTATTAAAATCAACAAGGGAACAGATTATCAAATCGATATTAACTTTTGTTTACAATTATCTAAAAAACACAAATCGCACTTAAAATAACTAAGAAAATTTAAAAATTGAGCATTTTATAAGAGTTTGAAATAACTTCAAAAAAATTCATAATTTTTTAAAATTGTAAAATAATTGCTGGTCAAACTGATTTTTTACTTTCAGAATCAACTTAATAATGTAATCTGAATATAAAACATAAATTATTTTTACTTTTATTGTATACAAAATGTTTTTTTGTAAAAGGGTACTGTGTAGCTTTTCAGACGAAGAAAATAAGTAATAAACAAATGTCAAAAATTTTAAGCAAAATAAGAAAAAAATTAAGCACTTGAGAATTTTTTGAGGTATCCCTTAAGTAATAAATCAATATTTTATTCAGTCCTGAGTTTTTAAAGTGGTTTAGTTCGAAAACTTTTAAGCACTTTTTTTTTGACATAAATTTGCATTTAGAGTTTTTAATACTGATAATTTTTGCTGAGAGATTATTAGAGTTCTTTTAGATAAGGTTATTAATAATGAGCTTCATAATTGTGAGCTAGAATCTGAAGACAAGAGCAATATTGAAAATTGATTTCCTTTTAGAAAACTTCTTCATTTCTCGATAGAAAGGTTTTGTGATAGGTTAATTTAAGTTGTTTTCGCTTAATATATATCACGTTTCTTTTTCTTTTCTTATTAAAAATACTCCAACCTTATATTCTGATTGTACTAACCTATAAATAATAGTAGATCTTATCTTAATACTTCATTTTCGATGGGCTGAGTTTATTTTTCCAGGGAAAAATTAGTTCCATATTTCGTCTTCTATGCTGTGATGTTAACTGGTGATTAATTTTAATTGTTGAAGTGAGAAATGGTACATATATAAAATATTTTAAAACTATAAGGATTTCATGTGAGTAATGGATGTTTATGCTTTTTTTATTGTATGGATGTTTTTTCTGTCTGTAAACACTTACAAAATAATTTAATCACAAATATAATGGCTTTTGCTTTAGTAATGAAGTTAAGTTTTAATTCTCAAATGGAAATATCCAATCTGAAGTTGAATAAATTACAGTGCTGTTATTTAAAAAATAATTACGAAAAAAGAATGACGGAGATAAAAAAAAAATGAAACAGATAAGATGTTTATTTAAAGTAATTAAAATTGGTAATGATTTACGATATTTATATGATGATTTACGAATATTTGTTAAATAAAAAGGATGAAAAAAGTAAATTAAAACCCTGATGCATTTGAAGCTAATATATACAGTTGAACCTGTTTTTGTGCGGTAGATAGGGACCGCATGAAAATAAACGCACAGAAAAATATTCAAAAATTTCATAAATTCTTACATAAAACAAACTAATTCGTAAAAATACTACAAAAAACTTTTTTTATGCGGTGGATAGGGACCGCATAAAAAAAGTCGTATTTATAAAAAATATGCCAATTGTTTACGAAATAAATGTAAGAGTACTTCCATAACAAAATAAATACTTAAATATTACACATGGAAACATTTTAAAAACATATAGTTTCTCATTGTATATACGAGTAAGTTTTCAAAATACACCTACATAATTCATTGCTACTCATCGTAAACCAAAGTCCTGTAATGAATAAGTTCAAAATCGCTTTCGTCACTTAAAGGTACAATTTCAATTAATTTATTTTTTGGCAATATAATGTAAGAGATAAGTTTTTGTGACGAAGGTCGAGTGGTCATTTGCTTGTAAATGTCACGATAACCAGATATACATGATTGAAGCTCTTTATGGGATTTTATACTTTTTCTTAATTGGTATCTATTTTAAAGAAAATTCTTTTTCAGTTTGTTGGGAAGCTGGATCCCAGCGTATTTTTATCCATTCTCAAAAAATCCGGCTCTTCTTGTGTTAGTCTTCATAATCTATGAAATTGTTGATAATGTCACTGTCATTAAAAGTTTCGTCTTCAATCCAGCGAGGTGATACTGGAGCGTTGAGAGAAAGCAATTGAACTCGCATTGTCTACATTTCAGTGGCGTAACGTACACCCCTGCATCACGGTGGGGGGGGGCAGGACTCTAGGGGTCCAAGGCCTGACTTACACTAAATACGTATTTACCCAATTTATAAAATATTAAAGGCAAAACCTGACTTTCAGGTGGAGCCCTAACATTCTCCGTTGGTAAATAGATAGAACACATTACAGTCTAGCCAAAGCTATTGAGTCCTGTCACGGGGGAGGGGGCAGGACTCTAGGGGCTCAAGGTTTGACTAACGCTAAATACGTATTTACCGAATATATAAAATATTAAAGGCAAAACCTGACTTTCAGGGGGAGGGGGGTCCTAACATTATCCGTTATGCCACTGGTAAATAGATAGAAAATATTACATTGGCGCTAAATTCATCGAAATTCATACACCGCATAAAAAAATATCGCACATAAAAAATCGCACAAAAATAACATCGCATAAAAAAAAGACCGCACAAAAATAGGTTCTGCTGCATTAAGTATATAGCCTACAAATTGTAATTTTTGAAATAAATTCATTACAAAAGATCATTACATTGAAAATGGAAGTCAATGCGCTTTCTAAGAATTGATCCATTTCGAACAAAGATACGGGGGCGATGGTTAATCCCATTACTTTAACGAACACCCTATAATGCAAAAAGTGACTCGCCAAGAAGGAGTTGTCTGAACAGTATCTTAGAAACTTGATGCTTTATTTGAGAAATACAGCTTTAAGGGAAAACAACAGCAGCAGTGCGTTGACTCACGACTGGCCTTGTTATATGGTTGGCCATTGACTTGTAGTGAATGCCTTCTGCAGAATTGCTTACCATACACGTACCAATTGGAAAATTAAATAGACAGGATCCAGGGATGATGAAGACGCCATTCAAAAGCCCAAATGTACACTATTTGGGAGAGATTTTGGCTATTGCGTTATCCAGGGAAGTTTGGAGAAAATGAAGACAAGCAGTGAAAAGGAGTGTTGTGGATGGCGGGTATTATACTGTTGAAATGTAAGTGTCCAGGGTTTCATGAAAGGGAGAGCAATACTATAAGGCTTAGAATCTCTTCGACGCACCGCCGTGTTGTAAAGTCGTCTCGGATAAAGACCAAAGGAAATGTTACTCCATACCTTAACCCTTAATTGTCGAGTTGGGTGGTAGATGACAAGCTGGTGACTATCTCACCACTGTCCTGGACAGTTTCAGACATGACTTCGCCGGTCATCGGGGTTCAGTTTAAAATGGAACTCTTCTATGAAAACAATTCTATTTCAGTTAGTGAGATTCATGAGGGTGCATCAGGAACAGTGATCGTCGATCGGTCTCTTCACGCTTTATCCTCGCATTTCATCATGGTTCTCGATTGACGTTACCTTCTTGAAGCTCTGTACAGTCATATATAAACTTTCTACGAATATCATCGAATGGTAGCATCGTTCCTATCTACATGTCAAAAGATACTGTGATTTGTTCACCCTATTCCTTTTAGTCTTGTTGTACATTCTCTCTCTCAAAGTGGGATATCTTCTCATACTATTCGTACTATTCGCAAATACATCTATGGCTCATTGGTTGAATTTACGGTGTTCAATGGAATCCCATTCGTATTGCCTTAGCTTTGGAATATTCGTTATTTTATACACCCTCCGGATGCTTCGTTACAATGCGCAGGAGCACCAGTCAGTCCTGTTCATATATTTAGTTGGATATTGGGTATATATATATTTTGTTCCTATACTACTTTATTTTATACATCTTAGAAGTGGTACTTTTAAAAATCCTGTTGTTATTGGTAACATTGCTTGTGTAAATTTATAATGTAGTGATCACTAGAAATATACTTTCTGGAGTTACGTTTCATTTATGTATGCAATTCTGCATGCTTTTATTTACACAGGCTTTTACTTCTTTAAGTCTTACTCTTAAAATATTTACAATAAATATCGCGTGTATTGCATCATATATATTTCAGAATGAAGTCCATATATATTTCAGTATATTTATATATGATTCAGAAATATATATTTTAATATGCTTTATATATTATTTTCTTACCCAGACATGAATTATGAAAATATTATTGTTTTTTCTTTCGCAATTCAAATACCAAAAAGTTTTCATGCTTCAAGAAATGTCAAAAATTCTATGTGGGGCTATTATGATTTACTTGTTTTAGACTCTATATACTAAACCATACTTATCTCTTAAAATGCTTTACAATTATGAGATATTTTGAGTTTGTTATTTTTATTAGCTAAAATGTTTTAGAGAATTATTAAAGTTGAAGAATTGGATGAAATAGCTGAATGATTAGGGTTCAGGAGTTGATACTCAAACAAAATA
This sequence comes from Trichonephila inaurata madagascariensis, assembly GCA_019973955.1. Lineage (NCBI taxonomy): Eukaryota > Metazoa > Arthropoda > Arachnida > Araneae > Nephilidae > Trichonephila > Trichonephila inaurata. Next base: position 101,018 of record BMAV01000781.1, read on the forward strand.
CACACACGACTTAAATTTGAACATTAATACAAGAAAACTACTTTAAAATTTGAAAAACCCATCAATACAAGTATAAAGTATCTATGATAAAAATAACTGCTAGTAATTTATCTGGCTCAAGCATTTTTAGTGTCTGGAAAATATTTCATAAAAAAAAAACTAGCTTTACATTTAAATTGACTGGTATGAATTACAAGAAATACTTCATATGTACAGAGTATAAAAGTAAAGGGAATAAGTATTTTGTGCTCCTTATGAACGGATTAAAATTTATATTATAAATGAGGATATTATTGATATTGAAATAAAGTTATATTAAACCCTTTGCCTTACTTTGAAGATCAACTCAAAATGGGTCTTAAGGGAAATGAATGACAAAAGAAGACAATATCTCTTCTAAGAGGGATGGTATTGTTCAAAATTGCAATTCAGGATTATCACGAAATAAAATTTCGGGATTAAAATGAAAATATTTTAACTTGCCAAGATTAAAAGCCAAGATCTATTTTGAGGCATATAAAAGTACATTGTATTTACACATATCTCACACAAAAGACAATTTATGCATAAATAACAACAAATTACATTTTAAACTCTATACTAATTTATTTTAAACAGCTTTGTATTTATGTATAAAGATAAAAGAACTTGGAAATAAATTCCATATTAATTTAGGAAAACTACAATAAGTAATACGTATATCTTGTAGAAGGCTACTTCAATGTATTATTTATTAAAAAAAGGCATTTAAGTGAACCATTTATTTTTTTAATGAATTTATTATACATTTTACTAGCGGTTAATATTTATTTTAAATATTTGGGGTATCTATGTATTGTTCTGAAATATTTGTTAAGAAATATATTACAAAATTATGAATTGAAGAAAATGATATATGTTTATTTTGGTACATTTTGTTTTACCACTTAAGTGCGAGAGCAGTTAATGTACACAATATCTAGTTAAACTGTAGATTACCTGATTTGTTATACTAAAATGCGGAATAATATACAAAATAAGTTTTTCGTACTTTACCTAAGTAATTTGCACATTAACGCAATCCGAATTGTTAAAGTGGAGAAGTTTATTAAAAACAGTGGATGGTTTTTATAAACTTGGCACTACAAAAGGAATTATAAGCAATAATATACAAAATCTAAATTTAGTGTTTGAAAAGAGATTTTTACTTAAGTGGGCATTTTTTTTAATGTAAATTGAAGTATAGTTACATCCTACTGACACTCGATATGTGTGGTTTCTTAGAAAAATTAACTGCATAAATAAATGTGCATAGCTAGGTGTGTTTTTGTAGCAAAGATCAATTGCTAATTTAAAGTGTCATTAGGAGATAACAAATAAGTATAATTTTATCTTGGGTTTTTGCACACACACAAATTAATTTCTTTAATTGTAATAATACTTTTAAACTGTTTAATTGATTATTTGTGTTCATTTTTGTTCATTAATTGATTCTATTAGTTCGATACTGCATGTATCGAATTGTAAATAAATAACACTATACATATATATCGAGAATTGTCAAAATTTTTTAATTACAATTTGCTGATTTTTACTTGAAATTACATATAATTCTATGGGATAAAAGTATAAAGCATTTTTCAACCAACCATGTTTAGTATTACTTAATTGTCTCTCTGAGTACTGATTTAAGAGTAGAACAACGTTGCTGCTCTGTTTGAGCAGAAATATCATTTTTACGTTAACTATCGCCTAGTAGTTAATGAGTAGGTTATCAAGGTAATGTGTACATTAACTAAGTAATAAACGATAAGAACAATTTTCTGCACTTTAAGTATCACAGCCGAGTTAATCTGCAGATTATGAAGATAATATGCACATCAACTGATTTTCGCCCTCTAGCAGTGCCATAAGCAGGTGAAGGATATTGTTTATTTTTCCACATATGTTTACAGCTTTACTTCGGTATATTCGTGAAAGGATGAAGGGGAAAAGATGCAAATGTTGGAAAAAATATATTGATCGCTTTTCTTTTATATCTATTTTTCTTTCGTTTTGAGATGCTCCTAACTTAGTTTTCTGTAAGCACTTGACATATTTATAGTTTAATAACTCAAATTTTTTTGCTGAAATAAACAACTTAAGTAGAGGCTTAATGTAAAATATAAGTTTAGTAATTTTAGTTAACTAAATGCTTAATTTAATGCAAGATAAAAATGATTTTCATGAATTAACATGAATTTATTAAGTGATGTATGAAATAAATTTTGTTCTGAGTAAGTATTAATTCTCTAGTTACGAATCATTATCACGAAAAAATAAAATCATAGTTAAATGATGATAGACATATAAAAAGGATTTTCAAAGAAACTAATACTTTTAAAAAAATGACTTATACAAGAATGAAAATTACAGAAGAATTAACATAGCCAAATGTTTTATATTTTTAAAAAATTCTCTTGGTACTTTTTGCTCAAATATTTAACAATAATAGTTCTCAAGATGGCTCAAGTTAATATTTCTTTAGAATAAATTTTCTTAGGCTACCTATCTTATTAAAATTTATTAAACGGTAATACCACAAATCTAAGAAAACGTAAAATGAAAATTTATAATCTCTTTTTTGCAGAAAAATAAAGTGATATTACAATAAATGATAATTTGTTAATTTATCATGACGAAGTACACTAACTATGCTTAAATTTTTAAGCTTTTAAAGTATTAAAAATTTGTTGAAAAATAATTCACAAAAATCAGTATTGGAAAAAAAAGAAATGTTAATCAAAATAACAATTCTCAGAAAAAACAATTGAGGGAAAATTAATTATTTGTTATGCATAGTAAATTATGTTTTTGTATAAATAGCAATATTCGCCGGATAAACAAAAAAAATTAAGAAAAAAATTATACAAAAGAAAGATAGTTAAATAAGGAATAGAAATGCAGTAATATTGATTAAAAAATCTTTGATCTAATTTCAACTTCTTAAAACCTCAAATTAAAATTCAAAATATCTCCTTTTCATTTTCTCTTCTGTGTGTGTTTTCTTCCTTTATGTTAATCCAAAAGAAAAAAATATATATTTTTTAAAATAAGCTTTTCTGTAAGATGTAACAGTATTCTGATATTAAAATGCTTCTTTTTTTGAAGATATATATTATAAACTCTAATTAATTACTTTAAAAAACTCCAGAAAGTTCAGAATGGCATTAAGTTCAGAATGGCATTTATAATTTAATTTAAATTGAAAAAATAAATAATAGAAGATTTAATTTTTGGCATGGATGAAATTTTTTTAGCATCATTTTTACCAAAGAAAATCATTATGAACAAGAAAAATGGGCTTGGTAAAAATTACGTTAGAGAAAAAGTATTGTGAGAGGAAGCAACAAAAGAGAGAGAGAAAGAGAGAAAAAATTAGTTAAGATAAAGTATGATGGTTGTATGTAACAGTTCACATTTTGTTGGTGAGAAACAAATATAAAACTTCAAGAAATAGCAACTACATAATACAGACAGATGTATAACTTTATACGGTAAGATCATATGGCTAAAATGTAAGAGAAGGCGATAGTGTGTGTGGTATCATCCTTCTTTTTTGAAATCTAATGGATAACGTCATACGAAACTTAAGTACACTGACGTATAGAAAACAATGTTTAAAAAATATTTTACTTCTTTATTTTCTCTGTATTTTGTTGTAGTGAAACGTCTTGTAATTGTCTTATTTGGCCTTCAGTATGGCCGATCAACATTCAACGAATACAATTAAGAAAGCAAATTTTAAAATATTTTTAAGAAAGCAAAAATAAATTAGGCATAATTAAGGGGTTTTATATATAATCCTTAATTCACCTTAAGAAGTACGTAGTTAATAAAAGTTTAAATAAGGTGGAGAGAGTATTTTAACTATTAATTAACTAACAAGGGACTTTGTAATTTGATATGAGTCTCGCAACTAAAGACTTAGAAGTTGTTACAGGAATTGAAACAATACACTATACAAATCCTTTTCGTTTTCTTTGAAAGTTACTTCACTTAGCGAAATAGTTTATAAAAGTTTTAGTGAAGCACTCATAAAATATATCAAAATGGGATTGCATATTTCACAGAAAAGAACAGTTAAGCTTTAATGAAAATAATTGAGCTCAACAGCACTAAATTTAATTTATTCAAAGAGAATCAGATTGGTTTCTCTTTTTTATTTTCGAAGTCCTAATTAATCATACATTTCAATTTCCTTAGGAAACATTTAATTAACAATGTGTCTTCTTTAGTATATATTGAGCCCACTCGTGTGTAAAATTAAGAGAATTCGTACACTATGTTGAATTTTTGAAATACTAATTAAAATATTTGAAGGAAATTCTGTATGAACATACATTTAAAACAGAGAAACAAATCTATCAATCAAAATTCTATTTATGCACGCATGATTATTAGAAAAGCTCCTATAATGAAAGGAAAGTAAAAAAATCGCTTTTTAATACCGAACTGAAAATGAGTCTAATATATGGGGTATGGTCCCCTCTCAGTCAGACAGGTCGCACAGCGTGAAGGCAATACTGGATAGATGACAGATAAGAGAGGAATACCTGGGCTAATCGATCTTACTCCTGCTGAAAGGCTGATTTTAACTAGGATGGCTCTAGGAGGCGGATAGTGGGAAGCAATTGTTCTCTGAAGAGCACTCAAAGTAATTTTTATAGGTTGAGCTCAGGAGATCTGGTTGGCCATGCGGTGAATATCTTCATATTTAGAGTAATTTTAAGTGATCCCTATGGGAACGAGTGTTGCAATCTAATAATAGGAGCCTAGGAATAACTGCACTCTAATAAAGTCGAGCATAGGACTCTAAGATCTCTACTCTATACCTCATAACAGTCAAAAAGCATTTGTCAAATATATGCAAAGGTGTACAGGTGTCCAAGATAATGTCTCCTTAAGCCGTTACCCTGTTAATGTTTTTTTCCGCAGTGAGAGAATGATAGTATGATTTCTCGGATACAAGTACGCCAAAAATCAGTAACCAGGCTGAATCTCTACTATTGTAAAAAGCACGGTGCTCTACTGAAATCTTGACCAAGGAGTATATTGTCTGCACTACGCTGAGTGGGATTTCTTGTTTGCTTCTGTGACCAGTACGCAAACAACTAGTTTTCTGGAATACAATCCTCTTTCATGAAACCTTCGGGAAGCTTTGTACCATGAAACTCGGGCTCCAGCGGCAGTATGCAGCTCACGTAAAAGTTGTGAAGCTGTAGCAGTCCCATATCACCGTGCTGAAAGAGCCAACTAACGATCCTCATTCGTCATTGTGGATCTTAATCAATTTTATCCATCTTTTTTCAATATAGATTCGCTGTCCTGAAACTGTTTTTACAAACTGCAGACTACACAGTAAGTCACATTGAGCTCCGAACCCTTATGTACTTGTGATTAGCTTGCCTTCAATATCTACTGACAATTATTCATTTTATTCCACCAACCATACGTTCGTTGCTACTCATCATACCTAAAAATTTATAAAATTTGGTCAATTCTTGCGAGGAACACGATGCATGTTGTGGAAGAATGCGATGGACATAAATTGGTGACAACCCTTCGTGAGCTTTATATCCAATCCAAGAGTCATAAACAAGCAAGTGTACGCTTACGTATTGGAGTCCATTTTTATACTTCCTTAGCGGTATAATACTTTGGTTCAATACTTTTTGAAAAAGAAGACATAATTTGAAAATTTATCGTACACACGATATTTGCACACAAGTGTAATTTGTATAATCAATACGTGTGTGTAAATAATTCATTTATGTTTACTGCAGTTACTATTCTAAAACGAAATACGTAATGAAGGCCTTAATTCCAGTATATGTGCTTTTAACATTTTTAAAACTCTACTTTCTCGAAGTTTTATCCTGCACTTAAATTTATTGCTATTTTTAGCTTTTATTAATTCATACATTGAACAAAAATGCAATCTATGACAGTGGGGATCGTCGAGTGATATTGTAAAGGTTGTCATGATAGGAGAGAGAGAATATCAAATTTAGCTATTGAATCTATTAATTTTAGTCCACAAAAATATATAAACAAGCTCCCATGGAGTCTGTAAAATAAAATTTATGATATAAAAACACTATTTTTATGTTTACACCATGTATATTATTATTATATAGCTTATTTTAAACATTTTATAGCTCTTTTGCTTATTTTAAGGACATTGTTTGAACAGAAAAATTCCTATTAAATATTTTTTGCTAATATACATTTTCTCTCAAGATTTTGAAGTAATGATAATTATTACATCATTTGAAAGGAAAAAAGTTACATACCTCACCAGATGGACCCCACAATGTGATTTGGTTTCTAGCATTATATTCAAACTGACGTCTTTCCTATGAATGAAAAATGATAGATATGCATTTTAGATACAAATATTGCAAAAGTTTTCATAGTCACAGAATGTATGAAAAGTTTTAGAAGTTTCTAAGTGATTTCTCTGATACCTGTTTTGACAATAGAAAATGATGACAAAATGCATCAGTTAAAATATATTAACCAGAATTTCTGATTAATGGGTTGTCCTTGTTTTAGAATAAATACTTTCTTACTCTACCTAATTATTCTTACATATAAAAATCTTAAGATAATTTATTTCAAATATCTTGAAGTAAATTATCAAATGTTTTTTACTCAGAAAATACTAAAATATTACAACGTATTTTTCAGAATTTCAAAAAACTTGCCTTTTTAAACATTTATTGCACAACAATATGGTTCTAAGACAAGCTGATTATTTTAAAGATGCAGAACTCTCATTCAAAGTTTTAATGTTATAAAAAAAAAAAAGAATTTTTTTTAAAAACTTATTTTTCAACAAAACAAGACTTTTTTTTCTCTTCCGTGTAAATACGTGAACTACAAATATGTAAAAAAAATATATAAAAATATTTAAACAATTTCTATCTATTTTGGCGAGTTTTTTTACTAAAAATATATATCGTTCTCAGGAAATAAAAATACTGGTATCATATTTTTCATATACATATTAGTGAATTTTAACTTACAAAGAGGCATTGTCTTAGGGTTTTCCAAAAATTTTTGACAATTCAAATTGGAAAATGATTTACAGGAGTTAAATATTGAAAGTGAATTTGTTTTCTAATTGTAAAGATAGCGTTAATTTTAGTAACACATTTGAGGAGCTCTTTGAAGGTCATAAAATATTTAATTTAACTAATATTGTTATATATATGTATATATATATAT
>BMAV01000781.1:108668-123518 GCA_019973955.1 Trichonephila inaurata madagascariensis
TGAAAATTGTATGTAAAAAAAAAAAAATATATACACATATATTTGATTTTTTACATACAATTTTCAATGCCTTATTACGAGCACTGTTAAATTTCTTAATTTTGTTTAGTAAAGTATAAGTTGAATTAGCAAATTTAACAGCAGAAGCATGAAATTTTTTTGTGTTTAATGCAATTAGGGTGAAACTTCTCATTAGCAATAAATAGCAATAATTCAGAAATCCAAATTAAAAAAAAAAATTACATTCAGTTGTTTCTTAACTTTTACTGTAAACTAAAATGTGAAAGGCTTTTAAGAGAGTTTCTCAAGGGTCAAACAAGAAAAATCCTGAATTATTTTGCTCCAAGGAATGTAATTTCAGAATTCTGAATAAAGAGTTATATCAAGGAATCATTTTGCCAAGAAGTTTGTAATGTCAATATCAATCATTCGAATGGACCTTGATGTTAAGAAAATGTATAGTAGAATATAAATTTCATTTGTGAGAGTTTCGTGAACGGATTTTTTGTCTTTCATAATTTTTGAGAAGCTTATTAATATGTATAAAGAGTTTTTTTAATACGAAGCTAAATTTAAAAAAGAATCGTTAAATGCAATTAAAAGCAAGAATCACACACACACACACACACAGTATAGTATTCATTCTGTATAATTATATAGAAATATTCACATATATATATATATATATACTAGCTGTGGTATACCCGTTCTTCGCACGAGTGAATTGAAAAATTAAACAATACAGACTGAAGGATAAAGAAGTTTTTAATGAGTTAATTTTATGTAAATTGTAAGTTAAAAAAAATAGCTTTTTGCTTATCTCAGCTGAACAAAAAACTATGTTTGCTAAATTTTAAGTCTGTAGACATAATATCTGATAAAAAAAATATTTTTTTTATTTATAACGCCCCATAACTCTTGTGGGTCGATTTTTGAAAACATCTTCCTTCTTCTCAGTAAAAGTAACATATTGTTACTAATTTTGTGTAATAAACGGTTAAAATAGTGTAAATAATTTGTATCTGGATGTCTAATACATTAATATTACTTTCTGATGCAGTTATTTTATGTTAAATAGCTGTTACCCGTGACTTCGTCCACGTGGAATTTAACAAAAAAAGTGTTTATTCAATCCGCAGAGTTTACGAAAACTTAATAATGATGTATTCAGCGTAAAAAAATACCTATGCTATGAGTATAATGCGATTCTTCTACTTTGTGAATCAATGTTTCTTTTTTGCTTTATTTTTTTCTTTGTTTTTTGTTGAGCAAGTGAGAGGGACGCATGACCTTTGACAATGTCGATGGGGTGAGGACTGTAAAATCATTAGGATCAAAGGATATGAACGGGAAATGTCGCGAGTGTCAGCAACCTAATCAAACAAAACAGTTTGATAGAACAGCTAGAAATCGTTGAGGCAGAAGACTCGTGAAATAAAATAATCCCTATTTGAATCGGATATTGTTCACATTTCATTGGTTTTAATTTTATTTTCGCGGAACCTTAATTTATTTTTCAAAAATAAAAGTAGCCTAAGTTACTCCTTATAACATTGGCTATCTGCTAGTGAAAGTTCCGTCAAAATTGGTCCAGCCGTTTCAGAAATTAGCCGGAACAAGCAGAGAGACGGACAGATAGACAGACAAAAATTTTAAAAATTGATTTTTTCATAAAAATACCGTATATATTTTTAAATGCATTTAGTAAAAAGCTGTTAATTTCAAATTACAAATAGACACTTCAGTTTTATTTATATGTATATATATGCATATATACATACATAGGAATGATAATAAGCTACGATTTTCATATTTTTGGAAAAACAAACCCAAAATCTAAAAATACCTAAATCCAAAATATCATGCTATCTCAAGGAATATCTAAAAATTATTAATAAAAGATCTAAATCCTTATATTTTGGCAATGAAGATCCATGTTTGCAAACTTTACTTATCGATTCACTTAGTACAGGATGTTCAGAAAATCGAACACCAAAATGAACATTTTTCTTTGAGATAATGTAGTATATGACCCCTCAGAAATTTTTTTCAAATATCTCTGGAACTAAGGGTAAGCTTAGAGAGTTAGAATATTTGGAACAATAGGTATTCAGACCTTTCTGTATTTAGTTCAAAAGAAAGAAAGAAAAAGAAAAGACGGAGGGATTCATGATAGGAAAATTATGTTTCAAATTTTAAAAACTTACATTAATTTGTATTTAATCCTTTAACTCCATAATTTAGTTCCCAGTGAATTTACACGGAGAAACCAATTTTATAAAACATTTCGATGAAGATTTTGAATGTTATTGAGTGTATCCAACCTTTTTTTGAAGACTGTTCAGTTAAAAACTGAAAAATATTTTATTTAAAATTTTATCTCTATATATTCGTATGAATTTAATAAACAAAATCTTTTTCTTTATTTTAAATAAATAAGAAAATTTGTACAACTTTTGTAGATACTAAAATAAATTCAAGCTTAGGATTTTATGTGATATTGCTTAAAAAAAAACAGTTTGTATGCTTTTTAAAGAAATTTGATTAACCATTATCTCATTAATTGAAATCTAGCAAATAAAACGTCAGATTTATTAAATATACTCTCAGTAAAAACTCACTAACCAGATTAGTGTTTTCATTTTTGGAGGGAAAAGGGGATTTTATAGAGGTAGAGGTTTAATTTTATATCTGCTGAAACGTTTAGAGGATGCACATTTAATTTCCGAACTTTCAGTAAATATTACAGATTGCAGAACTGAATTTGAAATTTGAAAAAAAGTAAACAAATTAAGTAAAAGAAAACTTTCCAAAGTTATTACAAAGTCAATTACAACTACCAAAACTACAACAGATTAAAAAACTTAGTTAAATATTATCATTATGTAGTAGTATTTTAATAAATACTACTTAGAAGATTCGACTTATAAATTAATTGAAAAGTAAATTATGAATAAAAATTACAGGATATATCATAAAATTTTAAGTTGATTGGATAAATCTAAAGGATAAAGTATAGATACTCTTTTTTTAACTATATAATTTACAATTTTTGATAGTGAAAAATAAAATAAAATTTGACGTCGTGTGATCTCATTCCTTAAATGAATAATCAAGTATTAAATACAAACCAAACTTTGAAAATGTAGTAATTTGAATAAATTTTTTACTTATTGCGCTATTATAGAGTTACTCATTCCCCCCTAAGCATTATAAAGTGCCTTTTTTATGCAGAAATAATTATCTTCTTTCATATAACTGAATGATCCTGTAAATAATCACAGAAACACTTCACTTGACTTTACACAAATCAAAAATAGCTAAGTTCCTTCGAAAAACCTTTTTATCTGACGTTATTCTAACAGCTTAAGGTATCCGACAACGTTCGGAACCGTGATTTTGCAAAAGCATATAAATGGTTAATATTTATGATATTTAGTGTCACTAAGATTATAAAACATATATAAAATTATTTTAAGAATATTATTACAATAAAAGATTATTTAAGTACAATATTATGACAAAAAATTAACATAGAATGACCCATTTTCAAAACGTTCTCCTTTATGGAAAATGCTTCCATTATAATAATATTTTGTGCCTGTATACAGTTCACACCTCTGTAGAGAGGCTCAACTAGAATTTTTGAAATATATAACTTAGAAGTGAATTTATCCATGTTTTACGACAACAGAGGGAGAAATTTTTAAAAAAACGCCGATAATTATTTCAATGGGTGGTAACTCTGAAACTAATGTGAATTTTTCAAAACTCCTAGTTCAGACTCTCTGGAGAAATCTTTACTTGATATAAGCAAAATATATTACTATTATAGAAAAAAGGTTATTCTAAGTTAATTTTTTGTCAAAATGTTATATTTAAATAATTGTTTTTGTCATAATGTCCTTAAAACAATTTTATGCAAGTATTCTAATCTAAGTGACACTAAATATCATGAAAATTATCCATTTATGTGCTTTTTTAAAATCACGAACCACGTGATTTTAAAAAATACCTTAATAGCTAAAAACCTCAAACCACTGCACATTGAAGCCAATTCTCAAGAGAAATTTTTGAGAAGATACAAAGAAACACAACCAAGGGAGTGCAGTTCTTGCAATCTCGTCTGATAAGTTGAAGAAAGCAGACGCTTGCTTGTTACCTCCTCGTGTCTTAATCTTCGTAGTTTTATGTATGGTAATTATGTAAATAATAGCGTAGACGTCTAAATAAATATCTTTATCAAATTAACTTTCTTTTTAGTCCCACTCGACATTTTCCCCAAACCATTACTGCTTAAATAAATGGTCTCAATGATTAGGATATGCATACCTCGTGCAGGAGCAGCTGTGTTTACAGACGGAAAAAACCGTGTAGCTTTTAACAGTGAAGGACAGTAACTTTATAAGTAAATTTTGTAAATAACTGTGTGTGTAGACGTCTAAATACATATCTTTATCATGCTATCCCTTTTTAATCTCATTCTAATTAACCTTTCCTAATTATGTTACACTGTTAAAATATCAATTGTAATGAAAATACGAAGTGCTTTTTAAAAGTACTCTTTCACGTAAATATTTTTAAAAAACAGTTAAATTGTTCTTTTTAAAACCAATCTAGTCTCGCTATAGTACATAAATTTTAAAATTTTGCAATAGCAAATAAAACCTTTTTTCTTGAAATAGAATCTATAACAAACACTCCGTTACAAAGAGGAATGTAATGCTTTTGTATAATATATATTTTTTTTGAAGGAATTTCTGAAGGAAACAGTAAAAACCGCATTTTTAGAAAATATTGTAAAACGAATTTTACTGGATTTCATCAGCAAAAAAGCAGGAATGATGAAATAAAAAAATATCCACGAATTCGAAGAAATAAGAAACTAAGGTTTTCTTTTTCAATAAAAAACAACAACAATTTTAAGTATAAAAAATTTAATCCCAAAAGTAAAGTAGTCACTTTTGAAATCGGAGAATTTTGCTGACAAACTTTTCTGTTAAATCAAAATGTCGTTTTCTGGAGAAATTATTAAAAGATATAGAAATGTTATAAGAAAAGAACTAATTTCAAATGTGCAAATATGTCTCTCACTTTATCTTATTCAGAATATAGAATTGAATAATTATGTGGATATGTTATATCAGATGTATATTCTTTCCCCTATATACGCAAGGTAATATGGACAGGTTGACTAAATGTTTTTCGATTAGACTCAAATTTATTCCATAAATAAATTCATTCAGTGGAATGTGTCTTTCAAAGCCACACGATCGAAACAAATACTAACTTTTAGTTCTTTACCTAACAGAGAATTTAAGGTATCTGACCACGTTTCTGAATCAATGTTAGACTGAAATTCAAAAAAAAAGTATCTTTTCCATTTTGTGTAGAAAAAAAATCGAGCACCAAAAAGAAAATAAATTAATAAGACAGAAAATGTGAGGAAGGTCTATGATATAAAAGTGGTGAATTTTAAATATCTGATAATAAGCATTAGTTTAGTAAAATAAGAATCAAAACTTAAAATGCTTTTATGAAGTTTGTATTTTTTTGTCAAAGTAATGTTACTTAAAACCGGATATTTCAAAAATTTATGAATATATTTCTTTCAACTTTTGTACACATGTTATTTAAAGTATGATAAAGGCAATTAAATAAGGATTTAGCTCTGACGTCAATAGTATTATTTGTTTTTAACAATTTATTGTTACGAATACAATGCATTTTGTAAAATTTTGTATAAGAAAATGTACAATTAGCTATAACATTTTGGTAAATGTAAATATATTTAAGATTAGTTCATTGCTTTTATAACTGTTTTAAATATATTGTGTATGAATATAATTTAAATATATGCCTTTGAATTCCATGTAGAGTGTTTTGAATTTCGGTATAATTTTCATAAAATTTAAGTAAAATACCCCATTTTAATAAATTTAAATTATCATATAATTTCCTGATTGGTGTTTTTCATTAATTCAAGTCAGAAGCAACAACAAAATAACATAAAATTACTAATCGCATGGCATTTTAGAAAACTTGTGTTCGAACGTAGGCGGATACCTTAACATTGTCCTCTACCAGATTTGTAAAAACATGCGAACTTACCCGTATGTCATTTCTCACATATGCTCTAAGCATCTATTTAATTTTTTAAAATTTAAATTAAATGCCGGAAAAGACTACGGAAAAATACCATAGGGCTTATTTTGTTGCAAATTATGTCTAAAAACGTAATAATATGTAATCGGCCAGCCAAATTTTAAGTAAATATTCGATTGTATAACAAACAAGATATAATATAAGATCTGAAGATAACATAAAAAACAAGTTCAGAATGGGAAAGAAAACAAAGTATTTGATTATTTTATAAAAGAAATACATTTATTAAAAATTTAAAATGTTTGAAATTTTTGTAACTATAGAAGTTTTAAGAAATCTATGTAATTTCTGAAGAGAGCTAATGAACCACAGTATATGTGTCCATTACATAAATATAAATTTCACGAATAACTATTTTTAAATGTTAAATATTTCAATCGATAAAATGCTGAGAGTTTTCTATATATATATATTTATGGATTATACCAGTGCTTCTCAAACTTTCAATATTTGTGACCCAATTTTCAATCATAATTTTCATCACCCCCCCTTCATGGAATAACAATGTATTGAATGCTATAATAATGTACTTTGATAATAAAGTTACAATATGACCTTAATTATAAACCATAAATATTATCAAAATAAGTATTAAACGTTGTATATATTACTTTTAAGTAATAGATGTTTTAAATAAGTTACGTTTAAGTAAAAGGACAAGTATTATGTTATTTTGCATTTATAAGTATGTTATATTAGTGTAAATGTGTGTTTTATTTTTTACTATGCCTGCATATATAGACACATTTTAACGACCCAGTAACGACAGCTATGGACTTTAAAATCTTTATTGAGTGTACGGGGTTTCCTTCATAGGAAGAGCACTGAAGCCACGTGTTACAATACTTTTTACAAGGCAAAAGAACCCCGACTTAGGGGAACAAAGGTATTCATATGGGGGAAAATCGGAAGAGATAGCGAAGAGTGAAATTCCCCAAAAGACATGCTTTATGGGGCTCCCTAGGATTCTATTGGTTCTGTCCCCCTAGACAGAGGTGGTACCAAGTCTATAGGGAAGGATTAGTGTCTGGAGGGGAAAAGCTGACGAAATATTACATGATCTTGCATCATCCAAGTTCTAGGTTAAGACTTATAAATAATATATCTATTTTTATATTACATATATATATATATATATATAGATATTTTATTTTGCTTTCTTTTAGTAAATTAACAATTTTTTTAAATAACATTTTATTTTTAACATTTCGATACGCTTGTGCCCCCACGTAGCGTAATCACGCCCCTCTAGGGACGCGCCCTACACTCCAAGAATCGCTGGATTATACACTAAATATGATGTAAACAAGTGTAAAATATAGATAATGGTTAAATTTTTAAATACGATTGCAACATAATACAAGAAGAAACTTGTTTTATTTCAAAATAGATGATAAAAAAATCTTTTTAATCATTAAACATATGAATTAAAAAGATATATGTTTACAGTTCTTGAAATAATCGAGACTTAATCAGTTTGCATTCCCGTACAATACTTATTTATTTCTCCTACAAAAAACAACTCCATTAATGATACAGTTTCTTTTATTTTGAAACTTCTACTGACTACTAATTTCTGGTCTTTTTATTTAGATTCATTTCTTCTTCAAAATAAAAAAGTAAACAAATATAAATAAACAGGCTTTTATTTAAACGGCCTTTTTGCAAATAATTCTCCAAACTTAATTATATAAATAGAATAAATAACGATCTCATAAATAAGCTTCATGCAAAATCGTTTATTAGTCAATGCATCAATTCCTTAGAAGAAATTAAAATCGAATACACATTTAAATTATTCTCTTTGCGTTTCAAAAAACAAGCAATACTAATTTTTTTGGCACAAAAATATAAAAAAAATTATATCATTATTTTATTTTTATTTAGATTTAGAAATACATTTCTAGTTTATTCAGGCGATTATAAATGAACTTATTTTGTAGAAATATGTTAACGAAACACGCCTGGTGAACAAGTTAAAATTTAAACAATAATTTACAAATAACGTTTTTTACAAAATAATTCAGAAATAAGTTTTAACTTTGTTTAAACTCACTTCATATCCTTAATATTTATGCATGCATACATTTCCTAATTCAAAGAATATTGTATTATTGGCAGAAGAAACAACGTTGCGTAATTAATTTTTATAAATAAAAAATTGAAGTCAATAGATACGAGCTGCTAAAATTGTAAATTAAATGATACAATTCTAGTTTATTGTGCTTGAGATCTTTGATGACATATTCTCTGTTCTGAAAAGACTTGAGCGAAATCAAATCACCTTCTCCAAAGCTTTAATTATTTATTTTTCAGTCTTTAGTATTCGAATAATTTTTGTCTCTCAAGTAGACTATATTCAAAATTATACATATATGTGTGTGCGTGTATCAGTTGTATAAGAATAAATATGCATAAACAATGTAGGATATTCCATCAAGAAATAAATTAATCTATACAATGGAGTAAAAGGAAATAGTATTACTTACAAGTGGAGTTTCTGCTAATTGAAGAGCATCTCTTATCCAACGCCCAAGAAGGAAATGTTCATCCGAAGCCAATAATTCATCCATATCATCGTATAATTCTAATATGGATTTAGAAATATCTCTATTGGGAAAAAGAGAATATGTGTATGAAGAATCTTATAAAAATAATAATAATGATGTATGAAAAAATTACATATTCGATACAAAAAAATTGCGGTTGTATATTTTATGAAATTATTGTCTCTTATTGTGCAAATGAAAAAAAATTTTTAATTCTCTAATTTTCAAGAATCAAATTTAAATTAGATTTTTATCACTCATTTTAGTAAATGGATTTTATCAAGCACATAGTTTAATTCAGCAGACATTGAATTCAAAAAAATAATTATCAGGAAATTCTTATTCTTTGATCTTTTTTAAGTTACAAATCTTAGGAAATTATGTATAGCAATATGACTTGACTTTTTGGAAAAAAACAATATTTCATGAATTGTAGTTTAATTTTTTAAGCTTGGGTAAAGTGGATAATATGTTTAATTCTTTCTATGCCAGTTAATCAGCACTATTATCGCGTTGCACATAACTTTAAGGTTATTTAAGCGTTTTACAGATGCTACTAATATTCCTTCGTCGAATGTATTTTCCCTTATTTTGGAACATTGGAAATCCATTTTTTCTAATTCTCGTATCTTACAAGAAAAGAGATTTTAGCGTAACTATTTGACATGCAACATGATTGACTATTGCTTCACGGTGGTCCTAAACCAAATAAAAACAAATAAAAAGTTATAAAATATTGTCTATGGTTGGGGGCTTAAAAAGATTTTGGTGAGTCATTCGTTATAGTTAGTGTGACAGTACTGCTATGTTTTATTACCGTTTACAGAAAGTAAAGCAGGAATATAATTGTTTCTTCAAAATATTTCAGTTAAATATTTAGTAGAAGATTTAATTTTCCATTTCTAACCTGAAATAAATATTTTCAACCGTTAAGTTTTTAGAATCATCAAATCTATAATAAGTATATAGAACTTCCAAAGGTTCTTTTAAAGGTGCAGTAGATATCAATTGGAATAATGTATTTCATGGGAGAAAATAGAAAGTTATATCATAGTGTGAATAACTATATGCTTCTTTTTAAAATACCATTCAAAATTTTCTCGAACTGCGTTGTGGTTTTTAAAAAAATACTCCTCTTTCTTTTATGAAAAAAGCGTGAACATGTAGTAGAAGTATTAAAACCAAATAAGGTGCAAAGTATTAAATCCATCCATTTTTAAGAATAGTTTCATCCATATTAAAATTTACAAACAGCAGAATTAAGAATAAAATAAATAAAGCAAATAAAAGATATATTTCGTTAGTTTAAAAAATAGAGTTAGATATGAACTTCTTAAATTTTTGTATTGTTCGTAGAAATTCTTAAGCAAATTTTACAATTTATGCTTCTGGAAAGCTGATTATCATTTGCATCAGTAATTTTCAAATTTTATTTTCGCTATATCACTTCGTTATAATATATTCAATGTGTTTCCTAGTCCTTCAAATGTTTATTAACGTTCAAAATTTGTTGCTTTCCTGAAAAAAAGGCGAATTAAATGTTTTTTTTTTTTTCATATTGATTTTTCATGCCGAAAGTTTGCATCTGTGTTTGTAATCTTTAAAAAAGAAAAAAACAAACAGTTAAATGATGTGGAGAATTAGTGATGGTTGATTGAATAAATTAAATGGTGGTTAATTGGAATATCTTTAATAATTAAGCACTTGAATTAAATTCCAGAATCAGCTCTTTTTCTGTCAGTTTTTCAGTGATTTAAAATTTTTGATTATATTGCCCCTAGGGAAACTCTGTTTCCACTTTTTTACTCTAAAGAAAAGTACTAGGATGCTCTCTTCTCTGTCTCATGTATTTAAACTATTTAAGTACGATCTCTTCCTTGATATGTTAGAAATAATTTATGTATAAAAAAAGAGAATGCAATGCTGTGGTCGTACCTTAATTATAAATAAAGCTACTATTTTAAAGAAATTATTTCTGATATTAATATACTCAATAACAATAGGTTGACAGCAATTCTTGCAATTAGAAAGCTAGATATTATTTCGCAGAGCTACATGTAAATATATTTTACCTTATAATTTTTTTTATTTATATAACATTAATTATATTTATATAAAAATAGAATTACCTTAATAATCTGTGGAATATTCATGTAAGTACTTCAAATATTATTTTTCAGGAAAAATTTTTCATCGAAGTAACTCTTTTCCAAATCTATTTCTCCAAATTCTTTTAAGTATTTTCATGTATTTCGTATTCTAGAGCATTTGTACCACATCAAGGTCTACTGATTGTTATTACCTTTTTAAACTGCTTAGAATAGGGCTGTCGTACTTGTTTAGTTTAATTTTCTATGCGTCGATGCCTGTTGAGATGCTAATAACATTTGATATTTTTTAGTTAATGAGTTGATTAAATTATTTGAAACTTAAGAAAAATATTTTAACTATAACCATTTTTAAATATTTAAAAAATGTGGTCTTTTGAAATTTTTTGAATAGATAAAAAAATATTTTTTTTTATCTAGTTTTATATAAACTTTTTTTTTTTTAAAAAAAAAATGTTCCTGGGGATTCTTTTTCCCAATGCAATTTACTTTTTCACAAATTGCTCCCACATAAATAGTTTTTTTTATCATTACTTGTAAGGTATGTTTGAATATCTCATTGGTTCTTATTGTAGATTTTTGAAGAAATATTTTGATAAAAATATGCACGATGAAAGAAAAGTAAAGAGAAGAATAATGGTTAGTAAATTGGATGAGCTTCTACCTATTAGTCGCAAATAAGTTTTGTATTTTCACTAACAAGACTTGTTTGTTAAACGAACGATGTACAAAAGTAATTTCATTACTATAAAAATGACCAGAAAGAAGGTTATTTAAATTACAGGTATAGTTTGCTGTATATTTTTGTAATTATTTACTATATATTTTTGAAATCACTATAAAAATTTTTAAAGTTTTAAAAAACCTCTGATTTTAATAATTCCATATAATTATATAATCGTATGAAATTATAATCCTAATATTAAGCGAAATGAAGTAAAAATTTCTCCAATACAAATTATTATCGCATTTTCGTTTAACTTTTACTGAAACAGGTAGTAGTTTTATCAATTTTTAAATGTTTTATTTAAAAGGATGTGACTTAAACATAGGTAATAAAAATTAACTTCCCACTCCCACGTAGACACACACACATGTATATTCTTTTAATGGGCACAAAGCTAAATACACTTTTCTGTGATAAAGTACTTGATAAATGTAATGTTCTCATCCTCTATAAACATTATCTACTCACAACCCCCCTCCTCTGATCAAGGTTTTTTCCCCTGGGTAGTGGCTAGATATTATAGCCACTGCGCACTTATGACAATTAACTTACTTTTCAGGACAGAAATAATGAATCATATTTCAATAAACTTTTTATGAAAAATTTACATTTATGCTAATAACTATTTCAATAACAATTAAATACCAAGTAGAAGTGTACTAAAATAATAATAGAATAATTGTATAGCATAAGCATAAAATACTTACTTAGAATCTACATAGAATACTTAGAATATACATTGAAATTGGTATATATCCACATTTTCTGTTTTATTTAATTTTAATTAGAAATAAAGTAACATTTTTAAATATTTAAATTAGTTATATTTCACAAATTTTATGAGCTACTTACTGTGGAATTTTATAATATGAAAATGTTTTCTCCGAGCAGAAAAGCTGTAATGAAAGATTTTCGAACCCGAGAATCTTGTACCCCATATTGTAAACAAAGTTGTTTATCTTTCCGACCCCCAACATTCTCACATGATTCTAAGTACTCTCTCTCTCTCGAGTAGAGGAAAAGCGAAAATTTCTAGGTAATTTTTCTGTTCATTTTTCTGTGGATAGAGTCTCTATACACATATAAAAACTTTCTAAAAACCTAAATAAAATCTCTTTTTTTTTATGTTGCACATTTGCTTAATTCATTCAGATGAGAGAAAAGTATACTTAATACTTGTCGAAATTTTTTTCACCCATCAGAAATTTTATTTATAGTAATCAAAATGCAATTTGTAGATTTACACCAAGAAAAACTGTTTCTAGCTACCCATCAGAGGACATGAAATGCAAAAAAAAAAGGTATCGTGCTGCCCTTTGTATTGATTTTCATGCGTTTTAGCTTCAGCGTGGATAGACTAAATATCCACCACCCGCTTGGAGAAAATTTTTTTGTTATGTGGCTAGACCTATTGCCCACTGCAGGGTTAAATGTGAAGTTCTTAGTAAGTTAATGATCAACTTATTCATCTTAAATGTATTATGGGATCTCTGTGGAGTGTTCTGTCTCGAGAGTTGAAAATATAAACACAATTTTCGACTACATATAATTCCTTGAAGTTAAAATTAAATAATTCGATTCTTTTATAAGTTTTTCTTTGTAAAGGAATGAGGTTTCAAAAAATCGTAAAATGTTTAAATTATATAATCATAGTTTTAAAAATTATAAGTTCATGAAAGTAAACATTGCTGTAAGAAATTTTAAGTAAGCCTTACGTTGCGTATGATATTTTCTAAGAAAGTAGCCTTCGACACATAAAACTTTATAGAATTATAAAATGTATCATGTTATTTAAACTCTACCTAATTTTAGTATTATATATCTATTTTTATTAGAAAAATTGGAAAAATATAGAAACTATAAAAATTTTTAAAACTGTAATTCTCTTTAAAAATATTGTTTATATTATTCTAATTATATAAAAATGCTACAGTGTAATAAGAATATATTTGAATTTATAAATCAACTTATTGCTAGTGATTTCAGTTACTGTTTTAGAAAATATCATGCGCAACGTAAAGCTTGCTTAATATTTCTTACAGAAAGCTTTATTTTCATGTGCTTAAAATTTTTAAAATTATGATTATATTTTTAACATTTTACACTTTTTTGAAACCTTATTTTTTTCATAAAAATTGTTGTGGCCGCTGTAGCCGAGTGGTCAAGGTATTGGATCGTGGCTGGCCTTGTCACGAGTTCGAGCCCAGTACCACTAAAGAACCGCCGTGTAGGGGAGCGATGCACGTTAAATCTGTCGGGAGCTCAAACGTCCTCCCGTTGGTGTGGTAGTTAGGAGAGGGGGTGCCAGCTCAGGTGTCGTCCCCGTCACTTGACCATGGTTCAAAATTACGTGATTCATCGCCAAAAGCAATCGTGTAGCTGAACAGTGCGACGTTAATATTCACTCACTCACTCATAAAAATTGTGCAAAAGAATCGAGTTATTTAATTTTAACCTCAAAGAATTATATCTAGTCGAAAATTGTTTATATTTTCAGCTCTAGAGACAAAATTAACACCCTTGAGACCCCTTATATAAAAAATATTTTCCTGAAGATATTAAAAAAAATTATTCTTAAACATTTTTGAAAATAGAATAAGAATAAACAATTAAAAATGGTAAAATAGTGTAGTGAATTTATAGTTAAATCATAACAAATTCCTAAATATATAACTTTCTTTTAGTAATAGCTACAGCGATAAATGTGAAAAATGAAAGATGATCCATTTAGAAAATGAAATCGTATTACCGGATTGTTATCATATCAAATTGAGAGTTCATAAAATGGTTATTATAAAAAAACAAACCGGATCTTCAGTGATGAAATTCAAAGTATTTAAGATATTAATGATGTCATTATTTATACAGAATCAGTTAAAGGCTAATCTTTAATGTATTCTTTCTCTTTTATTTGCCATGCATTTGTTGTTTTTTTTTAACTTAATGCGTTAATATCCTTTTGTTTCTATATTGAAACAAGCGTTTTCTTTAATGTATTCAAACATAATATTCGAGAGAGAAGATTTTGAATTTAAAGTACCTTTTTTGTGACAGTACTTTAAAAGAGATGTTAAAAATGGGATATCTCAGCGTATTTTGTTTCAGCGACATTTTCCAATATTATCTTACTTAATGTGAAATAATATTTTGCTAAGTTCTATTCAGAAATAAGTATTTTATTAAAAAGAACATTTTACAAATAAAGGGAAGAAAATGCTCATTTGATGATAAGAAAGAGTATTAAAGTAGTAGGGGGAACAATTGGAATAAGCTTATTCTATAATAAATTGTGACGACGTAA
>BMAV01000781.1:128843-139351 GCA_019973955.1 Trichonephila inaurata madagascariensis
ATATATATATATATATATATATATATATATAGCGCTTTTTTTTAATCAATATGTGTAGCAGTTTCTCACACGTTTTCCTCTTCAATTAGCATTTTGGGTCGCTTATGCAGTTGTTTGATTTGAAAATCTCATCTTATAAAGGAAACCGTGATATATCCATGTACGCATTATTATTAAAATAGATTTAAATATATAAGCGTTCAAGCAGATATACCTGATATTCTCATACGAATAAATTGAAAAACACAACAATCAAGATAAAAGGATAAAAAACATTTAATGAGGTCATAATTTAATTAATATTTCAAATAATTTTAAGTAAATTGCAAATTAAACTCTATGGAAAGAATGACTTAAAAAATAAAATAGCAATGTAAAATAAATAAAGCTCAATAACCCGATAATTCCCAGGTTCATCTGTCAGGCAATATATAAATATTATCTAAAATGAATATCTAAATATTATCTCGTACACCGCTCTGGGAAACAATTTCCGCAAAACTCGTTCTTAGTGGACCTCTATACAACAAAATAAACTTGCTTATCACATTTCAAGAAGTACGTTGATCTAATAGACTAAGAAATGGAATTTTTTTGCCTATTACGGCCTCTCTCCTGTCCTTTGGTATATATTTCCACTAAATCTATTCGTAGCAAATCTCTACACAACAAGAGAAACATGCCTGCCATATTTCCAGTCTGTAGCTCTCATAGTTCAAAAAAGAGAATTTTTATCTAAACGCCCACGCATCCCCTTTAGGCGTCGAATATATGCATGTGTTATGTAATGAATTATGTATGAGTATTTTAGTGACTTCTATATGAAATTATTATAGAGTTAGAAGAGGGCTGTTGTTGACTAACACAAGAATTTAGAACCTTGATCACTTGAACAGGTATCTCATTTTCATATATAATTATCACACTATACTCTACACCCCCTGTTCTGCTTAGAAAAAGGTTCATTTTGACATACAGCAACTCCATTATTACTTAAGAATTTATGAAGAACTTTACTTTGAGTTAACGACTCTCAAATTTACAGCACATGCAATTTCTGATCACGATGTTAAATACCATAAGATCCGGGCTACCACATTCTTAAGTATAAATAACAAAGAGTTGATCCAAAATTAGTTTCAAATTTTTTTAATAGTCTCTTATTTCTCAATCAATGCATAAAAAGTTAGTGAATTTAGTATATTCTTACATTTTTTTAAAAATAGATTTATAGAATTTCTGAAATTTTTACAGTTTGAATATGTATGAGGATCTTTCTAATAAAATTAGACTCTCAGTCAAGCCTTAACGGCAGTTAATTTTTAAAAAACAACAAAACAAAACACAATCTGATAGAATTTTAATACGAAAAAGTCAGTTTTTTGGCAGGAATGATCATATTTATTTTTAATCAGTCCGGATTATATTTTAGATCATGGAATAAGAAACGTATCTCCGGAAAATTAGAAAGATTTCTTTAAAATTTAATAGAATATGTATTTCTGGGAGGAATACACTTTTTTCCTAACATCATTAAACACTTAACCCTATAATGCTTATTAATATTTTTTCTTTTAAAAAGGAACAATTTATTAAGTTCAATTTATAATTTAAAATATAAATTTTAAAGATGAACATTTACAATTAAGTTTTAAGTATTTTTTTCTGTTAGCAAATGTATTGTTCAAATCAAACTTTGTAAATTTGACCAATATTTAGATTTTATTAGTATTTATGTAAGTAGTTTTTTTTATATATAATAAATATAAGGGTATAAAAAATATAAAACTGAATTTTTTGTAATTATATGAGTTTTTAAGTTCTGTTTGGACAAATATTCTTAAGAGAATTCAGTTTAGTTTAGCAGAAACGTTCTTTGTTTTATACTTGTGTCTCGAGTATTTCAGTAAATTTTTCTTGACATCTTTCTCAAATAACATTGCTTTCTTAATTCATTTGCCTCTAGGTCTTTCCTGTGGGACTCATTTTCGACGACGTTAAGACAAATGTGACTATTATTTACTATGGGAAACAAAGAATCTCAATAGAAGTGAATTTACTAACTTATAAGTAATAGTGTTATAACTATTGAGAAGAATAGTGATTAATCTCTGTACTTTCGAGTTTACTTAAAAACAGTTAAATGTGCACAAAAAGCTAATGTTCAACCGAATTAAAGCAAAAAATAGTATAAATTTCTAAGCAAGATTCTTATTTAAAATATATTCATGTGTTACATTTTTACCATTCCTTAAAAAAGAAAATTATTTCAAAGGAAAAATGTTTTGTGTATATTCTTTTTATATATAACTATTTAAATTTTCATTTCTAACTGGATAACATTATAGTCAGTTTTCTAGTTCTAACTTCACTTTCAACTCTAACTGATATGTTTTCGAAGAAACAATTTTTTTTAAATAACGTTAGTTTTTTGATAAAGCTAAGTCTATAACATAATAATTGAAATGGAGGTTCATCCTGACAGTCATCTGATAAGTAAACATTTGAATAGAAATATGTAATCGAAAAGCAATGTCCTCAGAAAGTTATTTCTTATATAAGCGATAAAACTAGAAATATAACATTTTGAATAGAAAAATCACTCCAAGAATGTCCTATCTTCTTGCGTATCAAAGGAAAAACAAGACAGATGTATCTCTTATTTCAATGCATTCAATAATGCATTGACTTTGCCTCGGACAAAAAGATTCTTGGTGCAATGGGATATTATATCGATTCAACGATTAGCAGAAAGATTTGTGTTTTAGAGATTGCTCAGTCAATGGCCAGACAAAGAAGGAACCGAAGTGTCATTCGGATGATTTTTTAATGATGGTATGAATTTTTTTTCGGTTATCGTACACCATTCTTATAGAGGCTTCAAGTGCTTTTAAAAAATCAATGTAAAATAAGAATATTTTTTTAAAGTATATATGTACGAAACAAAAAAAAAAATTAGTACTGAAGTGTATTATTGCACGCACGCACGCACACACACACACCAATGTTCTTTCCAATTTCCAATATATATTTTCCTCTTCAAAATGATTTCATTTCCAGTATGTTTGTTATTTGTTATGACATGGCTGTTAAAATTAGCCAAGTTAGCCCTAATGCTTTGGTGAATGGAATTGATTGATTGTTAACTAACGTTGTCCTTCAAAGCATCATGAAACCTGGTAAAAAGGAAGTGATGGCTTAAAAATTAATGCAACAAAGTCAGCTCATTGAAAGTTCAAAGTTGTTTCGTAGGAATCATCTGGATCTTGTAGATGTGAAGAAGTCAATGAGATCTATATTTTACAGCTGTTTTTGTTATTCGCTTAGATTAACTCTTTATAGTTCTGTAAAATAAGCAAGCATCCACAAATTAAGTAGTTGTTCAAATTATAGTTAGAATTTATGAATTTATAAAATTCAGTTTTTGCATTTGTATCTAAAGTAGGTAAAATCTTATATTTTTAATTTGTTTATTTTAAAAAAAATTATATATCAAAATGACATTCGAGTTAATCACGTTATTTATGAAAACAAAGAACTCGGATATGGCTTAATAAACGGATAATGCTTTTCCGTTATTTAAAGATTTATTTAAGTTCAATTGCACCTTTTAAAAGTTTGTGTACATTGCGTACAAAATTTTCATAATGCAGTTGCATAGAAACATTGCATTGCAATTGTGTTAAAGAAAAATTTTTAAGAATATAAATCTTCCAATTGATGTATTTTAGAAACTATAAAGTGAAATAAAAACAATAAAGAAAGATATATGTAAAAAAGAAACTAACAAAACACACACGTGCCTCTTAAAAAAGTAATATTTAGGATCAGAAAATATAAACCAAAAGTAACGTTGAAAGAATTAATTCATTTTTAACAAATACAGATCCGAGATAAAACTATGCGATAACCGGAAAGTTTCTTAATTTGCATTACAAAATATGTATTTATTAAATATTTCCAACTTCCATTTATGCTTATGAGCTTTAAATTTACCCGTAAATAAATGTAGCACACAAAATTACTGTAAAAATAAAGCTACTGGTTAAATCAAAATCATAAAAATATGATGATATGAAGAGAGCTAATACAGCAAAATAAGTACAGAATGGAATGCATGTGTTGGAAAAAAAAATCAAGTTAAGAAGATTGGGTTTCATAAGATTTATTTAAAAATTTATGAAAAGCATTATCACATATTTAAAGACGCGTTCGTTTCCAATGGAACGAGGTTTTCACACAGCATTTGTCAAATAATTTTTTTCTTACTACATTCCATTCCATTCCATGCATATTTACTCTGTGAATGCTATTCCTGGAGAGTATTCTAGCGATATAAATCTAAAAAGATTTTGCTGGATATTACGCTGTGAATTTCTAAGTCAGTGTGGCACTATTTTTTATTTTCAAGACTCTTCCTTTTTCCATTATGTTAAACACTGAATTCAGAATTTGAATGCGATTTGCTTCGGATTTAAACATTTTCTGGATTGAAACAAAATCTTTTCCAAGTCATTTATTTATTTATTTTTATAGATGGAAGTTATTATTATTCTTTTTTTAACTTTTTTCACAAATATAGCTTATTTTCTGTTTCATCAGTTCTTTTCATACAATTTGTCTATATTTTTTCAAAATTATTTAAATAATAAAATTGTTCCAAAAAAAAAAGAAAAAAAGAAAATTGAATACTTTGAGTTTAAAATTGTTTCTAATATTCATATATTTTGCACTTTTCAAACTATTTAGAAGGAAATACATATTGTTCTTTTTATATCTTCTTTCTATTAAAACAGAAATAAAAGTATTTTATGCATTAAAAATATCACTATATTTGTATATGAAAAATATTTAAACTTCACCAATGGAGGTTTATAGTAATTTTTGAAATATTATTTTTAACTACAATTACATGTCAAGGACTTAAAATATTACTCGCTTATACTACACTAAAAAACTGTTTTGAAGTATTAGGGATCAACTTTAAAAGTTCTGGAAATTATTCCAATTGCAATATATTTCCGCATTTTTATTTCACTGAGAAATTTCAGGAAGAAAAACGAAATATTTAATCGTTCAAGATTTTAAGACAAAATTCTATCCTTTTACCGGTATGGAACGAAAAAATACTTTTAGCTTGATTTTAATTAACGATATTTTAGGCACGCGAAGACTGTTTGCAGTATGTTTTCCCTATCATTTCCTTTAAATAGCCTCTAGGACTACTTCATGTCGTTGTTTGATATGAGAACCTTGCCATGATAGGCATTTGGAGCAAAATGATAAGTGCCAGCTCTGAAGTTATTAACGATCTAAAAGCGAGATCGGGTCAATAGAAGTTTCTAACTTATTTGAAGATATTAATGCAACATTCAAGTTAGTTAGGTGGAAGTTTCATTTAAAGTTAATATTATTATAGTTATATATTTTGTTAGTATCTGGTTAGGTTACCACTCTAAAGTCAGCGTTTCTCAAACTGTGGAGAGCGTCCCCTAGGGGGGAGTGAAAACTCTAGGAGGGGGGCTCGAGCATATTGAAAAGTCGAAAACACAAGAGATTATTTTTTAAAAAAAGTATTAATTTACTAAAAGTTAGCAAACGAAATACATTCTGATACAATAAGAAATGAAATACAAATTTATGCTGATATAAAACACTTATAAAATACATTATGCAGTACTGATACATTTATAATTAATTTTAACAATACTAAGTCAAGAACAAGTTTAATAATTTCCAGTGACCCCAATGGGCTTGTCATACATGAAATTATATACAAAAATTATAACCCTTATCTTGATAATTTGTACGGTTTATAATTTATTCCTTAGCTTCCAATTAAAATTTACGCGATTCGCTCCCCAATGGCACCGTTTCTTAACACATAGGCGAGTGCATGTGGTGCATTAGGGGAGAGAAAAGTAATAAATAATCACATCCGTTGAAATAAGTGAGTCCTTCGCAAACACTGTCAAGGTCTTATTGCATTCCAAAGCTTTCGGAATAATTTTATGGATAGCAGTACAGAGAAAAGATCGTGCTTCTGAAAGACGTCTAAATGCGTCCGGGACAATTAACGTTTTGGGTGAGCGAGACGTTTATATACGCCGGTGGCACTTAAGAGGTTAAAGTCGTATTGCAGCTTTAGTGTCAAAGTATAGCATTTTGAATTCAATATATTTATGTGCAGGGGGCGCAATGAAAATTATGATTGGATATTGGGTCGCATGTGTTGAAACTTTGAGAAGCACTGCTCTGTGCAAATTGTTTGGATATTTCTATCAAGACGAGTAAAATATACATTAAAATTACTACTAATGGTGGATAATGGTGACCCAAAGTTGTTTTTAAGTCCTCACTTGCCACATATTGACAAATTTTCAAATATGGTCAATGATATTGATATGGTGAATCCCTTTAACTTGAAACAGAAATCTAATGAGCTCTTTTTCATCTTACAATTAAACATATCTACTATTCAGCATGATGGAGTTTTGATAGAATTAATATTTGAATCCGATATTTCGAAGATCACACTGATCACAATGTAGATGACAGGAGTACTAAGGCTTATCTAAAACGGGACCTTATTTTTTTTTAAAAAAAAGATGATATAAGCTTAAATAACTTAAATTCATTTCTATTAAGAAATATTTGAAAATTTTTATTACTATAGAAAATAATTCCGTTTTTGTTCTTAGAAAATCCGATATATACGGAATGAAATTAAAAAGTAGATTTACCCAATGAATCCTATTTGAGGTTAATAAATTTACGATTAGTTTAATGAAACCAATCCAGGAATGAGTTTTATACATCGACGCTTAGTTTAACGCATCCAATCCTTATTAACTCGCATATAGTGGAGAGTATTTGTTTATATACGGAAACGAGATCAAATCTTGCTTTACCCTAAAAAAAGTTATACTTGCTATTTTTGATAATTTTAGTAATTCCATCTTATTCAGTTCACACTATTAGTTTATTCTCTCCCTATATATATCATGTTCAAATTTTCAGTAGTTAATAAAATACTTTCTATTCATTCATTGAAGTTGAAATACATTTTTTAAAACTTGTAGTGGATTAAACTTGATGTTAATACATTTTTTGAAATGTTAATTCATTTATTAAATTAAAAAATGAATAAATACTAACAAACAAAAATAGTACCCCAACCGCATATATTGAAAGGAAAATCGTTCGTTGTGTCCCTGCAGTGCAATGGGTACTGCGTTGGACTTCTAATCCAAAGGTCATGGGTTCGAATCCCACTTGAGATGGCCTAGTTTTTGAGCATGTGATTTCTTTTTTACTATATACTATTCTATTAGAATAATTAAATTTAATTAATGAATAAGTAACAAACGAACGAAAAATAGTCCAGCACATTAAATAGAAAGGAAAATGGAAAATTGCAAAGAAAATATTTTTCTATTTTGTCACTTAAAATTGTGATTCTGTCATATGCATATACATATTTATAATAATTGGAACTATTTAATAAAAGGGAAACTAAAATAAAACTTTTCTTTGTTGACCTAAGTAGGAATTGACTGATTTTTTTAATACTTGTTTCTTAGCTAATATTCAAAAAATATGATTTATTAGTTGAACTATATTATTACATTGGCAATTTTAATTCCACTCTGTGTTAAATAGATAGTTTAAAATTTTTGACGATGTGTCCATAAGACTGATTTTATCTATAATCCAAAGCACGTCCCATCATAAAATTCTTGAAAATTCAAGGAATATCAATAATAAAAGACTCAGATAAAATATATACAAGATAATATATAATAAACGTTTGTTTTAGAAAAATGAAATAAACTGTTTTACATGTGTTTGAAAAAGCTTTGAAAAAGGTTATATCATTTTCTATTTTGTTATATTGTACACACTTTTACAAATAATAACAAGAATTTCTTACTTATATTTTAATAAAAGTGTTTTAAAGGAAAGAAAATAAAACCTAATGAGATGTATATATACAACAGTGCTTCTTAAACTTTCACTATTGGCGACCCAAATTTCAATCATAATTTTTATACAATAATAATATAATAATTAATAATACCCCCTTATACAATAATAATACTCTTTGGTGCCAAAGCTACAATACGATATTAATTTTAAACCGTACAAATTAACAATATAAGTATTAGCTTTGTTACTTTTAAGCAATATTTATTTTAAGCAAATTACTTTTAAGTAATAGGATAATTATTGTTATTTTTCTTTACTCTAATTTTTAAATTGGAACATATTGTAAAATGATATGTAATTAAAAATTTATTTCCTCCATCATCCATTTCTAAGAGTATAAATGTCATCCGAAAAAGAGTCTAGTGTATGTTGCTCTCTATCATATCCATCACATTTGGCATTAACATTTAAAGCGAGAAGACATCAAAATGTTTTAACCTGGGAGAGCAGGCGCGCACTCGATACGAACGTTTATAGTCGCGCGAAGCGACTGAGTCACCCCAATGTTTTTTTTTACAATTATTTTGTTGTACTCGCTAAAAATCACAATTCCAATGAAAAATTTAACCAAGAGAAAATATACTTTCCTACTTCCAAGGACTTTTCCTTTTTTCTTTGATAATTTGAGAAAAAAATCCATTAAAACTGATCTAAAATGTTTCAAAGGTAAGTAACCTTAATAAAGAACACAGACACTTTTCGCTAACATTACAGGAATGATATTTGCAAGCAAAACCGCCATATTTGGTTCAAATAATTGTAGTTTTTCTGTCCTTTGACTTTGAGCCCCTCGCGACCGCTGCTGGGTTTTAAGTGTATTTAATATAAGAATATGGATGTTTGTTCTAAAGAAAAAATTGAGTAAAATGCATATTTCATCATTCTTTATATGTTTCAGAATACCCATAAAAATAAATCTTAGCCAAATAATCCTTCAAAGTGCTCTGTGCTTTTCCAAATATCATATAACTTTTTCACATGGAAAAAAGTGTAACAGTAATAAAAAAAATTATTTACAACTTCCCAAAATGAAAAGAAAAAACATAATAGAAGGGGCAGAACTAATCATACCAATAAGTTCTAAGGTGAAACGATGATGAATGGCGCAAATCTGCTTTCTGAATAAATATCTTCCTCTTTTCTTTCTACAACTAACAGCATTTCAATAATAGTTACAGTGTGTGTGTGATGAATTTTTTTATCTTCCTAGAATTTTTCTGTGTCTGAATTGTTTTGAAATAGTATTTTAGGTTTAAAAAGAAAACGTAATAAAAAAAATCTCTCATCGTGGGGTTACAACAAATCAAACAAATTATTTTTTTAAAATTTAGTTATAGGATCAGATAGTTAATGAACGTATCAAAGGGGAAACTTTATTGTCAGCTGATATATATAAATTACATCAATATAAATATATATTTTTTTATATGTCAGCAAGTATTTTGTTTACTTTGTTCCAGCAAATTAAACCTTTTATTAACCTTTTATTTAAACCTTTTATTTTCGATATGCTCACGCCCCCCTTGAAAGGTTGTCACGCCTCCCTGGGGGGCGCGCCCCACAGTTTGAGAAACACTGATGTACAGAATACACAAATTTTCTATAGCATAAGTTTAAAAAAAATTTCTGAATTCTTTCAATATATCCTTCAAAGAAATATTTTCATACAAAATTTTTTTTTTATTTTGTTTTCTTATTTTCCGGAAAACAAATCTAATAATTAATAATGAATGTATTTTTCTCGCATTCATTTTATTATTTATCATGCGATTTGATGATTTTAACATCCCAATTTTTTTTACAGTAATGTTTGCATTAAGACGGAAATGAATAAATAAACTTTTTATTTATTTAAAGCAGTGGGAAATTAAATGGAAAAGAGAGAATACAGATTAAGAACACTTCAAAAAGGTACATGAAACAATAAAAAAAAAGAAAGAATTTATTTTGAAAAATAAATGAGGTTGGCAATCTTTTTGATTACACACACAAGTGTGCTTACTTTACAACAATAAAAGAATTAAAACTCAATTTAACATTATTTGAGGGATTTACTGCTGAACTATTTAGAAGAAATAATTATAATTTTATAGCTTGATTTATTCTCTTTTAGTAAGTTTTAAAAAATGTCGTTTTAATAAAAAAGAGCTGAGCTTAATTTGAATTACTGTAGCGTAATTCAATAACGCGTATGTAAACTATTTTTTTAAAAATAATTTAAAATAAAATAAATAGCTCGAAAGGTTTTCTGCTCGTCTTTTTATATTTTTGGAATTTTTTACATAGCGATTAACTTTTAACATATTCAGTGTCAGTATTTTATGCTTTAATACAATACACTTAATGTTTTGTATGTGTTCTTGCAATGGCGAGAATAAGCTTTGAAAATTACGTACATATTATTCTAAATGATGTTTCTAATTTTTATCGAAAAGATGTTTCCACATCCACGAACAGTTTACCTCAATTTCCCCTTCTGAATATTTACACACACATATATACCCCCCATACAGATAGTA
>BMAV01000781.1:139451-158405 GCA_019973955.1 Trichonephila inaurata madagascariensis
AAAAAAAAAAAAAATCGAAACCAAATGAATCCTACAACACAAAAATCCCACTTCCGAATAACAATGGCGAATACAGAAAGACAAAACCCCAACGCTTTCAAACAAAATTAAAAAAATTTTTTATAAAATAAAAATATATAAAATATCCAAGTGCAACCTCGGAAATATACTAATAATATAAATTACTCGCAAATATATATATATATATATATATATTTGCGAGTAATTTATACCGTTTCTTCTCTATGTTTATGAAGATAATATAATCAAAAACTATAACTAAGGATACAAATTCTCTTCAAATAACTATTATACATTATACGTAAGCACTAATAAAGTTTCGTATGAAGCTTTAAGATGAAATTAAAATATACGAAACAATTGGAAAAAATATTAAAAAATTACAAATTTAAATTTCTTATAAAAAGTGTTTGCTCATAAAGAAAGTTTTATAAAAAAGAAACTTATATTTTTATACATACATATAATAAAAGACATTCATAAAAGAAATGCAAATTTTGAATCCTAAAATCAAATAAAAAAAAAGATAAAAAAAAGGTAAGTTCTAATCCTACTCCGGTGATGTTACAATTCTTATGAGAGTTTTTTAACTCCTTTACGCATTTGCCTCTGTCTGATACGGGTGAAAGTTACCGGCAAATCTACACATGCCCGTGAATCACACAAGGCAATCTTGTATTTCGCATTATTTTCTTTCTAATGCCCAAATGAGATCAGTTCTAGTAAAAATAGATAGACACTAGATTATAATTAAACTTACACTGCTGGCCACACAAAATGCAACATCAAGAAGGCCCAGAGCTATCACAACGAAACTTATTTGGTGTTTTGTACAAAGATCAAACGATTAAAATTACATTCTTTTGTAACGTGTAGATGATGACAAAATCAGTAGTTAGTGTAGCCGCCTTTGTTGGCTATAACTGCTGCCACACGTCTAGGCATTGAATCAAATAGGCTTTGGATGTATTCATCGGGTACAGCAATCTATGCTGCTTCCCCATATTGCAAAAGTTTCCCTGGTGTCCCAGGGGGGGGGCTGCACTCCGGGCCAGTCATTGCGCAAACACGGACCACACGTTTTCGTTTGGCGATAGATCGGGAGAACAAGCAGGCCAAAGAAGCAATTCAATCTGATGGGTAAAGAAGAAATCTTGAACATTGCGTGCCACGTGTGGTCACGCATAATCCTGTTCAAATATGGCTGATGCCAACCGCTGAATGTATAGCTGGACCACGGGCTCCAACATCTCAGAGATATAACGTTTTCTGTTCAGTGTTTCATGCTTACTAGAGGGGTACGTAGTAAAATCCAATACCACCCAAACCATGATACCGGGTGCAGGACCAGTGTAGCTATGAATGACACAACAGTTCATCAGTCTCTCACTCCGGTGTCGCCAAACTCGGTGCAGACAGAAGCGGGATTTTCAGTTAACACAATGTCGTTCCATTCCATTTTCCATGTCCGCCGTTCATCCCACCATTGGCGACACAAACGACAGTGGTTTGCAGTCAAGGCTAAACGAAGCAATGGATACCTTGCGGACATTCCACTCTGCTGCAAATGGCGTCGAATGGTACGGGTGGACTCCAAATGATGCGTAATAGACTGAATCTATTGCGCTATGGTTCGGGATGTGGCTGCACGATCCATCACTGCCATGAGCACAATCCACCTGTCATCACAGTCAGTGGTACAATGATGTGCGTGTGATCAGCCCCGTTGGTCCGCCGTTTTCTCCTGCATCCAGCGATGGCAGATCACCATCATAGTTGCTTGGTTTCGTCCAACACGTTGACCGATTTCTCTGAAGGATAATGCGCAATTCCTATGGGCTACTATTCTTTCTCGGTAGAATTCAGAAATTTTATCAAAAGTCGCTCAATGTCTTCCAAGAGGCAAAGGTAAACAGCTTACGAAAAAACAATTGATATACTTCAAATCGCCAATCTGTTCTTCCCTTATAAAGCGCTTGCAAATGACACTACAGTCACCCTTGATGTGCGTCGGCATTATAATGCTAATGATTTGCATATTTCATTGCTGCCAACGGATGATGTAATTGTGTAAACCACGTGAGCATTTTGATGAGTAGCAATAAGTTTGTTAGAAATTCTGTGTTAGAAAGCAATTGTTTGGTGAGTCAATTGCGTTAAAAATAAGTTAAATATCCTAAAAGTAAACAGTTAACCATAAATAATTTTTTACTAAGTAATTTGTAACTCGTTTAGAAAAAGTTATCTAAAAATAATAAGCAACTCTTACCATTTTGAATATGCTTAATGGTTTATTACACCAAACTGAATTTTTAGCTACGCTTATGCTTGTAAGTTTGGCAATTTGATTTAATTTGATTTTAATATTTTTAAATTCAAAACAAACATGTAATCAAATCGTTTACACTTTGTATAATAATTTTTTTACAACTTTTACTCCCCCCACAACTAAAATTGTAAGAAATAACTTACCTATATATTCATTTTCTGCCCAAAAAAACAACAAAAACACTCGTTTATTAAGAGGTTAATCGTGAATGCACTTATAAGTTCTCGGATTTAAATTTAAAATAATCCAATCAAAGTTATTATCTCAATAATGCTTTCTCTTCTAAAAATGTAACTTTTATTGAAACATTTAGCATCATTTTAATTTATCAAATATTTACAATCAAATTAAATTTCAATAAAATAGTTCTACTCGAAGGAATTTCTTAAAAGAAACAATGATGTTTTATTAATGGAATACTTATTTGATTACTTTATTTATTCTCCAGCAAATTTTTATTAGATTTATTTTGAATTTATTTTTAAACTTAATGTAAATCAATGATAATTGAAGAACACCAGCAAAAAACCCCTTGAAAACAATTTATAAATAGAAAATGTAAATTTGCCTTTTCCATTTTGAATTGAGCAAAATATTATCTTGATATTGCACGTGTAGCATATAGAAGGGACATAAGGACAAAGTTTATCGAAAAATGCCTTTGAAAATGAAATGTTTGACATATTTTTTTATTTGGAGATTTTGCAATGAATTTATTTTACTACATTTCTTTTCTACAATGAGGACTTTTTTTCAGAGAGGTGTCATCAAATTCTCCTTTCAAAATGATAAAAAGAAAAAAAAAATGCTGAATACTTGAAAACTAGAAATAACAAGCAATAAAACTTTTAACAACAATCGATTACTTGGAACTTTTCCCATCACTCGCAGTTGAAAAAATTCTAAATTGAGGAACTGCGTTAACATTAAAATCAGATAAACTCAATTTAAAAGAATGGATAGAAATATATAAAACTAACAAAAATATCGTTTTTTATTTTATTATTGCCTTAGGACTTAAGGAAATTGGAAATAATTTCCTCAAAGATTTAGTTCTTCATGATAAATTTTACTTTGAATGAAAATAAACATGAACATCAATATATTTGTCATGCAATCACTTATGCATTGTGAGAGTATATATGTATATACAGGGTGAATCAGTACAGGGATTAAAAATTTTCAGGACAGATAAAGTACACATAGACGATGGGAAATCACGCAGGAACGCATGGTCGGAAACGTTTTCCAGAAGCGGTCGTGACGGCACAAAAAAGAAGAAAGACTGGATACGAATAAGAAGAGAAAACATGTTTATTATTCTTAATAGAGTAAAAATGCTGGGAAGCCTTTGATTGGTGTACGCGATAGATGGTGCTACATCTGTTGAATCATCAGATGACGGTGTATGCGCACACGTGGTCTCTCATTATGAAGCTTCATTTCGTCTTCCGACATAGTAATATTAGGATGGAACGTTACACAAATTCTGAGCTTGCTGATATGCATCTGGTATACGGAGCAGCTGATTGCAATGAACGAGCCGCACAGCGGTTGTACGCTCAACGTGCCCCAGGAGGCAAACTCCCAGTCACGCCTTTGCACGCTTGCACCAGAGATTGTCTGACAGCGGATTCTTCATCGTGGATACGCAGGAACAACAGCAAAGAGTAAGAGCGCCAAAAAACGAAAAAACTGTGCTGGATCTGGTACAGGACAAACCCAGTACCATTATAAGGGTATTATCACCAATCATGTCGGGATTCCCCATATGAACGTCTGGCGGATTCTGCATACTAATGACGTGCACCCCTATCACCCCGACAGGCATCCCTGTTGTCCCTTTAATATTCTTTTTTCTTAATTTATTGCTGTATTAAAGATAATAAATACTTTATCTCTTCATATTCGTGTCCTGTCTTTTGTGTTTTGTGTCGTCACTACTGCGCCAGGAAAGTGTTTCTGACCATGCATTCCAAAGATATTTCTCATCGTCTAAGTCAGGGGAGGCGAACCTTTATGGATCAACGTGCCATTTTTTCTAAGGAAGTGTTTAATGAGATATGGATGTGCCGTCAAATAATTTTGACTTGTGATCATTGGGAAAATTATAAAATACTAACAACTCTAAAAACTCTTTATTTACTGCGAAAAAATACCTTTTGCACTGTATAGTTGTAAATGTTTTAGTTATGCGTGTAATTCAAATTAAAGTAACATTAATGGGACTTCTGTAATTGTAGATTGGATGACAAATAACTTATATTAGGATTGTAAGACGTATCTTTTAGTATATAATGCATGCTCAGTTGGAGTCATCTGCAAAATGGTTTATAAGCAATTATTTTTGCTGTGGCTCACTTTTTTGACAAGAGGATTTTTGATTTGTTTCAAAATGCCATTTTACAGACGATACTTTGCATACCACTGTTCGAGAACATAAAACATACACCCCTTTCTTGCCTTTACTAATAATGCAATATTTCTACATTCACAAATTTTGAAATTCTCTGTTACACTTACTATCTTGCACTTTTTGTTCTTTTGCTGAACAAGCCATGTTAAGTAACAGTTAAAAATCGTAAATATAACACAAATAAACTTTAAAATACAGTTGTGTCAACGAAATTGGCTATGCTATACGTACACAAATTTTGCATCATAAGCAACTGTAGTCCACGACATAACTAAGCAGGGGCGCAGCTACCGCCGTGTCAATGATACGGGGCCCCCTAGCTACAGGGATCCCAACATGTGTAACTACAATCCTACTAACACTACTCCCATATCTAAAAAAGGGCCCCGAAGGAATTTTTATACAGGGCACCCTCA
Organism: Trichonephila inaurata madagascariensis; assembly: GCA_019973955.1. NCBI lineage: Eukaryota > Metazoa > Arthropoda > Arachnida > Araneae > Nephilidae > Trichonephila > Trichonephila inaurata. The sequence goes on from BMAV01000781.1 coordinate 144,634, forward strand.
GAGTTGGCTACTCCAGTGTAACTACGTCAAGATAATAACAAACGAGTGTGCTCCCAGCCGTTCCGTGACCAATCACTCGCATTTGTTCGTAATTTTTCAGAATGAACTTCATTATTTTGAAATAAAAGTCAAAAACTTTGATTGTTGGCGTGCCCAAAATATTGTGTCGTGTGCCATTGATGGCCCGTGTGCCACTGGTTCACCATCCTTGGTCTAGGTGTACTCTATCTGTCCTTAAAGTTTGTAGCCGCTGTACTGATATACCATGTATATGTCTGTGTTTGTATGTTACCCCTTTCTACTTCTCTCTCTTTCACCAGGCATTGTGGCCGCAGTAGCCTAGTGGTCAAGGTATTGAATCGTGACTGGCTTGTCACGAGTTCGAGCCCAGTATCAAACTCGCCGTGTAAGGGAGTGATGCACGTTAAATCTGTTGAGAGCTCAAACGTCCTCCCGTTGGTGTGGTAGTTAAGAGAGGGGGGTGTCAGCTCGAGGTCCATCGCCAAAAGCCCTCGTGTAGATGAACAGTGTGACGTTAATATTCACTCACTAACCCACCAGGCATTATTCTATGTTTATTCTTGAATCCATTAATAATAACAATGTGAGAATTCGTTTTTGATGCATGGATGTGTAAAGATCCAAAAGATGAAGATTTATAAAATTAAAAACACAAAATGCTAGATTTTAAGTTAAATAGAAAATTTCACGCTGTGGAACTAAAAATTTAAGTTAAAAAAAAAAAATTCTTTGACTTGATAAAATTTTAAATTGCCCCCCCCCCCCCCCGGGTTTAGTAAGTTCAAATTTATATGAATAGGTAAAAGAGTTCTTGGCAGTTTTTAGATGTAATATTTTTAATATATTTTAATTTATTGATATTTTACAAATGTTTTTAAAGTATCATTAAATCATGGAAAAGAAGGTCAGAATACTCATTTTTCGATAGTAAGTAATAATGCACAGAGATTTTTTTAAAAGAATGATCGGTTCTAATTCAAACACATATTTAACCCTTGAAATATTCACTTTTTTCTTTTTGTTAAATTATTTTTTTTCTTCTTTCAAGATATATTGAAAATACTTTTTTGCTATATAACTGATTCAAGTTTTATATTTACCTTCGAAGAAAACCTTATATATTTTTCAGTTACTTTGAAATAAGAACCAATAACACAGGAAAATTATAGAATACCTTTTATCAATTATCTTGAGAAAATTAATTATTGTTATTTTTTGCGCACGTTATCTAATTTCTTCCTATCCTGTTTCGTGAGTGATTAATTGGTGGACTAATTATCATTGTCCTGTGGCATAACCACTTTGAAATTGTGACAAATACTCACAATGGGAACCGGTTTCTTTATCGTCAAAATGTACAACTGCAATAAAATTCTAAGGTAGCTAATATTTAAAATAAATAATTCCTTAGCTTTGAGCTTCTTCAAGGCGATAATATTTAATTTTCCATTGGGGAAATTTATTGAGTGCTAAGTTTCAATCATTTCATTTTATTTCAAAAATATTAACATAACAAATTTCGTTTCAATATAAGACGTTTTGGGAAGAGTTAACATCAAAGCAAGAAATTATTTTTATAAATTTTAAAAATTTTCTCAGCATTACTTCTCAGCGGAAATTTTTTTTAAGTCTGTGATCTACGTGATTCTAAGAGAAGAATTTATTTTATGTATTAAAATATTCTTGTAATGATGTCTACTGTGTGAAATAGGTCGCGATACAGGACAATTTTTTGAAAAGGAATGTTGATTTTCTTCTGGACTTTCTTCGCGCTTTTTTAATACTACTGAATTAATGAAAGACTGACATTTAAAAGATGTTACAGAAAAAATTATAACTTTACAGTTAAATATTAAATAATATTAGTTAGGATTATTAAATAAGTCAAACAGAAATAGCAACTACTTACATAGGGTTGCAACTTCAAGGACGGTCTTCGTATGAGAATGTACTTTCCATGGTTTCGGTATGGATCAGTTGCATTATACACACTTCTCTATAATATAATAGTAATAATAATAATAAAATACACATTCAATTTGTTGAACTAATTACTTAAACAAGGAGTACAAATAAAATAACACAAGAACTGTGATACTCTATTAAAACAAAACGTTTATCATTCCGAAATTCGAAAAAGAATTCTTGTACATTTAATTTTTACATTATCTTTCACAAAAAACTGCTTATTTTTCAAAATAGAAATTAAAGAAAAAAATACTTTGAAATATTAATGCGTAAAAGAAGCTATATACGAGCACAAATGTAATATTTCTACACACAAATGCAAAATTTTATCAAATAACCATTTGTAAAACTATGAATAATTTGTACTAAAGCAAAAAAGGGAAATAACCTATTTATTAATCTTTTTCTCATTTGAAATACATTACATCTCTTAGCATATTTTGTGTATATAATTGCCATTTTTCTTAATATATTTAAGAATTTATTTGTAGGTAGCTTATGTCAATGCATTATTGTATTGTTACATTTTTTGATAGCATATTGATTATTTCATTACAGGGCTGTCAATTTTTTTAACCGCTTTATTATATGCTTTTATAGTTTCTTTAATAATTCTTAAAATATCTTATAAACAAGTTCTTAAGTAAAAATTATACCTTGATTACAATAAACAGGTAGAATTACCAATCATTATCTATGTAAAGAAATCCAATGTGTCTGTGTAAAATATCTTTTAAATAATCATTTTACGTTTATATTTTAGATAAATATAAAAAAAAGTAAAATTTAAAAATAATAGCATATGGTTATGAACTAATTAAAAGAACACTATTACAATGGTAAAAAATCAAGTTATGTAGTAAGTTGTTCCATAAAATAAATCACTACAGTTTCAAAATCTGAAAGAAATTATATCAGAGATAAGAAAGGGAAGCCGAATTTTAAGAGCAATATTGAAAAGAAAAAAGAAAAAGAACCTCATTTTTTATAATCTTTTTTTTTCTCTCGTATCATAGAAGAAACATTCATTAAAAAGTAGTTTCATGTTATAACTGAACCTGAATTTTTACTGATTATGAAAAGTTTGGAGATCAATTAAGGAAGCCCGACAAAAAGTAGAGCGCACAAATTGCTTCTCAAAATATTTGTTGTGTGTGGACTCCCATTTTATATTACAGAAATCGTGATTTTAATAAAGGTTTGCCTTGATATGACCCTAAAATGCAGTAATGATTCTCATGAAGATTTGAATCTTAGAGAATATTTAGTTTATTCATATTTGATATCCTTCCTTGGTCTCTCTATTCGCAAAAGGTTGAGACTTCAGGAAAAAAATCTGTTAGCTGTTGTTTAAACATAACAGTATGCTTATTTTAAACAATCCTCCTAAACTTTTATATAATTACTAAAGTTCTGTGTAATAAGAGTAACAAAAATTATTTTAGGGGAGCAAATTCATATATTCATAAATTTTGTGTTGGTGGTTTCTTAAAAAAAGCCCCCTATTTTTCATACTCCTTTTTGAATTATTTGACTATGGAAAGGTATGACAATTTATATACATATTCTGCATTCAAGAGATATACTTACTGTTATTCATGGGAATAAATTACAAATCGTAGAATTTTTATTTCAAAGTCATCCAAATGATAAATTTATCCCCATAATAAACAATGACATCTAAACATAGATAATAGAAACTGAATGAATTAAATATATATTCTGTAGATTGTGTGTGTTATTGTGCTTTAAAACATTTTCACGAAGCAATATTGCAGCTAAATTTATTCTCTCTCTCTCTAATCGTACATTCCAGTTACAACATTTTTAAATTCCTGGAAGTTTCTAATCACTTCCATGAAACGCGATAAGTAGCTTATAATCAAGTATGAAGTCAGTGAACTACATTTTCCTCAGTAAGAGGGACATAGCGAGAAATTTTTCAGGGGAGTTCTCCCACTTTAAAGCATATTTCAAAACTTTCATATTTTATTGTGTATTTTCAGTTGGAAAATAATGTTTATGGGAAGTGCAGGATTTTGAATGTGGATTTCTTCTGAAAAGGAGCACAAAAACAAAAATAATTACTTTTAATATGTAATATTTATTTATTTCAGTATACAGTAATCCTTATGAGAGAGGAGGCAGATTACAGCCCCTACATCCCCCTTGCCTATAAGCCACTGCTCATTGATAATGTTTAGTAAAATAAGAAACCATAAAAAGAAAGACAACAATAAGAACGAAGAAAGGTATATATCTTATGTCACACATAACTACACTTTCGAAATAAAAATAGGTATACTTACTCTTAAATAGAACAAAGCAAGTTGTACTTCAGCAGATTGCACTCCATATCGACGGGTAGCAAAATATTCCAACCTTAAATGAACAAAATAATAATAATAAATGACAATTTTTAACATATATCTTCTTTCCATACAAGATAGCTTATTTTATTTTTTTTTTGGACAAATAAAAATGAAAATGAAGATATTCTCGGAATGTAGCTATAACATATACTTACTATTAAAAGAAAGCTTATATAAAAGTCCCAAGCATATGAATAGGAAATGAGAATTCATTAAAAAGCAGTTATAAAAAAGAAAATATGCGCTAAAATTACTTGCTCTCTGATACTCGATCTGTAATGATACATAAATTTTAACTATTGTATTTCTTTGGAAAAAATACCTATCGACTTTTTATAAGTTATAAAAATAAATGTATTGAAGCGGATAAAATCTACTTACCCATTTTGAAAATACTGAGTTTTTAAGGTATAACTGATGAATATCATTATTTGCTTTAATATGCTACATTTTGTTTGCTAAAAAATCCTCTTTATAAAAGATAAACTTTTAATTTATAAACCTGTCAATATCTTAAAAATTACTGGAGTTTCATGTACAAACAAAAGCACTAACACGGTTGAACGAGTAATGAAATTCCATTTCCACATTTCTCTTGAGATTGAAACTCCTTTACAGAAGCGAAAATTGAGAAAAATATTTTATTGTTATTTCAAAATTATCCTTTTTAAATAAATTCAAACTTCTTGAATAGCAAAATTAATTGTAACAAGATTGAGTGAAAAGGAGTCTAAATGTATTTTTCTGTTACAAAATTCGGGGAAAGTGAATATTCAAAGAAACAATTCAACCATGTATTTATTTTGAGAATGTGATATGAAAGGAGACTATGATCGCATTTTACATATTTATCAACTTCTTTTCTTATTTCACGAACACATACATATTACCTGAAATAATAAATGATTCATTTGTCTTCCAGAAGTATCTTCTTTAGATTAACAATTTGAACTATCATTAAGTTGTAAGGAAAATGTGATAGTTTTACTAATTAATTCATAAAACACTTTAATTAATTTTTTTTCTGTATTTTGTAAGGAGTATAATTTGATAATAGTAGAATAAATAATCACTGTGAAAGGGGAAATTATTTGCTAGAAAGATTATGTTTTATAATTAAAACTGCATCTGGAAAAAACTGTGGCAACAAAGATATTCCCATTTCATTAGACATTTACAATCTTCCAAAGAACACCGAAATCAATGAATATGCTTTTTATAATGCTGCCTAGCTGACGGTGTCAGAACGAGGTCCCCGAAATTCATTGTGGCAAGGGACTAGTTTTACGTCTGTCGTTATCCGCAGCTTTGAGCACCATGCAGGTTCTACCCCGATTTTGAAGGAGAACACTTTATAAGGTCGTCATTGGGCCTACCACCTCTCTTTCTCTTCCATCAAACTCTTGAAAAGACTCGTAGCTCTACTAATATTTAGAGTGTTTCCATGCCTCGCAGGCACAATACATTTACACAAACACTCACGCCTTCTCAAGGTTTCGAACCCAGGATTTACGACACAGTGGACAGCGTCTCTCATTCTCATACCATTTGGGGCGCTCAGTAAACATATTTTAATGTACAAAAGCACTTTAAATTTGTAATAAGATAAAAAAGTCTTTCGTAGTTATTATAATAAATCTTCAAAAATATAAACACACTAAGTTTAGTTAATTGTGTTATTTAATGAATATTTCAAAATTACACTTATTAAATTAATTATATTTTGTAAGAAATTAAATGATAAAATTATAGTTAAAGCAATCCAGTAAATAAAAAAGGTCGCGAGAAAACTTGAGGTTAAAACGAGCTTCTGTAAGTAACCAAACTTTCGATGATCATAAATGGCTTTTAAATGTTTAAATAATGATTCACTGACATTACATTATATTTAAATATTAACTTTTAGAGAGTTACAATCTTAAATTACTCCTTTTGGAATTTACTGTAAATGTATGCGTAAAAAAAATTTCAGCGAGAAAAAAATATTTCATGGACACTTCATTTTAAATTGTTTAAAAAAAGAACATAAATTATATGGATTTTAGATTTTATTCTTTGATATTTTCAGCCATTGTTTATATTTTTTGTCATTCATTTAATTCATCAGCAGAAAAACTTTTTAGAACAAAGTAATACGCATCTATAGGAGATATATGGAACTTAGAGTATTCAATTTAATGGAAAAATTATATCTTCAGAAGAAGGAATTTTAAGAAACGCATCCTTTCCCTCTAACCTACTTAAATGAGGTAGGAATCATGTTAAAATATGAACTTTGAAAAGAGGCAACAAAAATTTATCATATTTTGGTGACTTAATATATAATTTCTATGTTATTTTACAGATGAATTAAGTTTATATATAACAGCGGTAAATTATATTTAGCATAACATAGACATGGAGAAATAGCTCTACTTTATAAATGTAATTGAGCATGATGTGCATGATAAATGATTCAAATAATTTTAAGGACATATAATCCAGAAATATTTTACAGATATACCAAATAAAAAATATTCCTAGGGTCAAATGGTGCAACTAACGTTAAAATAATTCAACAAGAAAGAATAATGAAAAAAAATGATAGGAAAATTTTAGAAAAATAAAGAACAGGAACATTCAATTTTAAGAGTTTTAAATTCTCTTAAACGGTCTCAAGAGTGCTAACTTTGTCTCGAGAGCTGAAAATATAAACAATTTTAAATTAGAGGCAATTCTTTGAAATTAAAATGAGATAGTTCGATTATTTTGCACATTATTTATAAAGGAATAAGGTTTAAAAAAGTGCAAAATGTTTAAAATATAATCCTAAATTTAAAAAATTATAAGCATAGGAAATTAATATTTCTGTAGTAAATATTAAGTTTTACGTTGTGATGCTATTTTCTAAGCTAGTAGGGTTTGATGTATAAAAATTTATAGAAATATAAAATGTACCACACTCTTTAAACCCTATATCATTTTAATATTATATATCTTTTGTATTTCAAAATATTTGAAAAATACTGAAACTTTAGAAAATATTTTGAAAATGTAATTTTTTAATTTTTTAAAAAATATAATTTATTATTATATTTGTATCAAAATAACTACAATGTAATAAGGGTATATATAACTTTATAAATCAGCTTATTTCTTGTAATTAGAGCTACTGTTTTAGAAGATATGCGCAACGTAAAATATAATTAATATTTCTTATTTACTTATGCTTATAATTTTTAAAATTAAGATTATATTTTAAATATTTTACACTTTTTTGAATCTTCATTCCTTTACAAATAATGTGTAAAAGAATCGAATTATTTAATAATAACCTCAAGGAATTGGATCGAATCGAAAATTATTTATGTTTTCAGTTCTCGAGACAAAGTTAACTCCCCTGAGACACGTGCCTATCCCTAACGAAGTTAATTTTCATTATCTTTTTCTAAATCAGTTATTTTGCCAACTCTCAATTATTTCTAATATCACATCGTGTGACGCAAAATAAATAAATAAGAAAAAATAAAGTCCATAAAGCTTTCGTAAGTCATATGCTTAATGTATTAGACTACGTTCGGAACCGTGATTTTAAAAAAGCGCATATGGATACTTTTCGTGATATTTAGTGTCACTCAGTATAGAATGCATGTATAAAATCATTTTAAGGACATTTTGACAAAAACAATTATTTAAATACAATATTTCGGCAAAAAATTAACTTAGAATAACCTTTTTTCAAAATGTTCTCCTTTTGTGAAAAATGCTTCTATTATAATAATATTTTGCCTGTACATAGCTCAGATCTCTGTACAGAGGCTCAATTATGAATTTTGAAAAATTCACATTATTTTCAGAGTTACAACCAATTCAAGTAATTATCCGCGTTTTTTTCTTAAAATTTTTCCCCTCTGTTGTAAAACATGGATAAACTCACTTCTAAGTTATATATTTCAAAATTTCTAGTTGAGCCTCTGTACAGAGGTCTGAGCTATATACCGACAAAATTTTATTATAATAGAAGCATTTTTCACAAAAGGAGAATATTTTGAAAATGGGTCATTCTATGTTCATTTTTTTTTAATCAAAATATTGTACTTAAATAATTTTATATTGTAATACTATTCTTAAAAGTATTTTATGTACATTTTCTAGTCTAAATGACACTAAATATCATCAATATTATCCATTCATACGCTTTGTCAAAATAACGGTTCCGAATGTAGTCGGATACCTTAATGAATGTGTACGAAACTATCAAACAATTCCATTGTGAGACAGGCATCGAGTTATGTGTTTAGTTTGTCGAAGTAATACGACAATGACAAAACTTCTATACAGCTTCCACAGCACCAAATGACTCTATTACAATTCTTCAATTGAACTCCTCCTTTCGACTTAAACCTAATTGGAAAAGTGCATTAAGCACTAAAGTCACAAATAATGTATTTTTGCTAATCTAAACTTTGAGACTTCGTGAACTAACTCAATTTTGGAACCTTGTCAATTTACAATAGGACAATGCATTTTACTTGATAGTACCAGTTTAATTAACATAACTAAATTATTACCCAACGTTTTGAAGTTATTCATTATCTATAGATTGATGTGTCGTCATTAATTATAGTATTTTTATATTTACTTATTCTGTATTTAACATAGATTCTCTAATTTTTCATCTGTGCTTGATATTAATCACTATTTAGCGTTTTTGAGTGATGAATTCTGATATTATTTTGTTTTTGTAACACAGGCCTGCGATGGAAAAAGTTCAAGGGAAGTAATGGCTCAACATTATGAATTTTTTGGAGTTGATTATAAAAATAATTATGAAAAATTTCTATCACACACGTCACACTTTCTTGAAAAGCTCAATTTTAATTTAGTTTTTATGAGTATTTACCGAAAATTTTTTTAGAGATCAATTTTTCCTTCTGTGGCTGACTTTCATTCTACCGTGGTGAAACATACAAAATACCACTCTATAATACCTTTCGGTCGCAATCTCTCTCTACCAATAGTTTCACTTCAAGTTCAAGGCTCTGATACCGAATATAAGCTCTCATGAGCCGATTCACCTCTGTCCTTTTATCAGGTTGAACTTAATGATCTGACTAGAAATCTGGGCCTTTCGAAAGAAGCAGTTGAATTGTTGGACTCCAGGATGAAAGAAAAAAAAAATTTATTGACGAAAGGAACCTCTTTTTATTTATATAGGAATCACACAAGAAAAAGAATTTGCTTAGTATACTTTGAGGAAGATGAGAATTTGCTCTAGTGTTCAGATATTCCCGGACTGATGAGCAAATTCAATATCACCAACGATAAAAATAAATGGAGGTAGTTAAGAAATTCATCGAAAAGGAGCCCTAATGCTGATTTCTTCTTCACGGAAGCCAGTATGCATCTCTACCAGTTGAACATTTGATGCATTTAAAAGAACGCCGTGAAAACCTGGCTCTCGTCCTCAACAAAATAAAATATGTTGACCACGGTTGGACCATTTGCGGTGATTTAAAAGTACGTTATCCTTTTGCTTCTTGGTCTCAACAAGGTGAATATACAAAGTTTCCATATTTCATTTGAGAGTGGGGCAGTCGTGATAGTACTCAATACAAAAATTCAAAACAAAATGACTAAAAGAAAATGCTAAATCAGGCATCAAGAATGTGATTCTGAACAGCTTAGTTGAGAATAACAATGTATTGTTAACTACTCTGTTTATAAAATTAGGTGTAATGAAGCAGAGTTTTACAAGGATATTCCAGAAGATGGTGATTGTTTCAAATACCTTTGTAAAAACTTCCTGGTTTATCTGAATCCAAGCTGAGGCAGAAGGTATCTTTGTTGGGTGAGATATCTGCAAGCTTATGAAGGATAAAGAATTTGAGACTTCCATGACAATAAAGGAAATAGAAGCTTGGGTTAGTTGGATCAAAATAAATTTTTTTTCACTCACCAGTGGACTTTCCTCCCGAAAATTTAGGATTATTCAGCGAAGAACAGGGTGGAAGGTTCCACCAAGACATCAAAGATATGGAGTACAAATAACGAAAAAAGTTGGGACAAAAACATGCTCACCGACTACTGTTGGATGTTAACACGTGATAGGTTCGAGATTAAATATAAAAGGACATCAAAAAGAAGTTAAAAAAAAAAGAGTGCGTATTTATAAATAGAAACTTTGTTTTGTTTTGCTTTTTGTGGAGTTTAAATTTGTTTCCAACTATCCTGTACTCAGACATAATATTTGTTCCTCTTGGTCAATCATTTATTTTATACAAATTATCTTAATAAAAGCTAATTAAAATAGTTTGTTGAGGATTTTTTCTGAAAACTGTGCCATAATTTGCTTTAAAAAGTTTAAACTTCAAGGAAACTTCTTTTGTTTTTTCTCTCAGTCAGAAGCAACTCGGGAGATCTGGTGACAGTGTGTGTGGTTTTCATCCATTTATTAAAAAATCAATTTGCCACATCAAAAATCGATATTTAAATAGCTTTAACTGGATAAAAACTATTGTTTCTATATGATACATGCTGAATTGTTCTAGAGAATTCCTTTACAAGTAGGATTTTAGAAAAAATATCGCTATTGAGTTTACAAAACACCCTGACGTGATGGGGAAAAAAACGCGGAGGCCATTTTTCAAATCATCTCACCAAATTACATAAAAATCGCCGAAAACTTCTTTTGTATTTTTCAAAAGCTTTAATCTCGCAGGCCTGCGTAATCTTGTAGAGAATTAATATCTTTTGCTCACATACAAATTCTATTAGTTAAATTTTTAATGTTACAAGCTCAACTCTTTCGATTATGAATAATGTTAAACTAAGTTTCTTCTATGGAATCTGCTTATATCTTCCCAAAAGAAGCCTTTTCAATACGTAGATGATTAAGGAAAAATTATTAACATTATTATTATTATTAAAATTATTATTATGTGTGTATAACTGAATTTAAAACATTTACTTATGATCATCTTATTTTAATACTTTATAACAGAATAACATTTTTGAAACAAATATGCAAAATATATAAATTCTTAGTACAAATACTTTGATCATACATACAACGAATTATACAACATTTTAAATAATCCAGAATTAAAATTATGTCAGTACATTAAAGCGTCTTGCAATCATTTTAAATATAAAATGTATTCTTGCATCTTTACTGAAAAATGCGGTCATGAACCAGGAAGAATTTTATGAAATAGAAGAAAAAAAACTGTCCTAAATTGATATATATTACAGAATATTGGAAAGATATTCAGAGAGAAATAATATTATACAAGACACAAAAAACGAGAAAGTCTATTTTATACTCGTATATACTCGGGTGTAGCAAACGAAGCTTTAATTAAGGAAAAAATTCATAATTAAATTAGAAAAAAACTCCTACAAATTACACTGCGAAAAGAAATCACTCAAGAACTACTATGGGAGACAAAAATTCTGTTTTCGTCTTTCTTTTTTAAAAGGAAAGGGAAAAAATGCTTTTACACAGTACTTGGCTTATCTCTTTTATCTTCTTATCTCTGTTTATAATAGTGATGCTCATGGAAATTGATAGAAATAAACATTAGATGATATTATAAATAAGGAGAAAGTACTCTTTGTGGGCTCATACGATGAGGACATATTTTTGTGGACTGAATCATTGAATTATTCTTAATAACAAGATAGTATATGTTCTTATTCTTTCTAAAAACTATTCGATTATGATATGCAGATATATAGAATTATTTAATTGCGATTAAATTTATATTAAGTTATTTTTTTGGTTTTGTTTAATGTGTTATTTTTTAAAAAGCAGCGAATTTTTTACTTTTAGATAAATTTTAAGTTTATTACAATGGAAATATTAATTATATTTAATTTTAATTTATACTTAATTAACATCTACATTTCAATTAAATGTAAATTATTTACTTCATTTTATATATGAACTAAGTAACATGTTACGTTGGTACCGCATCGGAAAAAAACCGCTAATGCCTAAAAAATAATAATATTTGTAATGAAAAATATCTATTTATTTAGCCGTTTCGAAACAAATAATGCATAAAACAATAAAAAAGTGCACCTGAATCTTACGTTGCTCATGATAGAAGGGCTATTTGCCGAGAAATTTTAAATAATAAAAAGTTTCATAATGAAAACTCTTATCTTTGGTAATCAGAAACATCTTAAAAACGACACTCCTAAAAGTACTTAAATACTATATTTCAAAGTAAATATCTTTGAGATGCATCAATTTCAAAAATAATTTCATATTATTAAACAAGTAGTTTTAAAAGTGAATTTTTCCTTTAATACCTATTGATGAACTTATATCAGAAAAATGAATATAATTAGAGCTCACGATTTTGTTACCATCATGAAAAATACTTAATAGTGTGTGTGTGTACAAGGTTTACTTTACCTATAATTTTTTGCTTGTACTCTTGACAACTCTTAGGAGCTGAAGGATAATGTAATTCAAATGGATATGTGGTACGTTTTCAGACGAATAATTACAATTAATTGTGGGCACTTGAATTAATTTTTTTAATTCAAACTCTCGTTGGATAATAAATTTTACCGAAAGTACCAGAGCCAAATTGATACTCAAGGGTCTTTTACATGCCACATAATTATATGACGCGTGCCTGCGATTTTAGTATCCAGAAAATTTATTGACTCCAGCCGGGGATAAGCCCACAACCATAGGCTAACGAAGCGGGCACGCTATATCTAAACCACCTTCCCCTAATGCAGCGTTTCTCAAACTGTGGGGCGGGCACCCCTTGGAGGGCATGATAACTCTACGAGGGGGGCGCGAGCCTATTGAAAAGTCAAAAACAAAAAATTTTTAAAAAATTTATTGAAAGTAAACAAACAAAATACTTTCTGATGTAATAAAATATAAAATACACATTTACACTGATATAATACACTTATAAATGTATCAGTGCTGCACAATGTATTTTATTATTAATTTAACAATACTAAGTTAAGAACAAATTTGATAATTATCAGTGACCCCATGGGTTTGTATTAACACTTATCTTGATAATTTGTATGGTTTATAATTAATTCCTTAACTGCTGATTAAAAGTTACGCAATTCGCTCCCCAATGCCATCATGTAGACGAGCGTATTTTGATGTTGTTGCTTTTTTTTAGGGGGAGGTGAAAAAGAATAAACAAGCACACAAAAAAATTCCTCTGAAATAAGTAAATCCTTCGCAATCCCTGTCAAGGTCCTTTTATTGCATTCCAAAGCCTTCAAAATAATTTTATGGACAGCACTGCACAAAGACCGTACTTCAGAAAGACATGTATACGTCCAGAAAATTAATACTTTGACTGAGCGAGACGTTTATATACGTCGGTGGCACAAAAGAGGTTATAATTGTATTGTAGCCTTAGTGTCAAAGTATAGAATTCA
>BMAV01000781.1:168405-192047 GCA_019973955.1 Trichonephila inaurata madagascariensis
AAAAAAATGGTTATATATATTGAACCTGTTACCTTTTTAATATTTATCTGACGAAACTTTTTAAAATTTTCGATTACCATAAGCAAGTAAAGATAAATGAAGAATACACATTTTTTTATATATTTATAAAAATCGATATTTTTCAGTAAACTTTAAGCGTATTAGACTATCTTCTAAACCCTTTGACATTCAAATAAAATGGAATTAGATGCCCTCTTTATTTTTCCAATAGAATGCGAATTTCCGGTACTAGTGAAAAGGAGAGAGGGGAGGGAGAGTCTTGAGCATTCAAAACAAAAAACACAGACAGTTTTGCCGGAGACAGTTCTTGACATCTTAGAGACGTCAAAGTCTACAATGGCGCATGAAATGAATGACACCTTTCAGAGATTATCATATATGTTTAGACATTATCAAAAATTATTGGAGGATTGTATATGTAAAGAAATATTGCAAATGTGAATTGATTTTCAAAGCATTTAATAATGTATAATGAGTAATTGAAGCACGCTTGTAAATGAAAAACCAATTTTTTCCCCCCATTTCTTACGAATTCTTGTTATTAATAATTTAGTTTCATGATAAAAATATAAAATAAACTATTTTATGCTAAAGGATATAAAACTGTCTAAAATAACAAATATATTCTTGTAAACTGTATACGAGGGCTAAGTAAACTTCTTAAAGTAATTGGATTTATCATGAGAAATAAACTAAATTAGGAGACATTTTATAAAAACATGTTATTTTTCTATAATTTCTGATAACATTGAAGTTTTATTCTAAAAGGAATAGGGTTTATTTTAAGGAATAATCCCCGCAGAAAGAAAAAGTTTTTTTGACAGAAGTTGTAACATAAAATTTGTTATTATACTAGACAAGCAAATATCAGTGCTACTTTTAATTTTATAATTTGATTGTGGATTTGAAAAAAGCAGAAGGAAATATATCTCAGCGATTTTTTGGTTTATCTGATTACATTAAAATGCAAATGTAAAGTTCAAAGGATACTTTGATATATTGATAGAAAATGAGCTAAAAAAATATTGAATGTAATATTTCTTGGACTTTTTTAGCTAAAAAATAAATTTATTCTCTAAATAAAATAAAAATGATGGTTTTGATTAGATCGAATATTCACAGAACATTGTTAAAACCAGACAAACAAGAATTTACAATAATTTTTCAATTTAAAAGCAGATGATGACTAAGAAACTTTTCATTTTTAAGAGATTTAAACTAAGAACTAATTTGAACTTTTTATTGACTATTTATTTCGTTTCATAAGTAAAGCCAAAAATTTGATAATGAAAAATAAATATTTATGAGGTTATAAAACTATTTATCCTTTTTTCTTTTTATACTTTAAAATGTTTAACACATACTACTTTATTTTGAGAAAGAGAGGATGAAGGGTTTAACGAGCTGTATTGCATTGCTGCTTTGTTAAATTTTTAAATGTACTGTCAGTTTTTTGAATGCTTTTAAATAAGCCTCAGAACTACAGAATGCAAGAAAAATGTATTTTTCCATGTAGTAGAATAAAGATCTTGAACAATGATGGTTGATAAATGACTAAATGTTCGTTCTAGAAAAAAAAGAAAGCAATTTGCTTTTGAAAATAAACAAAACGAAGAGTTATTTCTCATTTTATTATGAAAAAATATTCTTTACAATTAAAAAAAAGATTTCTGGAGAATAATACAAAGCTTTACAAAGTTCTCACACTGTTTTAATTTTACATAGAATTTTCAAATTTGGGACATCATACAAAGAAAATAGATTTAAAGATAACTTAGAAACCTTTTTTTTTTTTTTAGTCTTTCTTTACAGTGACTTGAAATTTAACCATGGTTTTAGTAAGAATATCGGACATAATAAATGGATGATGTTACTTTTGTTACGGAAAAATGGCTACCGTCAAGATACTTCAGAAAAAATATTGGAGACAAATTGTATATTTTTGTGAGATTACTAGTGTCTGAGGGGGCGACAATTGCAACCTTTCTTATAACAACAATGTTGCTTCCTGGTACTTATATTGTCAAGAGAAGTTTTTATCATTATATAGAAGCCATGAGAAACGTTGAAAATGAAGAAATGTAGGTTTTGCATTTGTAGGAAAAATATTCTCAACTGTTTCATATTAAATGTATATTTTATTTATAGCACGACTCAAATAAAATGAGTCTAAAATTATTATTTTCTTCTTTTATATTAATATTTTTACAGTATAAATTATTATACATTTATCATACCCTTCTTAGTTTACTTCTATTATTTCTAAAAATAAATTAAAATTTTAAAGAATGAAATTCTTACTAAAATTAAGTAGTTACTTTTTTGACCGAGTAAATGTCCTAGCCTTTGAAGAAATTAAATATGTATAATCATGGGTTTTAATTTTTACTAATTAAAATTTTTGAAGTAATAAATGTCTCACTTTTATTGAACAAGAAATGCTTTTATTTACCTTTAAGTGTTATTAAAACTTTTTTTTTACTAAAAATCCCTGTTTTCAGTAATTGTCTTACTCATTGCAACTTGATGGATATGGTGTAATCCCTTTGATGTTTATTAATTAACCCGGCACCTTTCGCGCGCAGTGTATGTCATACCCACCATCTAACTTTTTTCAACGCTTCTTGTAAACCTTTTTCAGAAAATGGAGGGTTTCTCGTGTAGCTAACTTTAAGATTATATCCTTTGACGGGCCTTAGCTTGTAGGCGAATTCTAAATATATATTTTTGGATACCGCCTCTTCGGGTATGTCATACTCTGCGCGTGAATCGACATTACAGTTTTGAATGCATGAGCACGCTTTAAATCTTTCTTATGCTATGGCGTATTATAGTAGTTATGATGAAATATGATATTTAAGTAATTTAATAGATACAGTATTTAATAGAGTACAACAGTATTTTCAAATGAAGAAATTCTTTTCGCGGTTATGATGAGGAAGAATCAAATGATGAAGAGTATAACAGCAAGTATGATTCCTCCTCTGAAATTGATCCAGATTTAGAAGAGGGAGACACAATTGAAAATAAGTGTTTTATATGTAGAGACACAAAAACACTTGGGAAGAATGTAACCTTAAAGGAGACATCTTATCCACTTTCAGATGAACTTTTGAAAAAAAAAAACTATTACTGGAACAATAAGAGAAAATAAAAAGAAATTGCAAATTTTTTGAATTTAATGTGAATAGAGAGGTTTATTCCTATATATTTAGTTTTAAAAATATACAGATTAAAAAAAATTAAGATCCAGTGAAAACATCGCACTCACTCACGACGAGATTAAAGGAGTGTATAAACAATGTACTGAATACCCTTATAAAAAGAACAGAAAAACTAAATTTACGTGTGAAAAATGAAATAAACATATTGTATTTCCTACTTTTTTTCCTTTTTAACTTTCTTATACAAATTTTACGGTAAAAAAAGAATGTAAACACTCTTGAGATACCCTGCGCAAGAACTTTCAATCGATTTTTTCGCGCGAGTGATGCCAGGTTAAATTAATAAATGGCATAAAAAAAAGCTAAATTACCTAACTTTTAAATTATCTATTTACACGCATACACACAGATATATAGATAGTAATTTTATAATATACTCACTTTAACTTAGATTGAGATTCGTTTAATTTTTATTTTTTTTTAATCGTAAGTTGAAAGTTTATTTTTTTCCTCGGATAAATATTTTTATCTCATATTTCCCTTCAAATAATATGACAACAAACTTTCAACATGATGAAGAAGTTAAAAATTATCTGAATGCAGTTGAAAGTAATGCTTCTGTATAGAAACTGCACTTACAAAAATCCAAGTCTATAACTGTGCGCGTGGTACTTAAATTATCTATGCGTTCCAATTGCATTTATTTTCACTCTTTCCTAATCCATATTAGTTATTTTACTTTCCTTTAATTAAGTATGCAAATTTTGTTTTATATGTAAATAATATCGTTAAATTTGCTTAAATTAATTATTAATCACATATTAAGATAACTTTTATTTTAACGATATAAAATAACTGTGCTAAGGCATTCTTCTTCATGCAAATTAATTTTTATCTATTTTGTACTAAGCTAAGAAGAATTGAACTAAGAAGTTATTTTTACTGTATTTAAAGTTCTAGAGATTAATCTATTTTCGTTAAAAATGATTACACTATTTATTGTTTCAAAATCTCTTAAGAAAATGCCCATGCTTAGAATATATAAAACCAATTATGAGAAATTAAAATTTAATAGCAACGAATAACATGCATAAATTTTGGCATCATTTGACCGAAGAAATGCGATGACGTGCTATTGGGAAATCATTGCCAGTGACAAACTCAGATAGATGTGGCTAGAAGGCTGAATGGGAGTCCGTCTGTGTGATTCATAGACTTCGATAACAATTTCTAACTATGGATTCGGCATCTAGGAGGTTCAGCCACGGACGGTCATGCACTACGATGAGTGCCAATGACCAATATTTGTCATGACCTTATTTGTCAGAAGCTCAACTCCGACTAACTCAGATTCTATCTCGCTACAAGCTCCAGAAGGTTGGTACCGAGATCAATCGTGAGTTGAAGGACTCACGATTGTGATCTTTATGCGAGGCGACCAGCCATTTACATCCCGCTCACGTCACGCTATTGGCGGGAGCATTTTCAGTGGACATGTCAACATGTCCACTGGACTCGTGATCAATGGAGGGCTGTTCTCTTTACGGATGAGTCCAAGTTTAGCTACGAAAGCTATAGTAAGCGTATTTTGAATTGGAGAGAATCTAGAACTCGTTTTCATCCATGACGCATTCGTTGTTTGGCGTGGTATACCTTTGAGTGGACGCACAGACCTCCGCGTCTTTTCCCGTGGAAATATTAATGCTCACACTTTGAGATGACATTCTGGATGCTTATATGCGCCCTTATGCCGGGCAATAGGTGTGATGCCTTCGTGATACAGGATGACAAAGTGAGACCACACATGGCTCGCATCATAGATGTTTATCTTGAGCAGGGTGAGAGAGTGAATATTAACGTCGCACTGTTCAGAAACACGGCGGCTTTGGGCGACGGACCACGTAATTTTGAACCATGGTCAAGTGACGTGGACGACACCCGAGCTGGCACCCCGCTCTCCTAACTACCACACTACACCAACGGGAGGACGTTTCAGCTCTCGACAGATTTAACGTGCATCGCTGCCCTACACGGCAGGTCTTTAGTGGTACTGGGCTCGAACTCGTGACAAAGCCAGCCACGATCCGATACCTATACCACTCGGCTACTGCGGCCGCCTTATCTTGAGCAGGAAACACTTCAGCACATACTGTGGACAGCTCAATCATCGGACCTTTACTCTATCGAACATGTTTGGGACACTCTAGGACGACATGTAACTGCTTTCAATCCCCCTCCTAGGACCCTAGCCACGCTTTCATCTGCCTTGGAAAAGAATGACTCGCACTTTCTACAGATTTTGTAGACCGCATAATTGAGAAGATCACACATCGCTGCATGTGACGTATTGCTTATCGGGGGATGATACATCATATTAAAAGTTCTTTTCCTATACCAAACTGACACATCTGATTTGTTCATTGTAAACATATGTAAATTTCTGTAACACCATATTTGTCTGGGAATTTTTAATACTATTTTATACCTTCCTATGTTTTATATAATGTAAGTTTCATTAAATTCTACGTATAAATATTTGATTAATCGACAACTTTGTGATTTTTCCTTAGTTTATGATAACCAGGGTATTATGAACTTTTATGTTAAACGGGTATAAGACGTGTAGAATGGAACACATTTTACGTAAAGGCTGCACAGTACCCTAAAAATTTTATTTTTACCGAACGTTTTTTTTTTTGCATTTTTTGGTGGCCCATATCATTAAGAAGCTTGCCACAAAATTTCAGATCTGTTAGCAAATTACTTTTTAAGATATTTGAAGTTTTATGAGCTATGGTTTTGGTTTCGGTTTCATTTTAAAGCATTTTTCCACTCTTAAGTTAAATTAATTAAAAATACTTTTGAGCTTTAAGTTTGAAATGGTTATTAATTTCACTTTTCATTACTAAAATCATTTCTGTTTGATTATGTTTTGAATTTTTTGAGTTCTCATAATTAAGATTAATTTCTCGGCTAATTTTTGCTTTAAAAATAGTTTATATAACTTAAAAGCTTTATCATTAAACTTTTCCTGTAGAGAAAATGGCATGGCAATTGCGTTCTCAGGTTTCTGTGAGAAACAATATTTCGAAGAGATGGAATACTATTAAAAAAGATGTATCAAAAAATCAGTCCTCAGCTGATTCTGCAATTAGACTTCTGAATACAAGTATTTTGAAGTCAAGTGTTGCAGATATAACTGAATATTTCCTTGATGTACCAAACTACATTATACTAAACATATTGTAGTACTATATTTTAGTATTTTAAAGTCGTACGCGACAAGAGCTTAAACTTCCTAAACTGCCCCAATTTAAAACTGAAAAAAATTAAATTTTATGAGCAAACCTGACCATTTTTAGCTTAAGCTAGTATCATTATTATTTTGTACATAAATGCTTCGTGTTTCAAAACTTTTGTGAAAATATTAGGTTAAGATAAAGCTGAATAAACTGACGTCTTAACAAAGGCTATCAATATTATGCAAAAATATATTTTGAATTAAAAATATAATTTCCAGTCATATTTAATAAAAATAGTGCTTTAATGCAGAACATACATTGGAAAATAACATATTAAAAATTAGAGCTTTACGGGCATTCTAAATTTTTGTTTTATGGCTTTACAAACTTTAAATGCGTTTTTCTCAGACTTTCAATTTTGAAGGTATAAGTGTTTTCTCTAATCCCTAAGGCTTTTTTCCCTGTTCAAGATAGAGCCTTGAATTTTTTTATATACTCCCAAACGTATGTTCTATAAAATTAATATGAATTTAGGGCTGAGATTTCTAGTTATTTTTCTAAAATATGCTAAATTTGATATTTTAAAAATTTTCGTGTTTTTTTCCAGGTTTTTGTAGAAAAATAATTATTAAAAATCAACAAGGGAATAGATGTTCAAATCCGTACTAACTTTTGTTTGTAATAACCTAGGAAACATAAATAACTTAAAATGACTAAAAAAATTTTAAAAATTGAGTATTTTATAAAAGTTTGAAAAACATCAAAATTTTTTAATTTTTTAAAATTGTAAAATAATGGCTGGTCAAACTGACTTTTTACTTACAGAATCAGCTTAATAATATAAACTAAATATGAAACATCAATTATTTTTACTGTAACTCTCCCAAAAAAATCTTTTTGGAAAAGGGTACCGTGTACTCTTAACGGATGAAATTAATGATTAATTACAATACGATTATATTTTTATACTTAAAATTTTAAGTAATTATTTCAGCTAACAGTAGAAAAATAAAACTGAGAAATTCTTTTATTACATGCTCAACAAGTTTATCATAGATATTTTCCTATAAAAGTAAAAATATTTAAATGTTGACAATTTCTAAGAAAAAATATCCATTTTCAAGATAGTGTAAGAGTACTTTTTTTTAACTAAAACCAAAACCCTTCTAATTTAAGTGTTTTTTGTTCTTTTATAGTTAAGAAAATAATTATATTTCTTTATATATAGTTAGTCAGAATCCTAATCGGCAAACTTATCTATTATCTCAGAGAGCTATAATCAATCATTCTACCACACTCGCTTATCCGATTAATTTGTTGATTCGAACTAAAGTGAAACTATATATATATTGCACATACATTTGTAATATAATACACACAAAACAAAATACAATAAAATAAAGAAGAATCTGAAATAAAGGATGCTCACATTTCTACTCTTTTGAAGAAAATAATTTAAATTTACGACTAATTTAATGACTCAATTCAACATCGAGAAACAAAAGAATATAATTTAATGATTCAGTACACGAATCTTTAATCACTTTTAATTACAACAACAAGGGAATAATCTTGAAAATAACATTAAATATAGAAAGACTGTTTTGTAATATTTAAAATCGTTGTTTGCTTTCAGTACAATTAGTTAATTTTAAATATCCTATAAACACATTTTAACTCTAAATTAATTGATTTAAGCATTTAATTAAATTAGTTTTCAGTCTGGAGCAATTTTCAATACATAATTTAATCAGATTTCGTTTTATCTTTCCTCTTCGAAAGTGCTCCTAGTTATAATTTCGTGATATTTCTTCTTTGAAATCTTTATAAACATAGAATGAATTTTAGATAAATCTTACGAAAGTATAAAAATCTCCGTTTTAATTTCATTTTAGGAAAATAAATACTAATTTAAAGCTTCCTGAATAATTTCTCTGAGTTTATTGATAATTTATTTAAAGTTTGAATTCTCCATTTTCTTTGCTATTTGCAAATCATAAAAAGCAATAACTTGAATAGTAGTAAGTAGTTGTCTGTAATATCGATAGATTTATAACAAGATGAGAAGGGAAAACCACACTAGACTTTAAAAAGAAAAAAATTACGAAATTCGTGTATGTGAGATACGTTGTATTTAAATAGTTTAATACTTCCATATAAACAGGAATTTTTCTTTTAAGAACCACGAAAGAGAAACTGTTTAAATACCCATATTTAAATTTATTTAAATTAGTTACTTTTGACTAGCACAAATTTGCTTTAACTGAATAGTTAAGTTAAAATGTTTTTTTCTTAACTTATAAAGTTTCGTACTAAAAATACGGTAAGATTATCGTTAGAGTTTTCCGCATAGTTCAGTCTATTCTGACATTTGAAGTTTTTATAAAGTTTGTAATGTTTTGCAACTTTTGTAATTAACTTAAATTCAATGTAAATAAAAGAAATATTAAATCTGAAAAGTAATTCCATTACATTTGCATCGAATTACCTATTCTTCAGATTTTTCTACTGGTAAAATTTTAAAATGTTGTAAATTTGTTCTTGTTAGTAAAATTAGTAACATTGGTGAAATGATTTTCAAACTAAAAAAATAATTTGATAAATATTTCTTACGCAGTTTCCCTAGAGGGAAAAATTTCTTACAAAACTATTTTAATAGCATTGCTCATCTGAAAGCTCAAGAAGATTGAAATATTTCAAAAATAACTTTCTTGTATAGTTTTGAAAATTACAAAACAGTTTAATGAGTTAAAAGTAGGTTTTATAAAAATTTTATTTAATAGCGAATGAACGAATTACAGTTTAAAAGTATAAATGCGAAGCTTGTTATCAAAATAATTTGGCGGTCTCTAAAACTTTCCAAATTTGAAGAATTTATGCTCAGTAGACGTTAATTTCATTTGGGAGATGACTTCTGATATTTGAACTCTCTAACGAGTTAGTAGAAGTCACGCGCAGATGTGAAATGCGAACATTTGTTGATGTCGAGTGAATATTAACGTCGCACTATTCAGCTACACGAGGGCTTTTGGCGACGGACCACGTAATTTTAAACCATGGTCAAGTGACGTGGATGACACCTGAGCTGACACCCCCTTCTCCTAACTACCACACCAACGGGAGGACGTTTGTGCTCTCGACAGATTTAACGTGCATCGCTCCCCTACACTGCAAGTCTTTAGTGGTACTGGGCTCGAACTCGTGACAAGGTCAGCCACGATCCAATACCTTGACCCCTCGGCTACTCCGGCCACTTGTTAATGTCGAATCATAAGTGAGTGAGGTGTATAAGTGTACTCTATTTTATAAAAGAGGTTCTTTGATTTTAAAGATAAAGTTACTAAAATTCCTCGAAATGAAAACCAGATTAAGATTTCTGGTAAAAGTTCAAGTCAAATAAGTCACTTTGGCAACTTTCTGGGGTGAAAAATATTTAGGTATTTGTGAGAACTCTGAGCCAAATTATCGGAACACCGGAACGAATGAGAAAAATAAGGAATGCAATAACTTTTGAACTAATTAGAACTTCGAAAAGTGTTATATATATTAGTGATCAGCTTTGCATTTTACATAAGTATACCGAGTTTGGTAAGAATAGAGGTGGATGGGGATAAAATGCGTCAATCGCTCGGAAATCTAAAATGTAGTGCAAAACCACAATTTCGACGTATACTAATTATTATAGTGTTTCAGACGCGATGCTCACTACGATATTTGACTTGAAAATATTTTTTAGTGGTTTTTTCGGTGTTTTTATTGATACGGCCTAAATTTTCCATATGAATACATTACCAAAGTGCAATATCTCACGTTTTTATAGTCGTAGCGTGAAATCGAAGGCATATTCGTGCTCGGGGGCAGATTCCTGTTCGAATAACACTTGCAATTTTAAAATCGGCCTGTATGTTTCGTTCACAGCACGTATGCTAATGAAGGGTCGATTTTATAAAAGAGATTTTTAGATTTTAAAGATAAACACCACACAAATTACGATTCTTGATAAAATTTTGAGACAAATGGGTCACTTTGGTAACTTTCTGGGGTGAAAAATATTTAGGTATTTGAAAGAAAACTGAGCCAAATTATCGGAATACTATCACTAATGAGAAAAATACCGAATGCAATAACTTTTGAATTAACTGGAATTTATTTAAGTTGCATTATGCGAGAAAACTAAAGGGATTGAATCGTATAATCATTAGTGATTAAATTTATGCCGAGTAAAAATTTAGATTTTCATTTATATTCCTCAAATTTTGCTTAAAGCGTATGTAAGAGTGAGTTGTTATTAATATCGTACTCTGAAGTAACACGAAGGGTTTTGGTGACAAATTTTGTAATTTTGAACTTTGGTCAAGTGACGAGAACGACACCTGAACTGGCAACCCTCTTCCACACCACACCAACGTGAGGACTTAACCATAAAAAATTAAACGAACGTTAATCCCTTTAATCAGTGGATCTTCAGTGACAGGACTTGATCCCTCAACACAACAACGAAGGCCACAAGTTTGTTACAGTGTTACCGTAACCAATTACCGATTACCCAAGTAATTGTGCTACCGTAAGCACGATTGCGAAGCTTGTAGCTTAGAAATTCTTTATCAATTGTTAATAAGTTTTTAAATTAAAGTAAAAAGACAAATTTGTTAAAAGTAAAATATAATACTAAATATAAATTTTTCAATGAAATAAGATACTTAAGTATAAATAAGTGTTATTTGATGGCAATGGAATTTTTATGTAAACGAAAATATATTTTACATCTAAAATTTGTGAGTAATTAGAGATTAAGTGGGAATTTTTGTTTCCTTAATCATATATTTTCATTGTTTATAAAAATTCTTCAAAAATTAAAATTTTATAAAAATCAATTGATTGAAGATACTCACCACATTGACGCTGTCTAGAGATCCGTAAAGTCCCGTGACTCCACCATAATTATGCAGCATGCACCAGATGAAGGGTTGTCCATAATAAGAGGATAAGCGATGATACTGGGGATACAATTCCGACTGAAGATCCAAAATGATCATCTTACCCTTTAAGAAACAAAAGACAGGTTAAATTTTTAAACACAGTAGTTTCGAGAGGAGAAAAACATGAAAATAAAAGGAAAAATAACTACATAAATAAATGAAAATGATTTCTTGCTAAATTTGAATGTGAGAAAACTTTCCTAGAAGTATATAATAATGACAAGTAAAAATGTGAATTATTTTTTCCTATCTTAAAAAGTCAATTTATTTCTGTATACACTACAGAAATCTAAAATAACTGCACCTTTTATAAATACACACCAGGATAACCTAGAAAACTCACGGGTGAATAAAATGAACTAAGGTATATGATGATTCTATCCCCTTATGGATCAATGATCATAGTTCGGATATGAATTTTGAAAGAAAATATTCTTTTAGATATTGTCAGCATATAACAATATCTAAATTATTCAATTGAATATTTTTGATTACTATTCTTAAGAGGACTTGGTACCCTTTGAAAAAATTTTTTTATTTATGTATTTAAAAATTATATTTTAGCATTTTATTCAATGTTTCTATTAAAGAAAATACGGGATGAAATTTTTCACATATTATTCACACAAATTTAAAAATTTAAATTTTTGAAGAAAATTTTAAAATTTTACTCCTTCTGTGTAAATATTAATTTTTTATCTGAATTTTTTTTTGTAATATTTTTATGGATGTTCTAAATAATTTTAGGGATCGATTTTAAAATAACTTAATTCGTTTTCGAGAAAAAAAATAAAATGTTGATATGCATGCTAAAAATCAACGAAAAAGCCAATATGTCTTACATTTTAATTTTTTTTTAAAAAAAAGTATTCAGTTTACAGCAAAACGAATCACTAATTTTATTACATGCTTTATATATAACATACAGGGAAAAATGGAAGTGATTGGTAAATAATTGTGGAAGGAGTAGCATTTTGAATGCACTAATGTTTCGAAAAACACAAACTGAGAAAAACCACTTTAAAGTTTATAATTCTGAAAAAATAATTATAATAAGCCGAATTAAACTTAAAACACCACTTAAAGGTATTAGTTATACATTTTTTTAAAAAAATAATAACTAATAATTTCCTTTTCATATTTTTTCAACCCATATATTTTTATAAATGATCAATTTCTAGGGAGTACTAATTGCACAAGAAAATTCAAGAAAAATGTTAAAAAAATTTTTTTTTCTGTCACGACAGAAATTTTAGTTTTTTTCTTTTTATAATATTAAAGTATTACAGTTGTATAAAAAATATATCAGGAATAAGAACTGAAATAATAAAATTATTAATATAAAATGCCTTAATTTAAAAACTTTACATGCACACATTTCACAAAGAAAAAAAAAATATTGTATTGTATTGCCTCTGTAATATTCTGCTTTATATATTACACATTCTTTTTTTTAATGTTATTATTTCTCTTTATAAAACAGATTTTTTTTTTATCAAAAAGCTTTTTTTTTAGCTTTTTTTTAAAAAGTGGTCGTGGCTGAATTACCTAATTTGTTTTCAAATGAAGTTTTATTCAACTTCTAACTTTCCGACATGCACAAGTGATATATCAATCGAAAGATAATAATGCAAAGAATAAGATTAAATGAAAATAAAAAAAAAAACGATACGTCTGCATTTTTGGGGTACCAAGTCCCCTTAACCTTTAGCAACAGCTTAGTACCATCCTGATCAGTATATTCCATATGATAGAATTCTCGAAATGTAACGGTTTAACCCTTTAATTGCCACCAGCGTATATATATGTCTCTTTTAACTAGTGCATTGTCTCTGGCGTATAAATATATCTTTCCGAATTATGATTCTTTTCTTTTCACTGCTATAAGTAAAACCATTCCGAAGGCTTTGGATTGCAACAAAATGCTCCATGGGAAAAATGGTGGCACTATGAAGGGAATCGCATTACTTTTAATCGGCTATTGGGGTCTCAGGGGTGTAACTTTGTCTAATGAGCTGAAAATAAAAAAATTTCGATTAGATGCAATTCATTGAAGAGTTACAATTAAATAATTCAATTCTTTTGCTCATTATTTATAAAAGAATCAGGTTTCAAAAAAGCGTAAAATGTTTAAACTATAATCATAATTTAAAAAATTATAAACATATAGAATAAGAGAAATATTTCTGTGAGAAATATTAAGTTTTATGTTGCGCATGATAATTTCTAAAATAGTAGCTCTCATGACTAGCAATAAGTTGATTTATAAAGTTAAATATTTCACTTATTACACTTTAGATTTTTTTATATAAATAGAATAATAAATTGTATCTTTTAAAAAAATAAGAAAAAAACTACATTTTAAAATTTATATTAAAATTTCGATATTTTTCAAATATTTTGAAATACAAAAGATGTATAATACTAAAATTAGGTAGAGTTTAAGGAATATGATAAGTTTTATAATTCTATAAAGTTTTTTACATCAAAGGCTACTACGTTAAAAAATAACAAGTGTGACGTATAATTTACTTGATATTTATTACAGAAATGTTTCTTATATATATATGCTTATAGTTTTTAAATTATGATTATATTTTAAACATTTTGCACTTTTTGTGAAACCTTATTCTTTCATAAATAATGTGTAAAAGAATCGAATTATTTAATTATAATTTCAAAAAAGTATATCAATTTGAGAATTGTTTTTATTTTCAGCTTTCGAAGACAAAATGAACAATCCTGAGATCCCTTAAGGAATTGCAAGAGATGAATTTCTTTGATTTAAACACCATTCCAAAATGCTGTTTACTTTGTGAAATGATACGATTCTTACCTTGTAAAACATGTGTCAATTCTTTGAACATATGATACTAAAATAAGAGTGATGAATTTCTATATACAACAGCAACCCGAATTTCATCTAAGCACCATTATAATCGTAAACCTTAATTTAACAGTCGTGTTAAAACATTTATATATTCATTAATTAACACCCGTTTTCGTTTCCTAAAAAACAAATTTCTTTTCCTTTTAATAGCATACCATTAGCACAATTTAATTAAACATATACGGTGTTCCGTCGCGCGTTGTGACTGGGTATTCTTTAATTTAAAAGCTTTCCCTTAATATGTTTGGTCTTCAGAATACGAGCAAGAGGATTCGAAGAAATTAACAATTTAATAGAACTAGGTAAGTTCTTATGAAATTAACAGCAACGAATCTTAAGGTGTTTTTTAAATAATCTATCGTTTCCAAAATATTTTCGTATCTAGAATATTTCAAATAGTACCAAAAAAGTGTTTTTAATTTTAGCTGTATAAATTCGGTATATATATATATGATTTTCATGTTTTTATTTTAAAATAGATCTACAATTATTTATACATTATTTCTAATATTAGAAAGTCTGAATTCCATTTTTGACAATCTAGTATGAGTTTATTATATCCATCTCTCTATATGAATATCCAATAATAGTTTTTAATGAATTATTTAACATTTATATTTATAATATCATTTTTGAATTAAAATAAGCATATACTTACTAAGAGATATATTAGTATTTATCTCGATAGAGGAATGTTATAAAATGTCAATGGAGTGGATTTTTACGTCAAAATTTTGTCAATAAAGGAATTTGAATAATCTTATCTAAGTAAAAATGTTTATTTTCACATAGGTTTAATTAATCAAGTTTCTATTCCTTTAGACTATCCTTTTATCTTAACCTTAAAACCCCAGAGTTGACTTTCATCAAAAAGGAGCGATTTATTAAGAGAAAAATTATTTTGTTTTGGTAAAAAAATATAACTAGATTACTAATCTTTAAATATCAGACATTTACAAAAATGTAGCTTTAAAAAATTAAAATTTCAAATTATCAAATGAATTATTAAAATGAAATACTTACGACAAAAAAAATAAACTGCTTAGGAAATAACACACATGGATTATTTAATTTTTATAATAAAGTATAAAATAAGTTGCGATGTTTATAAGAGTTGTTTTTAAATTATTTTAGCATTACAAAAAATGAAAGTAGTTTAGAAAATTTACATGAGGTACACTTATATTTAAAAAGTAAAATTTTATAGTTTTAACTATTTTATTTTAATTTTTAGTAATTTTACCCATACGATTCCCTTCATTCTAAATATTGAAATGAAGTAGCAAAACTTATCTAATGCACACAAATTCAAGAAATTCGTATCATATTTTTATAATATCAATGCAAAAAGGTTTAACAGTAGAAAAACTGAAACTTAGCATATACCTATATTAGCCAAAAGCAGTCCAAATGACTTGCGAAAGAATAACTTATGCGTAAACAAATTTGTTTAAAATTAATTTTTAATATTTTTTATATTATTTACAGTCGTATAACAAGTTATCAGTAAATATTAACAACAACAAAAAATTTACTTCACTTGGAAAAAAATATATTCTAAAAAAATCTCAGAAATTGTGTCATTATATACGTAATTGTTTTTCTAATGGAAATTTAAAAGCAGTCAAAATGACTTCCATGGGCAATCTAGTGTTATCTATATTATCTGATTTTCAGATATATATATAATCACACATACACAATATTTTTTATACTTATGCAAATATACAAGTACAACGTATATTTTTAGGTTAAAAAACTATGAAATTGAGATAAATATTATTCGCATTTATTAAGTATTAAAATTATTGTATTTTTTAAACATATCGTTTTGTGTATTTAAAATAAGCTTTTATACTTTTTTTATCTCAGGAAAAAAGAACTAGAACTTGTAAAAAGTTTAAACAAAAACTCACATTTTGTTTCCTGATTTAAACGAGAACTACATAACAATACTGAAAATCTTACATTTTTATTTTAACTATCAGTTTCATTATATGTCATTCATTTTTTGTTCGAAATATGGCAAAAGGATTGAAAACTTCCTTTAAAAAGAAAACTGAAATGGAATTAAAACTTTTATTCCTGAGTCATGGCTTATTAATTTGCAGAAGTAACCGCGACATATTTTAAATTGGACGTGAACGCTCAATAATCTTATTACATCTTCAGAAAGAAACTTGCCTCTGTAGATTTTCATCAAAGACAAGACAATTTTTATGAATTGATTTAGCGATGTAGCTTTTGAGCGGCAGAGGAGACGGGGGTATACAAGTCACCAAAACACAAACATTTTGAAAGAATGAAAATTTCAGCATCACAATGCAATAATAGATTAAAAAGTCGTAAACCTTTCTCACGTTCAATACATTAAAATATAGTAAAAAAATATATATTATACAAAAATTTTTATTTAAAATTTTTGACAAACATAAGTTTTTTATAAGAACTTAAATGAATGGAAAATTTATCAATATGTTATAAATTTTACTTTAAGGATTCAAAATTCTTTTCATACACAAGTTGGAATTTAAAAAAAAAATTTTTTTCACAAACTTAATTCATTTTTTAATATTTCGGAATAAGTATGTGAAACTTTCATATTAAGTCTGAAAATTGTTTTTTGTTAAACTAATATAATTTTTAGCATCTTTTTTTCGCTATAAAACTAAAGTTTATTTACTTAAGTTTTTTTAAAGGTTATTTGCTTGAGTTTTATTTAAGTTTATTAATTTTTAATTTAAAATATTATTTCCTTTTGTTTTGGAAAAGTGAAAATCAATTATTTAATACATACGTTACAAGAAAACAAACAAATACAACACTGACTATGAATTAAGAAAGTGGATATTTATAGCTTATATAAATTTTCAATAAATTAAATTTATTGAAATATTATCAGTAAAAATATCATGTCTAATGAATCAGTCTTTGGATCATTTATAAATGAGTGTTAAAAAACAAGAAACTGCAAAAAAGCGTTGTATTTTTTTTAAAAGGAAACAATTTACTACCCATTATTTTAAGGAACACTTTATCTACTAAATTCCTTAGTTTTTATTTCTTGTAGACTGCTGGTTGTACGGAAGTAAGTTTATACAAAGTTATTTGTGAAAAAGATGATTTTATGATTTTCAATACATCTGGTATAAGGAGCATAACCGTTACGAAAATGTATTAATACGTAAATTTAACATTAAAACCTTACGTCATACAAAATTTACTTGAAATTTAACAGAAAAATTATTTCACTGAAGTAAAAAAAAAATAATTATCATTCTTACTGCTACTACATAGGTTTCCATTAGAAATCATGTTTAGAAACATAAAGTAAGAACTACCCTAAGTTTCTTTGTACATGAAAAAATAAATCAACACTTAAAATCAGGAGATTTCAGATATACACAATTTTAAAAAGATAAGTACAGAAAAATATTTTGTGTAAGGGAAGAATGAAAATAGGAATTCAGCAAAATATTAATCTTTGGGTCTCGATGCAATAACTGATTTTCATGATATAAAACAAAAGTAATTTACAACTTCAACATTAACAGTTTTCAGGACATATTTATTGTTTCAGAATTTCAACATATCTAGGCGTAAAGCAAACACATTATACATGAATACATTATTATTAATGAATATATTTTTATTATTTATTACTTTATGAATTCATTGAATTTTTGTTCTGTATTACAAAACAAAAGTGTTGTCAGAGAAAAAAGTACGAGTAAAACCTAGTTTAACCTTGCGTAAAACAGTCGCAAGATTATTACTGTTTATTACTGCAGATCATATTGAAATTTTGGTATTTTTTACATTACGTGGCATCTGCTTTTACTTAAGATTAGTTTTCTCATTAGGTCTGTTCCTCATATTTTTGCTTGAACTATTTATTTGTTTGAATAAATGCTTTTATCGAGCCAAAATTTTATGAGTACCTCAACAATTTTTCAATGAACTCGTCTGGATGACGTGGAAGCCACGTGATTAAGAGAGAAAGGTATTTAACAGCACCTGGAGAAGGTAAGCTATATATCACACACACACACACTCTTGAACTTACTAACCCATTCTACATATATATCTGTTTTTATTACTAATGCCACCTGCTTGACGAAGTCAGGTCGAGACCCTCGAAATTTATCGCGGCTAAGGGCTAGAATTTTTACGCCTGTCGTTAGCCTTAGCTTTGAGCACCATGCAGGTGACAGTACTATTTTGCTCGGTTCCACCTCAATTTAGAGGGAGAAAACCCTGGGAGTGGCCAGGGGCCTTCCGCCTCTCTTCCCCTTCCACCAACCACACAAGAGGACTTGCGGCTCTACGGCTATTTAGAGTATCCTTTGCAGTAAAGGCTCTATACATTTACAAACATCCATGTCTTCTCCGGGACTCGAACCCAGTCCCTACGGTACCGAAGACAGTGTCGCTAATCACTACACTGGTTGGGCGACACGTATATATCTTGATCTTACTTTTACGAGTGAGGGGAAAGGCGGCTGGTCTAAGCGAATTTGAAAGAGGGCATATTGTAATGACCTGAAGACTCGGACCAAGTATATCCGAAACAGCATGAGTGGTAGGTTATTCGTGTTCTGTCCGTTTTAGTATTTGTGCAAAGTGGATAAACAATGGTGAAACCTGAAGTAAACACCCAATTGTTGAACGTCTATGCATCAAGGAAAAGGACGTCGAAAATTGTCCCGTTTAATAAAGAAAAATCGGCGCCAGACAGTGGATCATTTGACAGCCCAATACGATGTAAATACAAGTGCAAATGTTTCGGAATACACAGCTTGGCAGACACTGCTAGATATGGAACTGCACAACAGACGTCCCACTCGCGGGCCTCTGCTGACCAAGCGTCATTGCTAACTACACCTAGAGTGGTCTCAGAAACATTGAGACTTGGCCATAAATAAGTGGAAGTGAGTCTCTTTGTTGGAATGAATCACGATTTCTCATTCATCGCGTCGATATTTGTGTCGGGGTGTGTCACCTTCCACAGGTGAACAGTTGCCCCCTCCATATACACAGACTGGTGATGACTGTATTAGGATTTGGAGAACGTTCTCATGGGTGACTCTGGGACCCTTAGTTCTGGTAGAAAGGACCGTGAAAGTGCAATCATCCGCAATTATGCTTAGACAGTAAGTCTAAGCATAATTGCGGATAAACCCTCATATGGCCTCTGTTTTCCCAATTGGAAAAGGAATCTTCCGGTAGGACATCATCCCATGTGAAAAGGCTAGAATTGTGTTAGAAGGGGGTTTGCGGAGCATAAAGATTAATTTCAATTTATATACTAGTGACTTAACTCGACGGATCTTAACCTGATACCACACATTCGAGTTTTCATGGAAAGGCAGCTCAGATACCAAACATCTTAATATCGGAATATCTCGACTTTACGCGACCACTGCTTAGACAATTGGTACAACCTGTCTCCAGTCATCTACCAAGAGCTTGTGATATCCATGCCAAGACGTTGCAGGCAGAAAAGGGTATAACATGTTATTGAGTAGGTGTTCATAATGTTTTGGCTCTTCGGTGTATGTGCGTGTTTCTATACTCATTGATTGTTATCTGTTTAGTTCAAATTCTCAATTAAAGGTTAATTTCATTTGTATTTATTGAAGTATTGATTCCAATTTTAAGGAAAAGAACATATTTAAGCTAAAAAGTAGCAAAGAAATTGTTAATCTTTTTAAAAGGGCTAAATTTACTTCGAGGCTTCTCATAAAGATAACCTCCATTATAATTGAACAAAAAAAATTCCGATAACGTTAAATTTCATAAAAACAGATGAAGAATCCTACATGTCTGAATCGTATTTAAACGAATTCAATGTGGGCCGAAAAGGAAAATAGACTCTGAGCTATACTGGATCAAAGTTTGAAAATAGGTTTTTCTTAAAACAATTCTTGATAGAAAAAAGATACTCCTACACTTGCAGGAAATGAACTATTCCCAGAACTAAACCAAGAAATTTGCTCATATAATGTGATAAGTATTCTATAGAATAAAGTAGAAGGAGTCTTCCCACACACATATTGCATGATATGCTATATTTCTCGTTTAACTTAAGTTTCGTTCGGTAAAGAATCAGTTAAATTGCATTGACTTAGATTGAATTTAATATACGAAATTGAATATCAAATTATTTCTTTCCATCTTAAGGTTCGGAACCGTGATTTTGCAAAAGCGCATAAATGGATAATTTTCATGATATTTAGTATCCCTTAGATTAGAATACATGTATAAAATTGTTTTAAGGACATTTTGAGAAAAAAAAATTATTTAAATACAATATTTTGGCAAACAATTAACTTAGAATAATCTTTTTTCAAAATGTTCTCCTTTTGTGAAAAAAGCTTCTATTATAATAATATTTTGCCTGTCTATAGCTCAGACCTCTCTACAGAGGCTCAACTAGAATTTTTGAAATATATAACTTAGATGTGGGTTTATCCATATTTTACGACAATAGAGGGGAGCAATTTTAAGAAAAAAATGCCAATAATTATTTCAATTGGTTGTAACTCTGAAAATAATGTGAATTTTTCAAAAATTCTAGTTGAGCCTCTGCAGAGAGGTCTAAACTATATACAGGTAAAATATTATTATAATAGAAGCATTTTTCATAAAAGGAGAACATTTTGAAAAAAGATTATTCTAAGTTAGTTTTTTGCCAAAATATTGTATTTAAATAATTGTTTTTTGTCAAAATGTCCTTAAAACAAATTTATGCATGTACTCTAATCTGAGTGACACTAAATATCATGAAAATTATCGATTTATTCACTTTCTGAAAATCACGGTTCCGAACTTAGTCGGATACCTTAAGACCCGAGTAGATTATATTAATTTTTTAATCAAATTATTTTTGAATGAAATAAATCAATACATTATTGAAGAAAACCAAGAAGATTTAAATGAAAAATAGTCTTCTTACAGGATGCAAGGATTTTCATATAAGTAAAGTCGATTCATTACATGCGATTGCATAACTTAATTTTTAAATGCAATGAAATTTATCTTAAGTTTAAGTTTTTGTTATGTAAACAAAAATGTAAACAGCGTAAGAATATAAAAAGAAACTTATAAATCTGAAATAAAATGAAAACTGTCTTCAAAACAGAACTATGATTTTATGTAGATGTACAAAATGTATTCAGCAATGAAAAAAATATAAAAAATTAGAGATTTTTAATAGAAATGTTTTTGAATTTTTTTCAAAAAGAAATACAAAGCATTAAGAAAAATTATTGAAACACATTCAATTTAAAATTCAAGTATTATCTCCTACAGCATTACCTAATCAAAGGTGACAAGCGACAAAAGCATATTTATTTCACAAAGTGGAAAATGTGAAAACATACTAATGAGACAAACAAAAACACAGAACACTCAAAAATTGATGAAGTTGAAAAAAAAAAAACTGTAAAACTTTACTTGTGATTAAGAAGAAATAATCCATATCATCCCTTTTAATAAAAATAAACGTATTGTGATCTAAAACAATGGAGGAGGAGAAGTCAATTCAAATGAAATAGACATTAAAGCCAACGATTGTAAAAGAAGATATTTCTCTTATGGAAGAGTTTATGTAAAAGACAGTTCAAGAAAGAAAAAAAATGGAAACAAGTGAAATAAAAATATCAATGATTATCTAAGAAAATTAATAAACGATGAAACATTTTATTCTGAAGGAAATTGTGAGATTGCATATTGATATGCAAGATGCATTTGGTATTTTAAAAATAAGCCTTTTTTTAAATAATCAGAGTAAATTTTAGATTTAATGCATACAAATTTTAACTCAATGACCCAACTGCCATAACAATTTAGAAGTACAATTTTTTTCTTACAAAATATTAAAAGAAAAGCGTCATGGCTAATTCAAAAATTCACACATACAAACACACACCCACTCAAACATGCATATATTTGTATGTGTGTAAAAGCGAATGAAATTGTGTTATTACACACACACACAATGCAAAAATAAATAAAAAATTAAATTAAAAAAAATAATACATTAAATAGATGTATTTTTTTATCATCAATGGAATGAGTTGAATTGCAATTCAAAAGAAATGAACATTTTCAAAGTTCTCTAAAATATGAATTTTAATACTGGCAAAAATTTCAATTTACTGTAAATCTACTTTCTCCCAGAAAACGTTTACTTGACAAGTATTAGATTGTTTACTATAGGCTTACCTCACAGATTTCTTTCTTGAAATTAAATTTTGGTTTTTTTATGTATATTATGACAGTCTTAGTTGTCACCGCCTTACAGAAGTATGATTCATCAAAAATATTTTTATATAAAATGAATTGAAGCAATGTGTGAAGTTAGTTGATATATAGTAGAAGGACTGTAACAGTTAGTCAACACAGTTAGAGACCTTACTACAATCAAGTTGTATCCAGAGTTCTGTTAGAAGAAAGAT
This sequence comes from Trichonephila inaurata madagascariensis, assembly GCA_019973955.1. NCBI lineage: Eukaryota > Metazoa > Arthropoda > Arachnida > Araneae > Nephilidae > Trichonephila > Trichonephila inaurata. Next base: position 191,164 of record BMAV01000781.1, read on the forward strand.
TCTTGCAATAAACTACATTAAAGGCTTAGAGCTTATGCAATGGAGAATTATCTATGATCTTGTTAGTCTTTGAATCTCTGTTGCTGAGAGATAAGTAATTTTTAATTAAGATAGTCTTATCGTGAGAGAGCTTTACCCAACTTTAATTAAGTTATTTGGGATCACAGATATTAACTAGCTGAGATTAGTTCACAATCTTCTATTTGTGATTTGTTATATCTACGACACTTACAATTGCGTTGAGTTTGAAAATAAATATGATAGGAATAGAAATTTGGAGTTACCAACACATTGCAGAGGCGCCCCCTTCTGCACGTCGCAAACAGCAAAGAACAGAAATAAAAGCCCTTAACGACTGGCCTTATAGGGATTCCTTTCGTCTCAGTGGTCTAAGGCACGTACGGCGTAGCTACGGACCGGTAGGTCGGTGGATCAAATAAACACCCCTGCCAAGGTTAACAGCTTGTTGCCGAAGTGAGGAGCCAGGAATTGAACACGAGATGGCAGCACAGCCTAACTATACCGGTTGATTATGCATTCATTATTCCATAGAGAGTTTAACTAAAACATTCTTAATAAATCACGACTAGTGATTCAAAAACGACAACTGCGCACGCGCCACAACTAGACCCGCCGTCTCAACAAAAGATTACCCACAACGTCATCGGAAAAACGTTCCAACGACACTCAAACCTATTGTAGATGTATAAGAATTTCAGTAATTAGCTGGAAAAACAACCTTCTCTCGGTATCGTTTTGAATGTCAAACAGAAAAAGTATTTTTAGTCTCGAGGAAGGTGGTATGCAGCGTCTCAATCGTATAAGGCGTGCACTTCGAACCTGGAGGTCACCAGTTCGAATAACACTGTACCCAAGCAGCATTT
>BMAV01000781.1:202047-217673 GCA_019973955.1 Trichonephila inaurata madagascariensis
TACCTACAACATCAAGTTTGGAGAAACCGTGGTGAGAGGCTGCTGAACTGTTGCGTTATGCATTGCCATACTGGTCCTGAACCCGGTATCGTGGTTTCGGTACCATGCATTTTTCATGATTCATTTCATGATTCATGATCATATGATTGCTACAATGTCCTGCATCTACCCTTAAAGTTTGTACCATGAATTTGGGAACACCCTGTATAAACCGGTGGATAGTGGAAGATTCGTAAACGTAAAGATCACATTCCGACACTTGGAGGAATTTAGTAAGCGAAGAATGCAAGGTGTGAGAAGGTATTTCGCACAGTTCAGCTAGTTTCAGAGGGGCCTGGCCATCGGCATGAAAACCGCAGGATAGTCAATACCCCGTGCTAATCACCAGGTCGATCGTTTGGAGTGCACCGAATGTTGGGAGCAATGGAAATGCGATGGTGTGTGTGCTCACGTACGGAAAACCGAGTCTGGAGTGGTCAGGAAGACGACGAACTTTGTGCGGCAATAACTCGTGGATGTCTCAATGACTCGTTCCACGATGCAATAAAATATAAGAAGGCCCGTTGTTTTACCAAACCATTTTCAGAAGCCTTGCGGAAGTGAATGTGCAATCCTTTTGGTGTACTGTCCTTTTTTTAACTGCCATCAACGCCTCCGCCTACAGTTATGCCAACCCAGAGTGACGCGAAATGTCAAAGATGGCAAAACGTGGGGTTTAGTAATAAATTCCGGTTCATTTAGGGGTCAGATAATAATCACATATGGTTGCAGAGGCAACCTGGAGAACAGAAATTGCTCTCATGCTGTCGCGGAGAACATTTTTGCCGGTACAGAAGGAGTAATGGTTTGGAGAGCCATAACCTATGATGTCGACTCACTCTAGTTATGGTAAGTGAGAACTTTAACGGGCCAGCGTTATGTAGATGAAATTCTTGACATCTCATGGGAGCTTTCCTAAATGGTCTTCCAGGGACAATTTATCAGCAAGATAATGCTCAACCGCATACTGTTCAAGTAATTCAAAATTTTCTGAGTCATATTCAGAATCTTCCATGACCATCCCACTTTTCGAACTTGTCTCAGATAGAGTATTTGTGGGACGAGCTTAAACTCTAGATACAACCATGTCTGAATGATTTGGTGGTGGCTGTTCAAGATTTGTGGGCCAATCTTCGTTTGGAAAACATCCGATATTTAATGAACTTAATGCCGGACTGAGTTGGGGCATATATTGAAATAGGAGGCGGTCCAACTCATGATTAAAGTTGCACTGTATTTGTTTATTTATCTTGATTTTGGGATTAAACCAGTTTTTTTTATCTACATCATTATGTGCATTAAATTTCACTTTAATTCTAAGCTCCCTCCTTGGTATGCTTTTTTCAATGTTCTTAGGTGTATATAAATATTGGTATTTTATTACCAATAAAAGAATAAAACTATGATCATAAGGACTAAAAACACCATCTTATTTTAAGGGAGGAATTCAAAAGCTTAAAAGCAGGAGGAAAATCTAAAAATTTAAAATAGATGTGCCTAGTACACAATAAACATCTCAGACAGAAGACCGCTTTTAGTGGGATTAAACCAGTTTTTTTAGAGGCTAGTAAGCCTACCCCTTCTTTTTATAGTACTAAGTGAAATCCATGTGTTTATATTGGATTGATCTTTTATATATATAAATCCATTATTAACTAGAGAGTATAGGAACTTAGGTAAATGCATTTGAAAATATATAGACCACAGTAAGAATCAACAAACAATTAAGAGAAGTTATAGTATACATCCACAACGAACAATATATTTAGAGTAGAGAAGTAGAGCAAAAGGCTTCATTATAACCTATTTGGGACATTCAAAATTGTATATTATTGTTAATGTTAAAATAAACAAAATAAATTACAAAAATTTTAAACATTTACAAAATGTATTAATACAGAATGAGAGATATCTAGGTTTTATTCAGTGAAATTGAATGTATCCTCATCTGCATTTAAAAATTAATAATTTGTAAAATAATACAAAATTTTAGAAAACTATTAAAAATACGCAACAAAAACTTAAAAATAGTTCCTTTTTTATAGTAGCTTATTAAGTTTAAGTGTAAAAAAACTATTTCATATATTTTAAGCATACATTTTAAAACTAATCTTCTATAGATTAAAAGGTAACTTTAATTCTAAATTAAGGACATAACTGAAATTTCTGATTTTAGCTGATTTTTGTGCAGTTAAATATTTGTTGCGTTGAGTATAATTTACAATTATGTTTTTGTAAGTAAATTTACTTTCTTTCATTGAAATTGTCTCTTTTACTGCATATACTAGTGAAAGCAAATTTATTATTTGTAGTTTTATATGAATAAAAATTTGCATTATTGTTATGGTTAATGTTCACCAGAGAATCAAATCAAAGTCTAGAGATAAAAATTTATATTGAGTTTGAATTTCTGTTATGTATGTCAAAAATGATAAAATCATCAATATATCAATATATATAATGATGTTTTGCCTTTGCAGTTATATTCATAAACTCTTTAAATAGTTACTAACGGAAAATTACATGCAGTTCTACCTTTCTGTTAGTTTTTAACCTGTTTTTTTTCTTATTCTAAATGTCAATATAGTATATGCCTATCTACATACTGGTGGTTATCAAAATATGGGAAACACACCTTAGATTTATAAAGAATCTTTTACTAGTATTGTGTAGGACCACCTTTGGCATGTAATACACAGCTTAGATTCCCCTAGGAGTTGATTCATACAAAATCTAAAAAGTGTTTAAAGGAATATTGTAACATTTTTCATTAAGATATTGTAAAAGTTTTGGGTTAGATGACGGTGAAGGATATCGATTCTGTATTGAACGTTCTAAAATAGATCTTAACGGTTCAATTATATTGAGGTCGGGTGTCTGTGTGCAGGGCCAAAGTAGATGTTCAACCTCCTCCTCGTGTTTATTAAGCCATGATTGGACGTCTCACTGCATAAATAGGTGCATTATCATTCTGGAAAATTCCCTTCCCTTCAGGAAACAAAGTTTACATAATAGGATGGGCCTGGTCAGCTAAAATTTCTCTATACTTCTCCCCAGTGATCCTTTCTTTTAGGGTTACAATTGTTTCAGCAGAAAACTATGAAACGGCTGCCCATATCATGATGGATCCACCTCCATGTTTGACAGCTGGAAGGAGACAATCGCGATTATACGCTTGTGCAGGTGTCCTCCAAACTTGCAGCTGTCCTGTTGTACGCCAAAGTGTGAAAGATGATTCATCAGACCATATTACTTTTTTCCACTTAACAATCGACCAGATTTTGAGAGTGGGACACCACTATAGACGACGTTTGGCATTAACATGTGTGACAATTGCTTGGTAATTGCTTCCCTGCCGTAAATATTATATTTATGAAGGTGCTTTCGAACTGTAATTATTGACACAAGGTAATCCAGATGCTTATTGAGCTTTGCTGTCACTTTTGCTGCAGTTTCACTTTTTAGACATTACAAATCCGCTTTAATTCCTTCGTTCTCTTTCACTAAGCTTCTTTCCGTCCACTATTTTGTTTTGCCAAGCTTGTCTTGCTACACTCTGTGTATGCTGTCATGACTTTAGACACCATTCCACTAGATAGGCTTAAAAATTAAGACGTTTCGGTCACACTTGCTCCAGCTAGACAAGCGTTTACAATTTGGACTCTTAAAAAATCTCAGAGGTCCGACATTTTACGCTTTTCAAAAAAATCCAAGACTTGCAGAACATCAATAAAGCTACTGCATTCTACAAGAATATATATATTTCAATTTATGAAAAAATAAAACTGGTAGAACTATAATTATGTATTTTAATGCTTACGAGCGCATTCAAAAATGTTACTTCAAACCACACGTAATTCCATTATTTTGATTACCTCCTGTACACTGATTTACGCGAACACACTTAATAATCCCCCCCTTTTAGAAGAATGACATTTTTTGCGTGTTCAGACAAATTTATCTGTACAAAAAAATCTTTATTGAAATAAGGTTTGATAGAGCATTTGAAATATATATATATATATAACAGGTTAATTTAATTAATGCTATCAATTAAAAATGTTTCTTCTTTGATCCATATTGCTCAGACATTCTAATTTTAGTATAAAATCTATCTATCTAGATTTATTAATTATATATAATAAAATCTTAAATAATGAATATCAATTGTAGTATCAGTTATAATTGTTAAAGGTAATAAAGAACGTAAACGTATTTTCGAAGATAAAACCTTCATAATATTAATGTGAATGTATTATATACAAACAAGTCGATATAAAAAAAAATACACATTTTAATTGAAGTTTTGAAGCTTTTCATTGAAAAATGATATAAATACATGTTGATAAGACAATGTGATTTGCCAATATAATAATATAAACTATTTTATTAAATTGTTTGATTACAAGAAGGGGAAATGAGGTATTTCAAATAAACTATTTTTTAAAAAATTACCAATTATATTTTATATAAATAAATCCTAATAAATTAATAAAATTTCTTAAAAAACATTTAAGAGAGGAATGTCTTAGAATATATATAAAATATTTTCTCTTACAAATATTATGAAAGATTATTTTTAAAATTAACTGTGCTTGGTGTAAAGTTACGTCGCTTTAAAAGTTACATCTGACGAAAAAGCTATAACTACCAATATAACTATCTAAAGAATATCATTTAGAAAATAATAGCAAATGGAATTTTTAATTTGCATTTGATTTGACTTTATCTGCAAATTTCTAAATTAACAAATTGTCTTGGAAATTCTAATTTTTAATAACATCAAACTCAGAAATCATCGATAATTAAGAAGGTCTGGGTAATAGTGAAAATCAAAATTTCTATTAAAAACATTTTTGTTTCAGTCTCTTAATTTTGTCTGATTTAAAAAATGAAATAAATATTTTTAAAAAAAATTGTTTTAGGCATGAGACTTTCACAATAACCCCTCCCTAAACTGTACAAACCGTGCTGCAAGATTTATTTTTTTTTAAAGAATAATCTTTAAGTTAAATTATGCTCAGCTATCGTAGTCGTAAATTTAATCCTTTATTTACTGACGGTACTTACAAGTAAAACTCACTTTCAAATTACACAAAATAACCACTTTTACGAAAATTCTGACGATATTTGGCAGGAATATTTTTTTAATTACCCTTTTCCAGGATACATGGCAGCACAGGTTCTATGGTGAGTATTTTGGCGAGGAAGGCGAATAGATTTAAAACAGATGTTGCGTTTTCAGCTGACGTTTTTGATCGGGTTGCGAAGATTTTCATTTTTGTTCCGAAAAAGAATTTAATGTCAAAAGGTCAGTGTCCTATTTTTTGTATGTTAGTTAAGACGTTAGAAAAAGATTTGAATACTTATTTTAAGGTATCCGACTATGTTCGGAACTGTGATTTTAAAAAGGCTCATAAATGGATAATTATCATGATATTTAGTAACACTTAGATTAAAAGACATATATAAAATTGTTTTTATATAAGGATATTTTGACAAAAAAATTTATTTAAATACAATATATTTTGGTTAAAAATTAACTTAGAATAACATTTTTTCAAAATAATCTCCTTTTGTGAAAAATGCTTCTATTTTAATAATATTTTGACTGGATATAGCTCACACCTCTGTACAGTGGCTCAACTAGAATGTTTGAAATATATAGCTTAGAAGTGGGTTTATCTATGTTTTACGATAACAGAGGGGAGAAATTTTAAGGAAAAAAAACGCCGATAATTATTTAAATTGGTTGCAACTCTGAAAATAATGTGAAGTTTTCAAAAATCATAGTTGAGCCTCTGTACAGATGTCTGAGCTATATACAGGCAAAATATTGTTATAATAGAAACATTTTTCACAAAAGGAGAACACTTTTAAAAAAGGTTATTCTAAGTTAATTTTTAGCCGAAATATTCTATTTAAACAATTTTTTTTTGTCAAAATGTCCTTAAGACAATTTTATACATGTATTCTAATCTAAGTGACACTAAATATCATGAAAATTATCCACGCTTCCGAACGTAGTCGGATACCTTAAGTGAACAATGTATATAATTCATTTTACAATTGAATAACTTTGTGGTACTTATAAGTACCGACAGCATACTGGGTGTTAGAGAAAGTTTTTTTTTCGTCCGTGTAGCTTATTTTTGTTTTTTGTTATGTTGTAGCGTCATCACTATAGTGTAATAGAGTTATGCCTTTCTCTCTTTAGCATTTCTTTTTGCTTAATTTATTTGTTTTACTTTTTTATTCCTTTATTTTAACGTTTTTAAAACATTTTGAGTCTGAGTATTTTTTATTACCCCACAATTAAATTAAATATCTATAATTTATTCAAAAATTAGCAACATTTTAATTTACTTATTTGTAACTGAGATTTAAAATAGGAAGTTTTCAAGGTGCTTTATTATTATTTTACTTTCCTTCGATTGTCTAGAAAAAAGAAACTCAATCTTCGAAAAGCATTGGATTTATTACAGAACCTGCCATTTGAAAGCGCGCGCGCTGTGATGCATTAGCAGATTATACTTCGATGAAGAAGCCCCAGTAAATAATCTGCTGGCATTTTTGTCAGATTCTGAAGAAGACGATCATGACACTCAAGACCCAGGGCGTAATAGTTGTCAGAAAATATAGTATTTCCTACCTTAGGATGCAGTACTTTAAAAAATATATTCAATCGAAACCTCACTCAAAATGCTCAACTTGTAATGTATTTTTGAGTGTTAATGAAAAGAAAAACTGTCTCTCTTTGAATATCATCAAAATAATTCTAAATGTAAAACCTGATTTTATGTGTAAAAAAGTAAATAAATTTTTAAAATTTTATTATTTTCAAAAATACTAGTATTTCCTGGTTATTTAGCATTTTTAAGAGTTAAAACTGCGTTAAAAAAGCCATTCGGTCTTTTTGTATTATGAGAATATTTTAGATTCTTGTGTACTGACGGTACTTTAAAGTACCAATTTAATAAATTAGCTCTAACGGATTAAATTTTCCAAAGTTGAGTATTTTATTTATGTATATTCCTTAATTTTCAATGTAGTGATTTAAAAAAATATTGCATAAAAAAAAAACTGCAGTAAATCCTAATGCGGTAGGTTAAGGGTTTGTGATTCAAAATTAGGAGGGTCATCGTGAATAGAACTTATATAGCTTCGAAATGGTATATTAATAAAAAAATCAATCATGCTAAATTATTTAATACGAAATTCGATTGGAATACGAAATCACTACCTTAAATTTAAAAATGTTTTAAGTTAAAATATTTATCTGAAATACTTAAGAGAATACGTTCTAATAAATAACTATCAAGACTTTTTTGACCAATACCTACTAAATTATCTAAGAAACAATCACCGTATATATTTATAAGTAAATATAATAAGAATAGTTTTTTGTAAATAACCTTAATTTATGTCTTTCTTGAATCTCATATTAAGAAATAATCAGAAGTTATATGAAACAAAATTTTAATTTCTCATCCTGCTTTGCATTTCAAAGAAATATTTAATTCTCATGTGTGGCTCTTGAAGGGTTACATATAGCTTTTTATATAGATTATTCATCTTAAAAATTTTTAAGCTAATTGTGTCACTTATTACATTGAAACAAAGGGATCTAATTACATTGTTTTAATGAGACGTTATATATTTCAACGAATAAGTCATTATTAAATTTAAAAGCTACCATGTGGATATAACTTATATATATTTTAAACTTTTAATATAACTCAATAAGTGAACTCAACTGCATTCATGAAATTTATTTCTAAATCTGAGGCAAAAAAAAATCAATATTTTAATTTTTATAAAGAATTATTAAGATAAATCTGTTCTCAAAAAAATCTTCTATTTATCGTACTCTATAAATGAGCACATGAGAAATACATTGCTTTTATGAAAAGTTTTTTCATAAAACTAGTTTCTCTTTTAGGAATAAAGATTTAGATTTGAAAAGAATATGTAACCAGGGTAACATAAGGGGACTTAAAATTGTACTACAAAGTATTTTTTTTTATTAAAGTATTAAAATATAGTGATGGAGCAACTTCCATTGCAAAATTTGAAAATCAGTTTAAGCCTTACCTTGAATATGGATTTTCAATGAACATGTTCTCTTTTTAAAGAAAAGTGTTAAAAGTAAGAGTTTGAATATATATAAATTATTTATATGAGTGATATTTAGAGGAAACCTAAAAAAATACGTTAAAAGCGAATATTTTTTAAATATATTTTTCTATTCTTTACGGATAGCTTCTTAGCAAATATTTGAATTTTATAACAAAGCTATTTTAAAAAGCCATACTTTAAAAGATTATCATTTGAAAGTAATCGTAGAAAAATTCAGAAAAGAAAAATATTTACTTTATATATATATATATATATATATGTAGATAGATAGATAGTATAATAAAATAAAAACAAAAAAGTTCCAAAACCTACAATGTCAAAGAAGAAAGAAATTGGAGTTCATGGGACACAACAAAATGTAGATACAAAAAAAAGTCTTATGACTAAATTTGAGACCTATTACGATATCTAAAGCTGTCGCTGAATTAGGCCATCGATTTAGGGTCAAGCAATGCTTTATGGATCTACCTTCCCCGTACAGCAGAAATTTTCGACATAATAGAAAAAAATAAAATTAGAGCCATGTTGAAAAGTTAAGCCTATTTCTCTAACACGTAGATGATAAACCTGACAATATAGTAAAATGAAATTATGAAAAGAGAACAATAATGTATCTCTCAAGGAGAGTATTAATAAAAAAAAATTTTATAGAAAAAATTAGGATAAAAAGTTACATGCAAAAATAAAATTTTGAATACCGAATAGCAACCTTCTATGCTAAGATGCCACGCGATATATATATATATATATATATATATACATATAAATATATTTTATATAAATTATTTTATATATAAGCTGTCCTAAGTCAGCAATGTTTATAATACTGAAGTATCCATTTTTTAAATTTTGATTGCTCATGTGTCCTTCATTGTGTGGTTTGCTTACTGTCTATGTGTTTTTCGATTTTGATTGCTAAATGTTCATCTCTCGTTTGTAGAGAATTAGACTTTGTGCCGTCCTTTTTTATGCGGTTTTATTTTTGTGCGACCGCATAAAAAATACTCTCTGTAGTATTTTGAATTGGCTTGTTATAAGAATTCATGAATTTTCGAAAATTTTTTTTTGTGCGGTTTTTATTAAACGCACAAAAACAGGTTCAACTGTATATGTATTCTATGCTCATGTTCTAAACTATCCTTACATACCATAAAATAATAATATTCCATAGAATACAAAGTTTATGTAATCCATTTTTGCAGGAAATGTGTGAAAGATAAGTCTTACTAACATTATCTCATCAAAAATGATTAAATGGTTTCTAACATGCACACAAATGAAGGTGCTACGTAATCTGATGGTTAAGTGCTTTGCAGGAGTGTATCTGAAAGAAGTTCTGTGAAGTAGCGAATTATCGGGTTTTTAAAAGCAGGGTATGCAATCGTGGAGACAGTAAGATATGTAAATATTTCAAAACAGTCTATGCTATAGAAGTAATTTCAGAACTCAGGTATTATTATAAGGAATGCAAGGAAAGCTGGTAAAATACATAAGCGTCAGATATTCTGTTTTTATTGATGAGGCAATCTGATGTATCTCACGCAAAGGGCTGCAGCAGAAAACTCAATTAAAATATTTAAAATAACTTTCTTCTTTATATATAAAGCGCATGTGGGTGTCATTACTTTCCCATATGATTTGCAAGCAATCGTAGCACACAACAAATTGCACACACACGTATGCATTACAATTTTATTAACTAACATATCTTTTCGAAACTAACGCATGGCACAAACTTCATGCCAATGTAATGCTTCTATCATGGAATGCCAGCAGTGTATAATTTATCTATGCTCAATTAAAAAATTTATCTTAGTCAGTTAAAAAATTAAATTTCAAATTCCATATATGTATAAGAGATTTTCATTAAAATCAAATATGCACTTCTGAGTTCGTCTAGTGAAATTTACGGAAGGTAAACGTATATTAAAAATAATTTTAGCACGACTTATTAATTTTATAATTGTAATTATTTAATAGTATAAGCTGCGATACTTTTGATTGAAAAAAAATTCTTAAAAACTTTTTATTCTTTATTTCCTTTAGATACAATTTTCCTTTTTTAAAGCATAGAAAATCTTAGTTTTGTCCTGAATCTGATTTATAAATATAGCGCAAACAAGAAGCAATATGTGGTTTACGAAATTTTCTTTGCCAAGTGAGCGAGTAACGCAGTAGAAAAAAAAAAGAACGCTTCATTTTACACGTCTAAAATGTGCTGATTCTGAGAATGGAGTATATTTACATAGCTATTTTTAGAAATTGACTTTTCTGATTTTATGTTGGGTGTCTATTTTCAAAAAAAGCTTTCTGTTACTTTCCCTACACTTTTAATATAATGATTTTAAGCTTCACACAATGACTTTTCCTTTTACTTGAACTCTGAATTATTAATTTTGAATAATATTAAAAACATCTTTTAGAGATTTGTCAAATTTTAATTTTTATTATTTTTCTTGTTTGAAACCTTAATTTTATTACTGTTGTGAATTTGATAAAGCTCTTTGTTAAAAAAACAGTTAAAAATTTTAAATTTTAATTTTTTGTAAATTTAACAGGCATTCGAAATTTTTATACATTGCATAATACTTGATAAATTCTTTTTGATTGTTTCTTTCAATAAAATAAAATGCTATTTGAATCATAATACAAATACACAAACACAAATCTCAGCACTAATATTCATAATATATTTTAACTGTATAAGAAACATGTTTTGAAAGAAGCATGTATGTTTTAATTTGAATCCGTAAATCCGATTTTCAAATTTTCATTTTTAAATATAGAGGATTTGAATCAAGATATTTTTAATTTGTTAATATTAAACAAAAAATACTGATTTTCCTAATTCTGTCCGAATATTTTATTAACTGTTAAACATTCAGAAAGGCCATTTTTTTTTGAAAACACTACATATTATCGATTGTTAAAAATAATTTTAAATACTTCATACATTTTATATAGAAGACGAAATCATATTCAAATTTCTGTAGAATATTTTAATGCTAGGATAGATTTTCGAAATGAAATAGAGTTAAAAAAGGAATTCTCATTATTAATTTTTTGACCCCATAAAAAGAAAAATAATATTTTCTGTAATAATATTTTTAAAAGACTATAATGCAACAATATAATCAAAATGTTGATTATAACTATGCAAATTATATGTGTATCATATATGGGAACAAAAAAAAATATTAAAAATATTCAAGCTACACATCATACTAAAATTATCTATACCCATATATTCTATATATATTCGAGCCTTCATATTTCTTTGAAAAATATTTAATATATATACAATGTAGAAAACAGTATGAAATATAAAATTCCAATATTTGAAACTCTGGATGTATATTTATTTAAATATGAAAGTTCTCTAGCGTCGCAGATTTAAAACTTTTGAGCAATTTCCTTCAAATTGTTTTTCTAGTCAAATTGTTTTTCATATGAAAAACTATTTGGATAAATTAAATTCTTTAGAGCCCTCTGAAATTATTTCTGTCAGATATTTTCTTTATGAATTTTGCAGCTTTTGGATAGAAGGGAAACAACTGAAGCGATTAGGTACAGAGACACGAGAAAAAAATGTGTATTATAATTGTTTATAGAAAAACTTTAAAAATAATATAATAAATTAGTTGAATTTTTTTTTATCTTTATAATTGGTAATATACTTGTTTTGAAACTTCTTTCTACATGATTAAGAAATGCTTTTTGTAAATTAAGGTGGAGAATTTTAAAATAAATTTCTTTTTAAAACTAAACTTAGAAGTTAAAAGAAGTGAAACAGATTTCAAGGTAATTTCTTTGAACAGAAATTAGCTCAAGTCTAGTTTCTCGTTTCTTATCAATTACATAATCTCCATCCCAAAATGAAATACTAGATAAGAAGCGTAATTAGAAGAAAATTATTTTGTTTTCTTTTTATTCTTCAGATACTCGTACAAATGGGAAAAAAGTATTTTACGCGGAAGCAATTACAAAACTTAAAACAGAAAATCAAGACAATTTTATTTTCTGGAACATTTCTTTCGGACGAACTTGATACTGTACAGAAATACAAAGAAGAAAATAAAAAAAAAAAAAAAAAAAAAAAAAATAGCATAAAAAGAGGATTGTATTTGAAATGGAATTAATTGAAAGTTTTTCCTTTGTTAGAAAGTTTTTAATACCATTTAAATATTTCAGAAAATGAAATTAAAAGGAAATAAATCATCATAGAGTCTCTTAACAATAAGCCATAGTGCTCAAAATTTAATTTTGGTGTGAATGTTTGGAGAGTGGGTGCCAACATAGGTGTGTGGTCCACATCATTTGAGCGAGGTCCAAAGTAAGGAAATTCATCGTGTTTTCTAGAGTACGAAGTTATTAAAAAATTGAAAAAAAAAAAAAATCGAAATCAAACAAAAAAATTTTTTTATTTGCTTGATTTCGAGATAAAACATGGAATTTTTTAATGTTACAGAAATACTTCCATATAACAGGACACATTTTAATTAACATCTTAATTATTAGTATAAATTCAAAAAAGAGAATTACTTAATAAATTAATAAGAATTGTTGAAAAACGACAGAAAAATAAGTATGAATAAAATGCAAGGAAGGACAAAATATAATTGAAGGTCAATGAAAACATTCCTACAAACAAATACACTTGGATGGATAATGCAGCAAAAATATTTCTTATGTAAAAATTTATAATTTTAGAATTAAAAAAACTGACGTAAAAGTTAAGGTATCAATGAAAAAAACCTGTTAATTAAAATAGGATTAAGAATAATCTATGATTTTTTTCTTCCAGCCTTAACACATTTGAAGTAATCATAAAATATTTCTATTTAACGTAAACTGATATGTGATTCATTTAAGATATTTATTTTTTTACGAATTAAGGTATCCGACTACGTTCGGAACTGTGAGTTTGCAAAAGCGTCTAAATGGATAATATTTATGATTTGTAGTATCACTTAGATTAGAAAATGTATATAAAATTGTTTTAAGATTATTACAATACAAAATTATTTAAGTACAATATTTTGGACAAAAAATGAACACAGAGTGACCAATTTTCAAAATTTTCTCCTTTTGTGAAAAATGCATCTATTATAATAATATTTTGCCTGTATGTAGCTCAGACCTCTCTACAGAGACTCAACTAGAATTTTTGAAATATATAACTTAGAAGTGGCTTTATCCATCTTTTTTGATAACAGAGGGGAGAAATTTTCAGAAAAAAACGCCGATATTACTTCAATTGGCTGTAACTCTGAAAATAGTGTGAATTTTTCACAAAAAAAAATAGTTCAGACTCTCTGGAGAAGTCTTTACTTTATATAAGTACACACACACACACACAACAAATATTATTTTAGAAGCATTTATTATAAAAGGAGAACATTTTGATAAAAGGTTATTCTATGTTAATTTTTTGCCAAAATATTGTATTTAAATAATTTTTTTTGTCAAAATGTCCTTAGAACAATTTAATACATGTATTCTAATCTAAGTGACACTAAATATCATGAAAATTATCCATTTATGCGCTTATTTAAAATCACGGTTCCGAACGCGTTGTCGGATACCTTAAATTTTAAATCTTACAATTAAGAGAGTTGTTGCTAGTCCTGGATTTGTCTCTTTTTACTTCCTTAGAAACATCCAGTTTAATTCAAAAGAGCAGATTAAAGCTGAGGATAAGCAAATATAAGCTCTTTTATTATTTCAATTAATGAAAAACATTGAAAATGGTAACTTTACTTTTTTCTTATGTTCTATGCATATCTTCTTGTGTCAAGGTATGAAACCCCCATCCGGTATAGAGGTTAGCGGCGCTGACTGCTTTGCCGTTGGGACTGGGCGTGCTCTCTTTGTCTTCGACTAAAATGTGTTAATAGCTACAGCTTGCGTATATGTGTATTGCAATGTCCAGCTTTATGTTTACTGTTTGAAATGTCTTTCTACATCAATAAATAAAAGTAAAAAGTACCAAGTCTCCTCAAGTTTGCCACGACAGCATGAACATAATACTTAATTATCAAGAAAAATAAACCTTTTCGGGGAAGGCATCTCATATATATATATATATATATATATAGCTATCTTTCAGCAGGATAATGCATGCCCCCCATGTTTCAAAGACCGTTAAAGACTTCTGTTGAGCCCAACACATGCAACATCTTCCTTGGTCTGCTTATTCGCTGGATATGTCGCCTATTGAGCACGTGTGGGATTCGGTTGTTTGACGTCTCGCTCGTAATCCGCGTCATGCCGCTTCAAAAGACAAACTTTTGCTGCGCATACAAGCAATATAGAATTCTCTTCTACAAGCAGACATTCAAAATCTGTTTGACTCGTATAGCAGCACTTATTGCAGCGCCTGGTGGCTACACTAAATACTGATTTCTTAATATTATTTTTCTGCTTTGAAAATTGCATCATTTATTGGTACTAATACAAGTCGTTTGTGCATTAAATTTCATTTAATTCTGATTATTCCTTCATGGTGTTGCATTATTTACAAACAGCAGTTATATATATATATATATATATAAATATTATGCATGTGTGTGTGTGTTAAAAAAAGTGAATCGTCGCAAGAGACCAGGTCCATTTAAAAGTAATACAAAAAGTTTCGATCGACTAACCCAAAAAAATACTGCGTCTCTAGCATCAACTATTCCTAGTGTCTGGTGATTCTTTTCTGGTGATTGCTCCCGGCTGAGAGTATGGTTGCATTGAAGAAATAGGGACTATTTCGACAACTACTTTTAAGGTACCCGAATACGTTCGGAGTACTTTTTTTAAAAAATAGCATACATAAATATTATAAATGCTTTTTTAGGAATGAATACCAATAAATATTAATATTTAACAAACAATATTTTTAAAAATTATCTTAGTTTTACAAAAATCGCAACTATAAGGGAAATTTTTTGCAATACTTTTGAAAGACATCAAAGCAATTAGAGAAAAAGTAAAAAACTTATATCATTAAAATTATTACTTAAACAAATTAAATGCATTTATCTAGAAAATGTGCACTAGAATTTTAATGTATTATTACAATTTAAAAAGTTTGGAGTTGATTGAGTAAATATTATAAGAAATGTGACATTATTTATGAGACCATTATCTAAATAGCAGTCCATAACTCAAAAAATATTCATACAGTAAGAAATAATTTAGTACATTCTCTAGAAAATAATATAAAAATCAGGTTCAAAAAGTTTTATAGAAATACATTTATAACATTGAGTTATCTGACTCGCTATGATTTTTTTTTTGAACCATTTAAATGCCTATTTCTGGAAGTTTAAAACCCCCCACTTCCGGTTTTTCTATTATTATAAAATTGATTGTAACTTGGTACCTAGGTAGCGCAGGGAAAGAAATAATGTGTTCTAAAACCAAAAGATTGGTTTGTTCAATAAAATAAATAAAAAAAT
>BMAV01000781.1:222673-264554 GCA_019973955.1 Trichonephila inaurata madagascariensis
CAGGTGTTTTTTATTAACTTCTGTAACAAAGCAATACATATTGAACTCTAAATTAACATCTAAACATTAATATTTTTAACTGTGAATTATATAAAATCTGATAACATTTTAAAAATGCTAAGATATTTCCAAATATTAGCTGATTGATTTATTTGCTCGCTGATTCTACACTAGAAGCCACACGAAGACTATTGGTGTTGTACCTTCTAATTTTGAATCAAAATCAAAAAAGGAGGAGGATGTCTGAGTTCATCTCATTCTCTACATTCACGCCACGTCAACATGAAGTTTTTAAGGTATCCGCTTACGTTCGGAACCGTGATTTTGCAAAAGCGTATAAATGGGTAATATTTATGATATTTAGTGTCACTCAGGTTAAAAAATGTATATAAAATTGTTTCAAGAATAGTATTACAATGAAAAATTATTTAAGTACAATATTTTGACAAAAATGAACATAGAATGACCCATTTTCAAAATATTCTCCTTTTGTGAAAAATGCTACTATTATAATAATATTTTGTCTTTATATAGCTCAGACTTCTGTACAGAGGCTCAACTAGAATTTTTGAAATGTATAACTCAGAAGTGGGTTTATCCATGTTTTACGACAACTGAGGGGAGAAATTTTAAGAAAAAAAACTATTTCAAATGGTTGTAACTCTGAAAATAATGAGCCTCAGTACAGAGGTCTGAGCTTAATACAGGCAAAATATTATTATAATAGAAGCAATTTTCACCAAAGGAGAACATTTTGAAAAAGGTTATTCTAAGTTAATTTTTTGCCAAAATATTGTATTTATAAATAATTTTTTTTTTGTCAAAATGTGCTTAAAACAATTTTATATACGTTTTCTAATCTAAGTGACACTAAATATCATGAAAATTATCCATTTATGCTCCTTTTTAAAATCACGGTTCCAAACGTAGTCGGATACCTTAAGGCAGTATAAATTTAACGTGTATTAGCTGTAAAACTTAAAGGAGTAATTGATCAGAAGTATTATATTGAAATAATCGAAACTTAATTGAATCAGAAATACAACATACATTTATCAACTGACAGCGTTGAAGAAGTCAGATATTTGATATTTGTTAATGTTGAGAAACTTTTTCTACATTAGTATTAAAGTAATGTGTATGTAATAATACCCTTTAATTTCCTCCTGAATAATATTTTAATTTGTAATGGTCCCGGTTTTCAGGACTCTCTCCTAAATAATTATTGCTTGCCCACCTGACGTTATTTAATAGTAATCCTATATTGAAATTTAACAGCTTGCATTTTTTAAAAGTAAGATTACATCTGAAACTTTCGAACGATAGCTTTCCACCAATCATAACTTCCGTAAGAGGAAGTCACAAGGATCCTAGTTTCCTGTTGCCGCTTCATATAAATAGTCAAAACTTTGAATCTCTCTTTTTGTCTCTTTGTCTTTGTCTGCATCTTGTGAATTGTCGCTGCTGCTTATTGTAATTGCTATTTGTTTGTTAAATCAGCGTTAGCTGTACGTTTATTGTTAATCGTTTGAATGCCTTCTTTGGAAAAAAAAAGTGGAATATTAAAAGCAATATATCTCCTCCATTCAAGAACTTGAAATAGATCACCTCAACCTGGAATCGCATATCATTCTCCCTATTGTTATAAGTATGTATACATGTATGTATGATGTATACTTAGCATTTTCAAATTTCATCAACTCTTAAGAGTGATTTGTTGTCTGTCAAAATGCGCACATTAAAAAGTACCTAATTATATAATTGTTCTCCAATAAGTTTTTTTCAAATGAACCTAATATTTAATAGCTTTCTTTATTGAAATTCTCTGTTATTTATCGAATCAATTAATGCTTTATTTTTAGAATCCATTTAGTAAATGATTATCTGATGATGTTGATCTTACACTAATATATCTCACTAAATGACTGACGGTCAATTCTTTTATACAGACAAAACTAAGCACAGATTACATGCAGAATTATTTAATCAATAACACACTGGAGATTTAATGTATACAATAAAAAAAAGGATGTAATGAAAATAAAATATAAACGTCAATAAAAGTTATTTTCATCTTTAAATTTTCCTTTTGAGTCGTGATATTAGATAAAGTGATGAGTCAGAACCGTCTCAAAATTGAAAAAGCTATCTCGGAAAGATTGGAAAAAAAGAACAATGAAAAAAAGTTGGCTCCTTCCTTGTGTAAATACAATTCAGCAGACTGTTTAGAGAGAGATACTTGCTTAGACTCTATCAAGTAAAAGATTATATTTCTAAAAAAGTTAATTATGTCATGTGTACATCAAATCGAAAAATGATAGAAGATTTCTGTGTTTGGTGAAATTTCAACCCTTTTCTTAAGTTTTCGTCTATATTTTCAACCATCTAATGATATATTTTGAAACTTTTTCCAAATCATTTATTTGAAATGTTTTGAAAACTTAAATTTTTTATACCCTTTTGTTAAAGAAGCTTGAATTCAAGTCCCATCTATTTCAAATCTGTGGTTCCCTACATTGCAAGGACTTTTTTTTCCCTATTCATGGTTAAAGTATAGAATTGAATATATAGAATATAGAAATGAAGTATTGAAAACATTGAATGAATAAAACAATATATAGGCAGGTGATAACATTTCATACATAATTTATCAATTGAACCTCTATGATACACTCGTTGTTTCAAGAGTTTTCATATTGAATGGTTATGCGATTTTTCATTAAAATTCATTCCTTATTGATGGGGATCATTACCTGCGCCCATCAGTAATTTAATACAGGTTGTAAAATAAACAGAGAACACTTTTTTATATTTGCACTTAAAAATTTGAATACCTGTGTGTGACGGGCTCATATGTCTTTTCTTTAACATGACCTCTGGGTTCTTTGGGGGCCAAGATTAATGGCAACTCTTTTCCAACCAAAACCCAAGAAGCGAAATGCAAATAAGATAGCTTTTAAATAACAGAAGTTTCAGTAAGTCGAATGGCAATTTGGGGAATTTTATGTGTGAAAGTGATACAAGCGTGAATTGACAGCCAATTGTGAAGTTACCTTGAAGATTAAGCCATTAAGTCAAGGTGCATACCATTGCACGCGCGCCCAGACGCCTCTTCATAAGATTGAAACTAAAATTGGATTAGGTAAGATTGATTATTTGATATTAGGACTTGTAGTATTATTAGAAGTGAGATTAGGCGGATTAAGTATTGATAGTGGTCCAAGTTACGCGATTCGGTTTAACTATTACTGTGTGTTTTTTGTTCATAGTAGATTCTCGCATATATAATATTATCTAAATTGTTAGACACTTAAGTTTCATCCTTAATAAAGTCATATTAAGAATTTAAAACTGTCTATTCCTTTTGTAAACCCTACAGCTCTAGCTCACGCGGATAATCAAAGAAACGGTCACCTTAGGGGGGCGGTTTCACACCTGATTTCTGGTTAACATGAAAATGAAAATCTCTTTTCTGTTTGTGATTGACTGATAAAATATAAAATATTTTAGGGTAAATATAAAAGTTGCATTTAAATTACTCCATGTACTAACTTCAATTTTGTATTTAGTTATTATTCTAGAAAATAATATTTAGGAGCAACTAAGCATGATTAAAAAAGACGGGAAATATTAAATTTGTCAAGTTAAACTGTTCAAAATCTGAAATATTCTGGGAGCAGGTATTCCTTTTTCTCATGAGTTCGGACATGTATTAAAAAATTGTGATTTATTTAT
Organism: Trichonephila inaurata madagascariensis; assembly: GCA_019973955.1. Taxonomy (NCBI): domain Eukaryota; kingdom Metazoa; phylum Arthropoda; class Arachnida; order Araneae; family Nephilidae; genus Trichonephila; species Trichonephila inaurata. The sequence continues at coordinate 226,409 of BMAV01000781.1, forward strand.
TACTGAATTAACCTCACAATGTATTTATTTATATTACTTTTTAATATTTATTTTACCTTTTAATTTTTTAAAAACTCAAATATAATTAGCACATACATTATTGCTACTGATAATTGTAAATGAGGATTATCTTATAAATATGACCTACAGGTATCTGTGATAAGTTTTTATATATCTAAATTTACCTCTTCTCCTGAATTCTACACCATTCCAAATGGGAATTTCGAGACATAACTGTAACTAACATGCAATAGTTCTTGTTATTCCACGCGACGGTCATTTATGGAATCTATATTATGGAGAACAAAACTTTTATATTGCTTTTTTTTGCCTCTTTTTCTCAAAAAAAAAGGGGGGAAATTGAATTTTGATTAAACCAAAGAAAACGAATTGTGTGAGCGTGTTTCTCATATTTCTAATTTTAGAACAGTTCCTTTAATTCCAGAAGGATAAATTTGTACATATATACGTCAAATATGCAAAATTATTTTTATTTATACATGACAATAAGTGGGTTTCACAATCAAATATTAACCATAGAATGACACAAAAAATACAGGTAATGAACAGTTTTACAGGGAAAAAAAAAAAAAAAACAGAAAAAATATTATTTATAACTATGCGATTTCTTAAGGGTTTTGATTTGTAATGAATATATACCGTATTTACTCGAATCTAAGCCGCACTATTTTTCCAGTGTTAATGCTACCGAAAATCCGGTGCGGCTTAGAATCAAAGGCAAAACATTTGTTGGATGGGGAAAATTGAGTTTACACTCCTTTCAAAAGAAAAAATGTAGCCTTCCGACCATTCTGGCCACTTGCATGGATCACTTATCCCGTTCCGCAGTTTATCTCCAATATTCAGTCTACCCTAAATATCATTATCTGTCCGTATTTTGCGTATATTTTTTATATACGCTTTCTTTTATTCCCCTGAACATCAAAGATATCGGTAATAGCAGGGGAGGGCAAACTTTTCCAGGGTGCGGACTATTTCTATATAATGTTTTAAAGCAAAACGCAAAATACAAACATAATAAAAATATTTACAAATATAATAATATCAAATAATGCATTTATTATCTAACAATTCAAAATACGTAAAAAATAAAGCGTTTTCATTTTTTTTCTAATTTTCTTTGTTATAGTCAGTAGAAGACTTAGTCTACATACTTCAGCCAATCTTTAATATTTCCTTACATAATTACTAATTGCTAAAATGTTCAGGTGGTCACCCCAAAATGTCTCTGCGGCCCACCGGTCGATCGCGATCGACGTAATGCCCATCTCGGGGTAATAGCATCAAGACGAGTTTACTACGACGCAAGTATGAAAAGGGAAGCAATTTTATTTGCAGAAGAAAAAAAAAGGAAACAGAGCAGCAGCCACTGAAAGTTTGACACAAAAGAAACGAATATATATCGATGGACTAATCAAAAAGATATAATTTTTAATTGGAAATGTTCAACAGTCTGTAATAAATCTTTTACATTCTTCTATAATATATTCTTTTTAAAAAAAATTGCATAAAAGATGCATTGGATGGCACAGAAGACGACATAGTGTGGGAAAATGGTGACGCCAGCACCGAGATCAGCTGTACCAAGGGGAGGGACGAATCATTTTTGAAACATGATACTGATGGTTAGAGTAATTATAGGTTCCTGCATGTATTTGAAAGTTTTTAATACTGGTAAAATAAATTAACTTATTATTTCTCACTATTTTTTTTTTTTAAAAAATTCTTAACTATCGGACATTAATGAACCTTTTACTCAATTTTTTATTTTTTCTCGAAAATGTGTAGAGAATTGAGGGTGCAGCTTAGATTAGAGCAGTGCTTCTCAAACTGTGGGGCGTGCCCCACAAGGGGGGCGTGATAACCCTGGAAGGGAGGCGTGAACATATTGAGAAGTCTAAAACAAAAGATTAGTAAAAAAATTAATTTATTGAAAGCAAACAAAAAAAAATATTGACATAATACAAATAATATTTACATTGAGATAATACATCTACAAATGTATCAGTACTACACAATGTATTTTATAATTAGTTTAACAATACTAAGTTAAGAACAAGTTTAATAATTACTAGTGACTCCACCGGCTTGTCATATATAAAATTATATGCAAAAATTAACACTTATCTTGATCATTTGTACAGTTTATAATTAATCCCTTGACTGCCATTTAAACGTTACGTGATTCGCTCCCAATGCCACCGTTTTGCACGTACGCACGCGTACGTGGTGTATTGGAAGGGGGGGGGCAGGAGAAAGGGAATAACTAAGAAAATCCTCTGAATTAAGTAAATCTTTCGCAAACACTGTCAAGGTCCTTTTATTGCATTACAAAGCCTTCTGAATTAATATAATGGATAGTGGAGGGAAAAAAGTTCGTATTTTGAAAGACGTATATATACGTCCGGGGTGATTCACGCACTGGCTAAGCGAGACATTTATATACGCCGGTGGCCCTTAAGAGGTAAAAGTCGTCTTGTAGCTTTAGCGTCAAAGTAGCGTATTGTGGAATTCAATACATTGTATCATATGGAGGGAGGGGGCGCGATGAAAATTACGATTGAATATTGGGTCGCAAGTATTGAAAGTTTGAGAACCACTGGATTAGAGTAAATACGGTATAATGAAAAAGCTCTTTACCCTCTGGAAACACTGGGTGTTACAACAGATATCAATATTGAATTATTAGAATATTTCAATAAAATGCACTGATTTTGCACGTAAACCTGTAACGGATTTTCACACACCTTCAACGAACCTCTGAAGTTTTTTTGTTTGGAGAATCCCGCCTTGTGAAAGAACGCGTGATGTATGCATTCCTCCTTAAAAAGATCTGAAGTGAGAAAGCGAAGAGATGGAGAGAATCAGAATATTCAATTCATTACTAATCATTCAGAGTGGATTTCCAAGATGTTTGTTATGCTTATTGAGGAATTTCCTGAACAAGGTTGTCAGAGAGATTGATTTGGAGATAGCAAGAGCCATTGAGACAGTCTCTCAAAGGCTTTCTTGAAAGATATGTGAACTTTTGACATTTGATAAGGGTTGGATTGTTTAATTCTACCAGTGTCTCTAGATATTTTGATTCCCAAAGCACACAAATGCCAAACCAGGTTTGCCAGAAATTTCCCAATTTTTATCTCATAAATTTTAAACTGAGTTTTTTTTTCAGAAATTTATTCCTTTTGTTTTTTGTTCCCAAGTCAAAAAATAAATTATTTCTTTTTTCAATTTTAATCTGTTTTAATAATTTAGGGTGAAACATAAATAGTGTAACTCCTTTTTTCGAAATTCATAGCATGATATTTCCATTCTTTTCACATTTTCAATGATAAATTCTGAAATTATTTACATTATGCGGAATTCGCGGACATGTTCCAGCTCTTTAAAACTTTTGAAATATATGTAATGCAAGCAGTTTACTTTTTAATTATTTTTTTTCTTCTCTTACAATTTTTTTTTCTCTCAATGGTAAGTGCAATTACTCTTTTTTTGACATATTCTCTACTTTCTTTTTCACTCTTAATAAATTTTTTCCTTCTTAACGTTCTTTTAAAACTTGAACTCGGAAATAATTTTTCTAATGACATTCTTTTTTCCTAATATTTTTGTATCCTAAAAAAAAATGTGTAATAGTGTGAAAATTATAGTGATGGACGAAATAATGGAGATTTTTTTTTTTGAATTTCTTATATTTTTTCAGTTTTGCATGTTTATAGAAAATTAACTCCTTTCAAGTAATGAAAGTATTTACATATAATTTGAAAGCACACTTTATGTTAAATAGGAAAAAAGATCACCCTGAATTTAAATATATATTTAATATTTAAAAGTACTTTAAATTTATTCTAAAAACTCATTTTTAAATTATTTTATAGACAGCAATACACACTCATGCATGTTTGTATAAAAGCTCAAGAGAAGATAAATACAAAAATTTCAATAAGGATAAGTCAATGATTATAACAAGCTGAAGATTGCTTCATGAAGTTAAAACCGGTTTGAGGCTGACCGCTCCCGCGTTTTATATATATACTCTATGTCTGTAAGTATAAGTAGTGTAGTGAATTGTTGGTTTGTGTGGGGATGTTTTTGCATTTTAATTATAATTGCATTGATTTTGCGAATACTAATTTAACATTAGAAAGACTGAAACTTAGTTTTTACCTATATTGCCCAACAGCAGTCAAAATGACTGTATTGTGAAAGAATGATTAATGTGTAAAGAAATTTGTTTAAAATTAACTTTTGATATATTTTATATTATTTACAGTCATAACAAGTTATTAGTAAATATTAACTATAAATTTTTTTTATTTCACTTGGAAAAAAAATATATTCTAAAAAATTCTAAGAAATCGTGCATTATTTATGTAATTGTTTTTCTAATTGAATTTGAAAAGCAGGGGTCAAAATGACTTCCTTGGGCAATCTAGTGTTAATAATGTAAATAAGTAAAAAGGAAACCACACATTAGGTACCTAAAAGAACTAGTATTTCTGATTCTGCGTAAAATAATGCTTCATACGCTGCAGTTGTGAAGCAAGTTGATGAAAATATGACGACTTCTAAAGCTTGTAAATTGTGTTTACATTATAAAGAAATCAAATTAGAAAAAATAGATAAAAGGCGGAAAAGTGTATTTTAATGGGTTTGATGACAAAGATAAAAATGGTGCGTCCTAAAGACAGAAGAATGTCATCTGAATCCATTAAAAAAATTTAAGTGCAGGAGTTGTTTATGGGAGTCCATGAACAATAAGAACATTATCAAATTTCTAGAACTTTTCTATGTTTCCCCAAGAAGAAAAACATTTCTTAACATATAATAACATTAAAAAAGAATTCAGAGGGTTAAAAAGCATGCTAATCGAATAAATGACCGATAAAAAAGATTTTATGTGAAGAAAGTAAAATATTCTTTTTTGAAATGATTGATAAAAATATAAGAAAAGTAAAACTGAGGAGGCGTTACATCTAAATTAAGCCGCATATCATAAGGATATAGGCATGTATGCCTCTCAGCAGATAATATAAGCTGGGTCTACGTAAGTTAAAGTGCTTTGAATACCAAAATGAATATAGATCAGCGTTTCTCAAACTGTGGGGCGCGCACCCTTACAGGGGCGTGATAACTCTACGAGGGGGGATCGAGCATATTGAAAAGTCGAAAACAAAACATTTAAAAAAAAATGATTAATTTACTGAAAGTAAACAATCAAAATACATTCTGACAAAATAAAAATAAAATACTCATTTACACTGATATAATACACTTTTAAATGTATCTGTACTGCACAATGTATTTAATAATTAATTTGACAATACTAAATTAAGAAAAAGCTTAATAATTAACAGTAAACCCGTGGGCTTTGTCATATATAAAACTTAATACTTATCTTGATAATTTGTACGATTTATAATTAATCCCTTAATTGCTTCACGACTTACAAATTTCAATTTTGTTGCAATGTATTCATAAACAGTATTTTGTACCAATTAAACGAAATCTGATTAAGCTTTGGAATATTGTTAGTAAATGGAAAATCCTCTAATTAATTCCTAAGGACTTTACAAAAAAAGGAATTATTAGAATACCTTTTTAATTTTTATATACAGTAATAAATCATCTTCAACATCATTTCATTTTTTTCTTTTCGTTTATATATATTGACCTCAAAAAGCTAAGTTACAGTCAGTGTTTGCCATGCTCACCGTTGTAAAAATGAAAATAAGAGTAAAATATATGGTATAAAATAAAGATCTTAAATAACTTAAAGTACCATGTGAAGAAAGTTATATCCAACGCTACCTTTGTTCTTATAAACTTAACCTTCCAAGTACTTTATAAGTGTTAACAGTGAATATTCCTTTTTTTTGTGGAATTATTTTATATGGGATGATATTTAAATGTTACACACACAACTAAGATAGTGTTAACTATGTCGATTACCCGGATATATCGTTCATCCGATTCGTAAAGATAGTAGACAGTTGGATGGATGAAAATTACAAGCTGATGCAGCTATTCGTGTCTTAATGTACAGGATGAACACAAATGATGGACACGATTTTAAAAAAATCACAAAATAGAAACTACTGCACATATTACAATAAATGATACATGAATGTAAAGAGAAATACACTAAGTTTTTTTTCTCTTACAAATGTTCAATGTGTGACCCTCTTGTTACACGGCTTACGTCTAATGTGTAATCCATTTCATTCCACACATTTTGTAGCATTACTCTAAAAATGACTCTTATTGTTGTACAAATGCTGACTTATCGTTCTATGTCATTTGTTGTATCAATTGCAAATGATACGGCTTGAAATGTAATTTTTTTCGTAAAATTTTCCATACTGTTTTCTGAGGCATTCCAAATTTACAAGCGGCAACTTTCGTAGATATCTGGGGACTTCCAACAAAACTGCCATCATCCTCTCCACTGCTTCGTTAGAGACGTTTGTCCACCGCTACTTTTCTGTTTACTCCAGCAACCTGTTTTTTAAACTGATGATACCATCGCAGAATGCTCTTGTTGGCTGGTGCTTTTCCGTAGCGATTTCTAAATGCACTTTGTACCGAAATGATCGAAATAACCTGAGAATACTCGCCCTGTTTGGATTTCAATCACAGCGATCTTAACTGTGTTGTTGATCATTGGTGCAAAAAAAACTTGGTATATATTTCTCTTCACTTTCATGTATCACTTATTGTAATATATGCAGTAGTTTTGAAAATATGATTTTTTTAAAATACGGTCCATCATTTTTAATCACCATGTATATAGTTGTACGGTACAAAGGCACTGAACGGAGAAGTTGAATCCAAAAATTCAATATCAAGAAGACCTTTCCCTGTTCCTATTAGTTACGAAAACGTAATTGAAATTTGTATTGTATCTGTAATCTCCAAAGATTTATTCATTATTTGCCAAAGTTTTATCAGAAATTTAAAGTTTTTATATAATAATCAGAAATCAGAAATTTAAAGTAATATTTTTTTTAAAAAAAAGTATGTATGGCCTAGTTTTACTTATGAAGAGAGAAATAAATTGATTCATAAAGTAATTTATTATTTACCGCTGAAAAGCATTTTTTATCAGAATAATTTTTAAAAACAATATTTTTTTCGAAATATATAGATATATTAACTTCACGAACACCTGAATCGATCAGAAATGTATTATGAAGCAAAAAATTAAGTGTGGCAAATGCCAAGCATAGTATTCTTGTCAAGATATCAAAGCAGCATTAAAGAAAAAAAGGACATTGCTGCACTCGAATCCATAAAATATGTCTTACTCATAATAAATACTCGAACATTCCATGTTAAGTGACATAAAACGCTAGACACTTAATGTCTACTTCGAAGGAAACCTTCATTCAATAAATAAAGCTTCGTCCTCCTGTATCTCGAGTACAATGGACTCATTGCAGACGAGTCAGTTACGTAAGAGTAGTTTTGCTGTTTTGCGTCTTCTGTTATTTTTAGTTAGGATTGTTCTTGAGACACTAAGTGCGCACATTGTGAAGATGGGGTGATAAATTGTACCAAGTTGAAGATAAACATACATTTGTAAAACAAATGAAGTTTATATCAAAGCCTTAACTAAATGAATTAGAGCTGATTGAGTTAGAGTTATATTAACGTCGCACTACAAAGTTGCACGAGACCTATTGGCGACGGATCTCGTAATTCTCAACCATGATGAAGTGACGAGGACGACATCTGAGTTGGCACATCTCCTCTGCTAACTTCCCCCTCACACCAATGAAAGCACGTTTGAGCCTCAACAGATTTAACGTGCAGCGCCCCCCTCTACATGGTGGATCTTCAGCGGCACTAGGTTCGAACTCAAGACATGCCAGCCACGAGTCCGTGATCTTAATCGCTATACTACCGTGGCCAACTTAGAGCTGAAAGTTTCCCGATTGATTCATTATTTATTAACGTCATACATCGAAGCTATGCGAGGACTATTCATGATGGACGTCGTATTCTTAGACTATAGCCAAATGGCGAGGACGACACCGGAGCTGACAACCTCATTCTAAACTTCCATACCCCACCACAGTATTGAGAGACTGAGACTCAAAAGATTTGACGTGCATCAGCATCTCTATATGCTGGATCAGATTAAGAATTTCGGTTATTTATTATATTTAACATATCGATTTAGGAGTAAGCTTTTTATTCTGAATTTAATTCTCCACTGGATGTGTTTAGTGCAGTATTTTTTTTTGCTTGTATAACTCTTTTTTAATGAAATTGACTAACCTAGGAATCCAAAAATATAAATTTACATGATCTAAACTTCCCGTTCCGAAGGTCGCTTCTGTAAGAGGGTTAGGGTAATAAACATACATGATCTTAAAAATAGCCACTTTTATTCTATCTTTAACACCTTATGAAGATATATAACTTTATAGCTTAACTCTGGGAACAATCTGAAATCCTAACACTTAATTTGACATATTAAATTATTGAAAATTATTTAGCTTCAGTCTTCAGTCAGAGTTCCTCGGGACGATCCATCTCGAGCCCCGATAGTTCGGTCAGCTCCAATGATATTTACTTCCACATATCTACTGGTGGATATCTACGATGAACATTCATTTCAGGACGCGTGACATCTCAGTCGTATATAATTCACCTTTTTTATTCTTAGATTTCACGATTAACGATCAACGTTTAACCATTAACCTCATATTCCCAACATCAGGTTTTAAATAGTAGTTACATTTGCATAAAATCAAGTCATATCTAGGGGAAAACGGTTTTTAAACTAAAATCACAGTTTGTGAGAGGTTTTCACCTCTTTCTTGGGCACCTAGATATGAAGGAGGTAGGGAAGAAACACTCGCCATGATCCATTCAATCTGTCTATTGATCTCAAAATACAACGACACCAATTCAATTAATAACAGTAAGAGAATGTCTTGGTGCTAACCGCGAAAGTAGAACAACGACGATAATACACGAAAGATTAGGAGACTATCAAACTCGATCCTTACTTTATACAGGATCTAATCTATCATCCGATTTAATCTAATATCTATTTAATCTCTGTGAACAATCGTCACTTTACAGATTTCTCCTAATAAGTATTATTCACAATAATTCAATTATGATACCTGCCAGTAACGATCTCACCTGTTTCTGGTTTATCTTCTCTCCTACTCTCTCTATTCTAGCTAGAAAACTTCTACCATATATAGTAAACTTAATTTGCGTATCATGATTTTCTTCTTCCGAAGGGTTGGTTGTGAATTACGCGAATGATAGCCCAAAGATTTCCCAAGAGGATTAGGGGAAGGATCGCGAATAGATCCGTTACAAGTTATAGAATAGTTTCCCCAAGAGAATTATATATATAGTAGCAGAACCCGAATAGTACCCGTCACAAAAATATTTTACCATAACATAGATAAGTAAACGTGTATTGAATGGTATATGCGGAAGTGTGAGGTTGTGCCAAATGAATTTTTTCATCAAATAAGCACATTCCTTATGACTTTAAGACTTTTCTAATGACTAAATTCGACCTAAACTAGGGAAACCGTGAGGTTAGTTACTGATTCAAACATAATGATTATTTTAATATTTCTGGAATAGTATACCCTGAACAATACTAAGTGTTAAAAATGACCCTTTGGATCCTTTCTCTTGAATCCTGGTAATTTCTAACTCCGTATGACAGCAATCACCAAACACACTCCACAACTTCCCCTTCTTCACTTGATTTTAAACAGCAAACCTCAACAACATAAATCTCGGTTCCTTTACAAAAGAGGCTGTTTTATAATCATATCACGTTATAAAGATATTTTCCCTAGAGGATAAGTAAGAATCGCGAATAGAACCCATAACACAAATTACTTAATATCAAACTAAAACTTTTGGAATTTTTCTATATATAAATTTCATCTGGATTTTACACTATTTTAAAACTATTTACTTTGAAAACGTTTCTTCAAAATATTCATTACTTTGACTCTAAATCTTTCTTTAAACTCGCATTTAGCACAAAAATGACTTCAACAAACGTAAATTCTTTAAAACTATTAAATGGAATGATACGTGTTAAAATATTTATGGAAATATAAAGTTATAAATTCCGATATATCTTTTCCATAATCGATAAGAATATACCGAAAAAAGTTAATTTTCTTATTTTTTCAGTAAAAAATGTAAAATATTTTATGAAAAAAATTTTATATTTTAAATAAAAATTTATATCAGGACAGATGCCTAAGAGATTTTCATGATATTTTAATATGTAGTTTGTCTCATCGTAGACACATATTTTCAAAGTTATTATTATAAGAAGTCTAAAGAGTCAATAAAAAGAGCTTTTAATAAATTCTTGAACCTTATCTGACGGAAAATTTAAGGATGAATACTGTCATTTGGCTTCAGAGAAAATTTATGCATCATCAAAATCACATCGAAAATTCATTTATTCTTGTAGGAGCTCTTATTTCTTTTTTAACATTTAAACTTTTTTTCTTTCAGACCTTTTCCTCTTTTTATTCTTTATACTTTTTCACTTAACCTTTCTCTTTTTTCACGATTAAATGGATTTTTTCTTCAAATAATTTCTTTAAAAACCTTCGCTATACAGCAAAATGAAGTAAAAAAATCTTTTTACTAAAGAATAAAGCTTTAACATAGTTTATTGGACTTATCTAATGGCTACTCTATTGTCACAGGTGATCCAAATTTAGAAAAATAGATAAATACATGAACACGGAAAATAAACTCCAATGAACAAGCTTTAAAAACTATTTTATTTATAAAAGGAGAAAAAGGATCTTCTAAAAGACAAATATGACTTTTTTCAGTCCCTATTATTCTACAAAATAGAAGAGATTATAGAACTATAAATAAACTAAAATATTTTTAGGTTTCGTTTTGATAATTAATTTAAGAAATGCATTTCTTATATCTTGTTTGAAAATTTAGTTATTCCACATTTACAATTCGCATAAAAACGTAAAGTAACTTTTTGGGGCATATTTGTGTGTGGAGTATAAATAAATAATTAAAATATATAGTTCTTTTGTTCTCCATAAACAATCTTTATGTGTATTCAGTGTATACAATACTCTTTCTTACGTTATACTTTTCAATTCTTTATTTTCTTTACTTTTAAGAGAAAGATAATTTTTAATAATTGGATTGGTAGTTACCAATGCAGACTTAGTACACTCCCCGGGAGCTAGTATCACTTTTTAGTGTGACACCATATAAGTAGATACCAATTGCCACAATGCAGTTTTGATACCCAGTTTCTTCCCCAGAGCCCAGAGGGAGGCATCTGAGGTCTGACGATGCAAAATTGCACTAGGAATTTGATTTTACCGAGACCACACAAGTCAAACAGGCATAGTCTAGGAATCTTTAACATGCCGCATAATCATACGGCATGGTAGCTGTCGATTTTTTGCATCATTAAAATCCATCACCTTGGGCCGGGGTCGAATCCGCAAAATTGAGCCTACAAGGCCAGCGCCTAATCAACTACGCCCCCCTGCCGACAAAGAGAAGATCATAAAACAAACCTTTATCTCGTGTTCTTAGAATTTTTAGTAAATCAAATTTATAACTATTTTTCAAATCAGATTTAATTTATAAATAAATACATCAACTAGTTCTCTTATTTTAAAACAAAATCTATTTTAAAACTATATGATCTTTCAAGTATAAAAAAATAATGTGATCCTTTTGCATAGTTTTTAAATACACACTCGAGAACAAAATTGAAAATAAGTAAATTGCGAGATTATGCATAACTATTTAAGAATCAAGATTTTAGTAAATAAAAGATATTTGTGTGGGAGGATAGTTACAAGACTTTTGAGAAAGAAATATAACTGCATGACGGTTCCCCCGAAGTCTGAATAGTTAAAAGGGGTCTCAGAGGTGTTAAATTTTTCTAGAGGTCTGAAAATATAAACAATTTTCAAACAGGTATAATTCTTTTAAATTTAGATTAAATGATTCGAATCTTTTACACATTATTTTATAAAAGAATGGGGCTTCAGAAAAGTATAAAATGCTTAAAATATAATCATAATTTTAAAAATCATAAGCATATGAAAATTCTATGATAAATATTAAGTATTTTTTGCGTTGCGCAAGCTATTTTCTAAAATAGTAGCTTTAATTACTAGCTATAAGTTGAATAATAAAGAGTTAAATGTATTCTAATTACACTGTAGCTATTTTTATATAAATATAATAATAACTTACATATTTTAATAAATAAAAAAAATACATTTTTTAAAAATATTTAAAAAATTTCAATGTTTTACAAATATTTTGAAATACAAAAGATACATAATACTAAAATTAGGTACGTCTTAAAGAGTGTGATGTATTTTATAATTCTATAAATTTTTATACATCAGAGGCTACTATTTTAGAAAATAGTGTGTGCGCAACACAAAAAATACTTAATATTTATCATAGAATTTTCATATGCTTATGATTTTTAAAATTATGATTATATTTTAAACATTTTATACTTTTCTGAAGCCCCATTCTTTTATAAATAATGTGTAAAAGATTCGAATCATTTAATTTAAATTTAAAAGTATTATACCTGTTTGAAAACTGTTTATATTTTCAGACCTCTAGAAAAATTTAACACCCCTGAGACCCCTTTCCCATGGGTTTCGGACGTCGAAGATATTGTATAGCTTGAGCCTCACATGAAATTGGGAACAATCAACATGATACAAAACACCAAAAATAATCCCAGCGCAAACGATCACTTGATTGTTTGTTAATGATAGCCTAATTCAAAGTATGTGATAAGAACAATTGAGATATCCAATTCTAAGTAATCAAAAAGCACTTAGCTGTAATCGGCAAAATAATTGTTAGCTTTCCCTCCCTGATTCTCTAATGAACTGATGCTTCTCATCAAAACAGACTAATTGAATAGGAGCCCAAATGAAACCTGGTTGGGGGATCTCACTATGTGTGATTTACTTTGATAGTTGATAAACGTCTGGTTCTAGGCAAGGAATTGCTACCTGTCTGCTAGAATAATTATTATCTCCCCCTAGCAGTGTAAATATCATCTCTTTAATTCCTCGAACACCTTGCTTTATATACAAAAATTCGTCAACATATCACGTTTACACTACAAAAAGATTAGAATTTGATGAACTTCAAAGAAATAATCTTAAGTTTTCTTGAGATGGATTCTTCGCGAGATAGATCTTACAACTGCTTATATCAAATAAAAAAGTTAAGTCTAAAATTGGTAAAATACATATATAATTCTATTTAGTTTACTAAAGTTGTCGTTACATAAATCTATACTTAGTTACAAAAGCGTTGCTATTTCAGCAATTTGTTTTTAAAATTTAGCTAGAAATCTTTAACAATTTATAATTTATAGAACTGTACTTTAAACGTATACTTCTGGGAATTGTGTTGTTTTTTTTAACATTAAAGGGCTCAAAACATTACACAACTGTAAAATTCAAATATTATGAACTTTCAGATCCTTGTCTTATTTTTATTTTCCGTGTATACAGTAGATGTATTCCAACTGTTTTGTAGCTATTAAACGTAATATGAGTGTCCAACTGAAATTATATTATTTTTCAATTCGTACAATTATCTCTCTCTTATATATATATATATATATATCTTGCTCAAATTTTCAATCTTTAATAAAATACTTTTTTTATTTATCCATTCAAGTTTAAATACATTTTTTGAACTTATAGTGGATGACATTTGATGTTTATACAGTTTTTCCAAATCATTAATTCTATTTATAATCAATGAATAATGACCTAATTTCTGAGAATAAGATTTCTTTTTACTATACTATTTTATTGGAATAATTAAATTTAACTAATGAGTAAATAGTAACAAATGAGTAATAGTAGCCCAACACCATATATAGAAAGGAAGATGGGAAATTGCAAAGAAAATAGCATTTTATTTTGCCATTTAATATTGGCATTCTGTCATATGTATATACATATTTATATTATAATTGTAATTATTTATTAAAACTGCGACGGGCTCACGCGTCTTTTCATTAACATGACCTTTGGGTTCCTTAGGGCCAAAATTAATGGCAACCAAACCCAAGAAGTGAAGCGTGAAGGAAAGATGCAAATTAAGAAGCTTTTAAATATCAGAAGTTAGAGTAAGCGGGGTGGCAATTTAGGGAATGTTAAGATAGTCTGTGATTCACTAGGGAAGTGACAGCCAACACAGAAGTTATTTCTGACTTAGATTCATTAGGTCAAGGTGCATACCATTGCACTCCAGTAAAGACGCAACTTCCATTAAGATTGGATCGGTAGATCGAAATTAAGGTAGGATTGACTATTTAATATAAGGATCTGTGATAGTATTGGAATTGAGTTTAGGCGAGTTAGTTATTGATAGTGGTCCGGGTTAAGTTATTTCGGTATTATCTATACTGTGTGTTTTGTCATAGTAGATTCTCTCACATATATTATTATTATCTAATCTGTTAGATGTGTTTAAGTTTTAAGATCCTAATAAAGTCAAATTAAGATAATGACAGCTACTAGTTCATTTATTCCTACACCTCTAGCTCATGGTGATAATCAAGGAGAAGGGCACCCGACGGGGGAAGGGGATAACTTCACAAAATTAATTAAAATAAAAATTTTCTTTGTTGATCTAAGTAGGAATTGACTTAATTTTCTTTTATATTACTAGTTTAGTTATCAGATAATGAGTGTTACTATTACTTTTTTGTGCATTAAATTTTGATTTAGCCTTAAGTTTCATGCATTTTCATCTTCGAATTAGCTTCTTAAATATTTCTGGATCCATTACTTAACATGGTTTCTGAATGTTAACTTAGATTAAAATAATTTCATTCTGTTTTAATTTATCTTTGTCTTCTTGAAATCATGTCATCTTTTCTTTTCCAGTCAAGAATAAATTTTTGGTTAATTATTCCAACAGACATGAAATTAATCACGAAATATTTTTTCTCTCTCCTTCGATAAGTATTATTGCTGTTACTTTTTCTAAGATAAAACTAAGCGATATAAAAAGTTGGTACTATTTTTACCTAGGGAAACTCTGGGAAATCTAATTTAATTTTCATTAAAGTTCACTCATACGTCATAACTGTGATCCTCAGAAAGCCATTCTCTCTCTCCCTAGTAATATTAACTATATTTAAATCAGGAATAAGCATTTTCTTGGAAAAAGGAATCCATTGCATTTGTCTTTCTATTTATAGGTTCTGGAATTTCTAAATAGTGGGAAAAGATAGATCGTTAGAAATCGAAATATAAATCTGAAGAGGTACTTATTTTTATAATTTCACAAAAGAGAATCAGTAATTCATTCCGAGAAAGAATATTTACCGGAACGAACATTTAACTGAGGTAATGAGTGTGAGAACTTTATATAAAGGTCACATGTACATTTTGACGTTTGCTGAAACTGAACTCAAGATAAAATTCCATACTTTGAGACTCAAGGGTATGAAATTTCACCTGAAGTTAGACTGTCAGAATTGTTGACATTTAATTAGTACTTCAGTGGAAGTTGTTCTGAAGCATGTCCTAGAGGGAATTGCATAGGTAAACATTATGCTTACTAAGTCAACGAATGAGTCCTCGTTTTCAGTAGACATATTATGTAAATATAAGTAACTTAAATATATATTTTTTTCCCTATAAATATAATTTTTAGCATTTGGTAAATAAACTGAACAACTTTTAAGCAAAGTTTTTTTATTTTTATTATTGGAATTTTCATTTAAGGTAATAAAATTTTTATAATTTTTGTTAATGCATAGAAAAGAAAACTTAAAAACGAAGAAAAATTTGCATTTATTTTTAAAAAAAACTAAGCGATTAAAAATTTAAAACGTTAATTTAATAAAAATATTTATTTCCGGCTGATCAACACTTTTTAAAAAGAATTCCTTGCTATTACGGAAAGTTTCTGATGTTATGAATATAAAATGCGCAGAAGACCAGATCTTATAACTTAATTTATACTAATAAAAACTTTGGTTGTAAATAAAGTAATAAAAACAATTTCATTTTGTAGAAATGTATATACGTGTTTATTATTTTACATATTGAATCTGAATTTAATCTATATAAAATATAAAGAAAAAAACTGTTTTAAGAAATTTATTTTATCTACCTCACAACATGGAGTGCATTCAGTAGTTCATATTATTTATAATAAAAAAAATGAGGGAAAACTCAGGAACATTAATGCCTCATCCAATGCTTCAATTTCCCTTCATCCAATGCTAAGATTTATTCATTAAAGATAAACTAAACAGTCTAAAATAAAACTCAATTTTCAGATTAACATTGATATGAAATGTAATCTGACCATTAATAAATATAACCTTGCTTTTTTATCAATTGATTGAACATTGTGATTAAGGTATCCGACTACGTTCGAACTGGTATTTTGGAAACGCATACAAACGAATATTTTTCTCTTAATATTTAGTGTCACTCAGTTTAAAATACACTAATAAAATTGTTTTAAGAATGTTATTACAATAAAAAAAAATTTAACTCAATATTTTGGCAAAAAATTATATAACAAAGAATTTCTTATTTTCAAAACATTCCTCTTTTATGAAAAATGCTTCTATAATAATAATATTCTGTGCTTGTATATAGCTAAGACTTCTCCAGAGAGCCTGAATAGAATTTTTGAAAAATTCACATTACTTTCAGAGTTACTACCAATTTAAATAATAATCGGTGCTTATTTCTGCTAAAATTTTATCACTCTGATCTATTATAAAATAGAGATAAATGCACTTCTAAGTTACATATTTCAAAAATCTTAGTTCAAGCTTTGTACAGAGGTTTGAGCTATACACACACATCGGCAAAATATTATTGTTATTGAAGCCTTTTTCATAAAAGGGGAATATTTTGAAAATAGGTAATTTTATGTTCATATTTCACGAAAATACTGAGTTTAAAAATTTTGTATTGTAATAATATTCTTGAAACAATTTTATGCGTGTATATTCTATTCCAACAAGGGGAGGGCAAGCCAAAAGAAGTTCGTTTGGGGACGAGAATTTGTGTAATAGTAGAACTCCTTTAGGGTGTTCAACCCTCAATGTAATTCCACCGAATGGCCAGTCAGTTCGGAGAAAGTAGCCTCCGAAACTCATGCTAAGCTTTTATACAATTAAGTTTTAATTACCCAGTGACGCAGTAGCATAGTTGGTAGGACGCCTGCTTTCTATGTGGGTGGATAGGGTTCGAATCGCACAATGGTTTTTTCCTAATTCATTTAATTTTTTTAATTAAATTTATTTATGAAAGGTTTATTAAATGTTAAATGATATTTTATGCATTTATTTTGTATTTTATTAAGTAAAAAAATACTGTAACTATATAAATATTCATATTATATTTCATATAAATATATTTTTATATTAACAAATAATATTTATAATAAAATATATTATAATAAATATTAAATGATATTCTACGTAAAAATTAGTTACAAATAGTTTTATAATGTGAAATACAATATAATATAAATAAAGTATTATATATAATATAAAATAATCTATAAAATATATTATTATTATTGGTAAATTAATTATTTTTAATTAATATAATAAAAGTATTATGTCTTTGTTATATATTATTAATATAATTATTTTATAATTATATAAAATATTTAATATAAGTCCTTTTTAAATAAATTTAATTTTAAAAAATAAGTAAATGAAATGGGGAAAAAAGTTGATTGCGCGATTCGAATCCTATCCTCCCGCATAGAAAGTAGGAGTCCTACCAACTATGCCATTCCGTCACTGGAGGTAGTTAAAACTTAGTTGTATAAAAGTTAAACTTGAATTTCGAAGGCTATTTTCTCCGAATTGACTGGCCATTCGGCGGAATTACATTGATGCTTGAACACCCTAAAGAAGTATATACATTACACCTAGTCTCGTCCCCAAACGAATTTCCTTAGTCGTGCCCTCCCCTTGTAAGTGACACTAAATATTAAAAAAAAACATTCATTTGTACTTTTTTGGAAAACCACGGTTTCGAACGTAGTCGGATATACCTTAAATTGAATCATTTAACTCTTTAAATAAATTTCTTTTCGGGTTACGCAAAGAATACTTAGCAAAACATGTCTTCATTTTAAAACTTGGTCAAAAGGTTAGTTTTATATCTTTAAGCGATAACTGACTTTTTCAAATTTTTCTCATCATCATGTGGAAGATTTGATACCAAGTTGAATGTAATGTGTAGTATTCCGTATTAGTAGGAATGATATCTATAGTTGCTAAAATTAAAATAAGTATTAATCTAAAATATTTCAATCACTAATGCTTGATTCTGTTATGGGATATCGGGATTCTTAAAACAATTGCCTTTGACTCATAAAGAAAGCAAATGCTTTTAATGCAGTAATTTTACATAGCTTTAAATTAAAAGAATAATTACTAGAAAAAAGCCAATCAATTCTTTTTAAATAAAATAATAGCTTCGTTAAATAACATGCAATGTAATAAGTAAAATTCTTTTAATGCTTTACGTAAAACAAATGTTGAAGGCAACCATTCTGTTACTCAGCAGTGTTTACTTATCAAGTCTGTAACACTTGGTTAGCTGAGAGGTCTATCTTCTTTAGCTCGAGTTTCTTCCCTCCAAACCAATTGGCACTTTAAGCTAGAGCAACGTCTCAATAAAAGTGAATGTTGTTACTGAGTAACATAAATAGTCAGCGCTATAGAGGAATGTGGAGGACTGCGGATGATATTGTCACATTTAATCATACCAAAGTCACACTGTCAGATTAAATTTTAGTATTCAAGATTACGGAGGAATGGTCAAAGTTGAGGGGTTGCATCTCATTCTGACAAGTACAAAATTTATCCAAAGCCTTTAGCAAGACTCTATTGCATATCACGTAGTCACATCTAATGTTTGAATTAATAAAAATAAATTATTGCAATTTTTGTTTGTAACCATTTCGAGTTTAATGCCTAATAATGAGCGAGATCTTCAACTCAATCAACATGAAGAGGAGGTACCACGACAAGTTATGAAATTATTTATTTCGGTATTAACAAATGACAAGTATAAAAATTAAATTTTTAAGCAGATTCAGCTTTACAACATGCTATGTTTTATCTAAAATACTAACCAAAAGATATCCAAATTAGAACTGACTTTTGTTTTTAATATTTTCTGTGATGAAAATATATTTGAAAACTAAAATATACTTTGTTTGTTCTCAAATATTAGAGTATTTCTCCCATGGCATTTCGAGTTAGTCTGATTTTCTCGATGCTTCATATTACATGTTTGCAAGAGTGCTTTCAAAAGAATTTCATGATTTCAATTGTGTTAAGTTAAATTTTTTAAGACTACCTTGAAATACCCATGTATTTAAATATGTTATTACAATATTGTATTGGAATTTACGATGTATACCTAATTCTTTTTTTACACGGTAGATACGTTCCTCAAAAAAACCGCACAAAAAATTGTGTAAAAAATATATATGCGACATATGGTAAATTTGGAGATATGTTCCATAACTTTAAAAAATCGTGTAAGTTGAAAAATTCTAAATATTTCCCCAAAAATCCGTGCAAAAAAAAGTAATAATGAAATCTATAATTACATTTTTGTAATACAAAAATGATTAATTTTTTATTACAAAAGAAATTAAAATTAGTGTACTGTGAAAATTTAGTCTATAAGTATATCAACATATATAAAAATTGAAATTAGGAATCAAACTACAAACTATATATAAAACAGCTATTCAGCCTCCAACATTATCTCGCAACTCCATAACACTAAGTAAACAACCCTTGAAGTAGTCCAAGTCATTCATACATGTGGGGACATAAACCGTCTTCTGATTACATTATCAAAGTTAGAATTTAAAAAAAATGGGGGGTTGTGGATTTGTGATAGAACATAAAATTCGTGTGTAAAAGTCTATTGGTGAGCCAAGTTATTTCAAAACCATGTAAAAAAGCTAGGTGTATATGTTACCGTTAAAGTACACTGATGAAATAAATTAATTTGCATATTTTATCGAATTGCATGAAGAAAACTGAATTGAATGAAAAACCACTGCTTCTAGATAAAAATGCAAATCTTGTACGACAAATACGTTAGTGTACACGTGTGTGTTGGCGGAGCAAGCAGAAAAACAGGCTTTATAAGCACGTGTAAGTTAAGATGTATTTCGTTTGCCAGCACGCCTCGGCGAATTTCTCGGTGTTATTTTGAAGTAATCGATTCAATTCAAATTGTAACAGTAAAAATGAGAACCCACCAACGTTTAGATGATGAAATGAGGTGGTGAATTGTGGAGAGGCTGGAAGCAGGCCAATGTCAAGTCCAGATTTGAAGAGAGTTCAACTTCACGCCCAACATCGTGTGCAGTTTATGGAAACAGTTCCAGGATACTGTATCCATCGAGAGGCCTGGGCAAGGCCGTCTAAGAGCCACGACGGCCGGAGAAGATCGCCATTTGTCGATTATAGTGAGGCGTAACAGAGGGGCTACAGCTTCTCAGCTCTCTCGTTACTTGTATGCAGCCACAGGAAGCCGTGTATCAAGGGTGACTGTTTCAAAAAGACTTCATGAGAGAGGGTTGTTTACCAGACGACCTAATGTTTGCGTCCCGCTCACGTCTACGAACAGGAGAGTCCGCTTAACATGGTGCAGACAGCATAGAGAGTGGAGTATGGATCAATGTGTGGCCGTTCTGTTTACCGAAGAGTCCCGTTTCAGCCTAAACAACGATTCTCGCCGTACATTCACATGAAGAGAACCAGGGACCCTTTACCTACCCTCCAAAGTCCACGAAATCAACAATTATAGCGGAGGAGGTTTAATGGTCTGGGCAGGCATCATGTTGGTTGGCCGTACACTTCTCCATGTCTTTGAAAGAGGCTGTGACTAGTGTGAGGTATAGGGATGAGGGATTGGAGCCTTTTCAGGGGTGCATGTGGTCCCGAGTTCATTTTAATGGACGATAACGCGAGGCCACATAGAGCTCTTCTAGTCGACGAATTTCTAGAAAGCGAGAATATTTGGGGAAGGATTGGCCAGCCAGGTCTCCAGACCTCAACACTATAGAGCATGTCTGGAGAGGGCAATTGCAACTCGCAACCCTGAGACGGATCTATCCGCTTTCTTTCATTAATTCTCTTGGGAAATCTTGGGTCTATCAATTCGTGTTTATTCACAATGACTTCGAGTTCACAACTCCCCCCCCCCTCCGTGAACCATCCATTAAAGGAAAACAGTGTTGCTGAACGAGTGGGACCAATTGCCACAAAAACTAATAAACTGCCTTATTTGAAGTATGACATCACGCTGCAAGGCCAGTATAGCTGTATGAGGGGGACCATACACTCTATTAACCAATTTCTTTTATTTATTCTGCAACCGCTGTTTCATACTTTCCAAATCCAAAGAGTGTTACGCACGATCATGAATGTGTATTGCAATTGTTGGATGGTAACTTCTTTTGTATTGTATCAATGAATGTACATATCAAATTTTATTAAAATCAGTTCAGTAGTTCTAGAGAAAATCAATTAAGTCAGCAAATTCTCTTAATTTTTTACACCAGTGTATATAATTCAGCTATTTCATAGAATAAATAGGTATTTCATGAAATAATTTTACAAGTCAGTTAAAGTTTATAATAGATGAAAAATTTCATACTTTACCTAGTTATTCCATTAAATAACTAATGATAGTCCATTAAAGAGAAAAATAAACAATTTCAATGAGAGATATTTTATAAATTGATTGATCAAGAAAAATGCATTTTACCCCTATTATAGATGATTAATTGATAAATAATAAGGAAAAGCAAATGATGATATAACTTATCATTACTCATATTGCTAACATTAGTTAAACAGAAAAAAAAAGAGCATAATTTGTATCTGTTACAGGCACAATTAATTTTTCTACTCCTTGAACTTCAAGGATATCATAATGCTGGAAGTAACCAATAGTCAAGTGGTACTTTTTTCTGTGTTGTTTCAGCAGTTTTTACTTCTGCTATTTAAGTTAATAATTTTCCTCGAGTAAATGCAGCACTTTTTTCCTTTGTCCCACGTTCATTTAATAAAGATTCAAATCTCTCGCATTGAATCTTTCTTATTTACATGTTAGTTTTTCATTCTTGCAGAAGTCATTGCTTGAAAACAAGTTGGAAAATTATTTGTTAATAATCCAAAATGAAAAACACTAACAAATATACACCGCCGAAACTCTACGTTTAAAAGCAACGGAATGAAACTACACACACACGTCACTGTAAATCAGATATAAGCGATTTAAAACTGATTAAAAGTAGCTAGAATCGGTTCAAAGAAATTTTGAGTGTTGTACTTCATACTTTAACGATCCAGTAATCGTTATTCTATAGAATACCTAGTTAAATCGCAGAATTCAATAATTTTATGTACTTTAACTGACTTGTGTGTGTCCAGTTATTTCATGAAATACCTAGTTATTCTGTGAAATAACGGATTTTACTCTATAACGGTAACATATATATGTATTACTTATTAACAATATGAATATCTCAACTGTTTCTAATCACGAATAATGATTTGTTAAAAATTTATATTCGAATGGCTAAAGAAGTTTATTGCAATGATACTGTGATTAGAGTTAAAAACAGTATTTTAGAAAAATATTTACGATCAACTGAAAACTGAAATTTAGTTATGCTTGCTAAACATTCCATGAATCTGGATGAAAATAAAAAATAAAAAATCATTAGTGACCTAAGTCTATGATATCTCACATAAAGGTTAAGTGGCAATAAGATATAAAAAGTTCAGTAAGAAAGAAAAATGTGAATATATGAATTAACTTCTGTTAAGGTATGTATCTACAAGAATCTATCAAATTCACCAAGGGAAAAAATTCGAAAATACTTTCCTTTCAAATTTATTTCCTGTAACAAAATACAACGCCTTTTAGTCCCTTCAATATCATGATTCTGCAATGTCAGAATTTTTCACTTGAAACAAATCGAAAAATGATACAGTGAAAGTGTTTTGTCGTATATTGATACAAGTTATTTCTTCCAGCTATAAGCATAAAATGACAGTTCAAATATAGAAAAAGTCTATTGAAGAAAGAAAAATGGAAGAAATAAAAGACAGATGACTATCATATGACAGAAACTAAAGATATGAAAAAAAGCTCATTTCAAATCGAAACAGATCGGTTCAGTCAAGACTCGGAATTTTTGTAGAATTTTTATTTCAATGGATACAAATACTTTCATTGTTGAATTTTTGGCATTTATATTCTCCTCCTACTATTTTTATAAGAGAAACTGAATTTAAAAAAAGGATTACTTATAACCCCTTCTGCTATACAAGTTAATTCATAATTAATGTGTGACCAAAGGCATATAACTATTTATAGTAAATTTTATTTACTTTATTACCAGGTTTATTATAAAAAATGATTCATTTAATTTATCAATCTAACTATTTTTATTAGTGAGAGTAAATTATGGCTCTGAAACTAGGTCCTCAAACACGAAACGAAATTATAAAGCTTTTGCAGGATGATTGCTCGAATTCTGTCGTAAATTAAGCCTTTAAAAATCAGGAAAGGCATTTTTCTAACGAATTACTATCTAAACTTCAAAAAGAAATACAATTTGGCTGGCAATCAAAAGATCTAGGGCAAAAATGTAGACGATAGGAAGTCCTTGGTGAAACAGAAAAAAAATAAGGTAAAAAACTTATCGCTGTAGAAAATCCTCTGCGTCAAATAACTTTAGCAAACTACAGGCATCGCAATCGACAATTTGTCTTCCGATAAAGAAAAATAGCTATAAAAAGATGAATAAACCAGTCTGTCATCAAATGTCTGGAAAGACCATAGAAAAACGATTAAAGCGTTTTTGCTTTCTGTATATATATATATATATTTAATGTAACAGAAAGGTAGATTCAAAACATGGATAACTGCAGATGAAGTACTTTTTCATCTGGTATGGATGAGAATGTTCTCTCAAAGCTTAATAAAACCATTTTTTGTGGAACCGAAGGCCAAAATTAATGCTTAATACTAGCATAATTAAGTTTTGAAGCACATAATCAAAGAAAGTAAAAGAAAACTCTGTTTTTCACTTAGATTCTGCACCGTCACACTACTAAGCCAACTATAAATTGGTTTAATGATGAAAAAAAAGTGTGTGTGCTTATGACCACACGATAGAAGTGATAGCTTCAAATTTTGTAACGTTATTTCAGGGATTAGTTCGGCGAATAAAAAACAAGGGGATATTAGTATTGTCCTATAAAATTATTTATGTCTGTATTCAAAGTAATATTTTTGTACGAAATACACAATCATATTTGTGAATTAATTGCATTCTAAGAAGAAAACAATAGGTTTATGGTAGCTGAAAAAGGGTTATAAATACTTTAGATTCCAAATTTTATTTAAATATCTATAAAAAATCTCCGTCAAGCGTTGTTCCGTACTTCCTTGTGCTTTCATTTGGATCATTTGACATAATTAAACAGAATTTTGATTTTAAAAAATCAACTAAAGGTTTTGATTTGTCTTTTGAAAAATCTATAAAATTCCCCTCTTAAAATCATAGGTAATTTGTTCAGAAGACCCAATCCGGCTTTGTGAATTTTGGTTGTAATTTAACAATATTCAATTCTATCCATGAATTAATTTAAACAAAGGGGTAGTAAGACAGGTAGTTGATTGGGAAGAGAGAAATCTAGGTCAAAGCCTTTAAAAAGGGATTGAATCAGAAGATTTATATCGCATAATCTCTAGCTTAAATTAGCTCTTTTGTCATTGTATGACAATTTTGCTCAAATATATCCGGTACTGCTGCAAGGTAAGTCTTCTCAATTACATTTTGTTTTCTTGTATTTAAATTATTTAATG
The DNA here is from genome assembly GCA_019973955.1 of Trichonephila inaurata madagascariensis. Classification (NCBI taxonomy): domain Eukaryota; kingdom Metazoa; phylum Arthropoda; class Arachnida; order Araneae; family Nephilidae; genus Trichonephila; species Trichonephila inaurata. The sequence continues at coordinate 251,401 of BMAV01000781.1, forward strand.
TACCGTTTTCTTAATACTTGTATACTTAATTTTGTTATTTTAAATTTTTAATTGTTTTAATTTTCTCTCTTTTTAGACTCAAAGTATATTTAAGTAATATGATTACTTAAACTATTTGTTCATTGCTATTCTGATTCGATTACAAAAATATATTTGTATTCTTAAATTCACTGCAATATCGCTAATTATACTACTTACTTAGTTCTATAAAAATTTGTCCTTTTTCTACATTTGTTTAATTTTAGTAAAGGATTTCTCTCTCTCTCTAAGCCTATTTTTTAAAAATGTTACATGTTTCATTTTCATGCTTCAACTAGGATTAGAAGGAATCCCGCATTCATTTTCGTAGAAAAAGTTGGCGGGGGGATCCCCACACAGATCGAAGCTATGAAATTTATTTTTAAGGCGTATTGGTGGGGGAACAAACTACCGCATTCCATGTAGTTATGGAGTGGTGGGAGGAGGGGGGGACGTCCCTCCTTTTTCCTTTTTAGGGGTGTGTATGTCTCAGACAACCTTTTACAAGCATGATTTCCGACTAAAGAGGAAAAAAGCCGAATGAGCTTTACAAACCCAAGCGTGACGTTCATTCAAGTTCACTCTCCAGCAAAGCCTGTAGAAGTTGTCACTTCAAAAAATAAATTTTTCTCCTTCTGAAAAAGGGCTACTATCAACCTATGACTGTGCTTTTTACAATTATTTTTCATGGAGATACTTCAAAAACAATTAAATGACGTAAAGTAAGAACACTTAAGGAGCTTCAAAAAACAATTAAAGAGAAAGTTGGAAAAATACCCCAAAAAATGATTGGAAAGCTCTTTTAGCTTGGCCTAAAGGTTTACGTAAAGTGTACAATGCTAAGGAAAGCCACTTTGTAAATTTCATGTTAATAACTTAATTCAATAAAAATTTATGATGCTCTGAAATGGGTCACATTATTTTTGAATCAATCTGTATTTTAACAAGCATTTGTAGTATCTTATAGAAGGAACTCTCCCTTCTATAAATTGTAATTAATTCATTTCTATTCAATTTTTATTTACATGATAAAATTTATTTAAGAAATAGTTTGTATTGAACATTACAGTTTAGGGGAACAAAATTAAAATTTATCTTTAAGTCATGAATACCAAAAATATTAATAACTTTGCATTTGATCAGGAAAAAACTTTTTTCCTAGAAAATTATTTTCTTCGATAAGTTATGAAGATGGAGAAAGAAGTGGGTAAAAAAAATCTACGATATATATCTCAAATTTTAATATACGAGTACTATCAAGCCAATTTGTGGGAATGACCATACAATTTATAGAGAAATATTTCCCGTGGAACATTGAAATTTTTTGTGTAATAATGAAATTGAGTTTAGAACTTCGTGTAGAATAATTAGACATTTTGTAGCATAAAAAACGTTTAAAAAAATGTTTTAAACATTTATGGTAGATATCAGTTTTTATATTCGATTATTTCATTTCAGAGAATGCAACTTTTACAGATTGTGTCATATCCGAACACAACACTTCCTCTCAACCTATGTAATTGCTAACATCAATAGAAGAAGGAGCTGGAGTATATCTATGTATATCCTACTATCAAAATTCGTTTTATATTTAGTTAGCTGCAAAAGTGACACGTTTGAGAAAGTTTTCTTCTGTTATAAGACGTGTATTATTGTAAATTGAATTCTGAAACGTCAATTTGTTGTTTTGATGTCACTTTTTGATGCATTTCATGGATATTTTAAGTTATTCTGTTTATTATACCTGTTGTCATCTTTTGTAAGGGTATCTCAAGATATTAAGGTATCCGACTACTTACGACAACTTAAAAAAAAAAAAAAAATAGAGATATTAAATTTTTTTTTGTCGTTTTTAGATTTATTTATTACATTTTGAGAAAAAAAAAACGTTAAAATTAAGAGAAAAAGAAATTATTATTAAAGTAGGAAAAAATTGGTAAGAGTTTACAAAAAGTTACGTAAATGGGGCCTTCCCTGTAAAAAAAGTTTAACAAATTCTCAATTTTTCATTTTAATATGTTACTTTGGTATTAATTTTTGAAATGACCTTCAGGTTAAGAGATGTTTAATTTTTACAAAAACTAGAGCATTTTATCTTAGTTATGTGTAATTGCTTAAAAAAAAGTGATTAAATTCAGTAAATTTTTTAACAAATCAGTGATTGAAGAGTATAGTTTTTAAGTTGTTGACAGTTTCACTTTTTTAGGTTCGGAAATTTACAATAGAAACGATTGTACTACTGAAATCCGAAAGAGAATTACTATAGCTAATAGATGTCTTAATGGAATACGAAAATATATGAAATCAAATCTAATCAAAAGAAAACAAAGGTCCTATTGCATAAAAGTCTTAAGATCAGTATTAACTTATGCATGTGAAGCTTGGTCCATGTCTCGAAAAGATGAGAACATGGTAAGTACCTACGCGAAAGGAAGATTTTAAGATTTTTGGAGGAATTCAGGAAAATGGAACATGGCTAAGATCAAAAATTTAGAACTATCAATCATATAAAGAATCTGACATTGTTAACTTCATAAAAATACAACGAATTAAATGCGCAGGTCTCACCGCACAACTAAAAAGTCTTCAATGCTCAACCAATTGACACATGAAGAAAGGGCAGGTCAAAAGTTAGATGGATTGATGGCCTGGAAAAATATCTTAGTTTTGAGAACTAAGATTTTAGAGAACACACTAGCAGGAAGAAGGCTGGCCTGTAAAAGGCTTCTGGAGAAGGCCAAAGCTCACCCTGGGCTATCAAGACACTTAGGAAGGGGAGGAAGTGATTGAGAAATCTGAAGGTTAAAACACTTCTACTATTACACACAGAACATACACAAAAAAATCAGTTAATTATTCTTATAACTTTTTGAGCAGTCGCTGTCCCCGTTTGAGTTTTTCGATAAAAATGCACATTCCGAGTAAAATGCGTCTTTAAGTTTGACACCTCGTGTAAGGTTATGGCATCTGTTTTACTAAAACACTTGCAGGTTTTGTTCTAGTGAATGGAAAATAATACACTTGGTATTTTTACAAAGCTCATAAGACGGTCTATAAAATAAAATCGCTCACGAAACTAAAATTCACGATTTTAGGTAGTCGAATAACTGAAGCAATAATACTAAGTCAAAGCCTATTATACTAAGCAAATTATTTCTTAAATTTTAAATTTATATTTTTGTCTTAAGCTATTTCTTTTTGAATTAGGCACGAGCGCTATTAAATGTTTGAATGCTGTCGTTTGAGACAAAATCTCGAAAAAAGTCGAACATTTTTATGTGCACAACCTAAATTTATTGATTACCTAAATTTTGTTAATTAAAAATATTCATAGAAATTTTGGGAAAAAAAATAATTATTTGATCTGATTACCGAGGATTGAGATCCAATGCTATGATTTCCTCGTTTCCTCTTTATTGATCTAAAATCTCTTGACTTTATCGACAAATCATTAAAATATAAGTAATAGCTCTTTGTTTTCTTCTCTGTTATTGAGATATTATTTTACGACAATTATATGTTAGAAACTTTTCATAAAAACTATGATTATATTGCTATTATTTTAATGTTACTGAAGTTCTTAGATAAGTATCTATTAATAAATTACATTGAATGTAATAGTTTACAGAATTACAGAAAATTAAGTTATTAAAATGTTTTCATGAATATTAACTTTAAAAATAAATATTGATCTTTCGGTTAAAAACATACAGTGGAAATTGTTTTAAAATAAATAAAATTTTTAAAATTATACTGAATGATAAACACTGTGTTGTATAGCACAATGTTGTGTAATACAAAACTATCTTTCGATTGAAAAAAAAAGCAAGTAGAGTTAGAATCAAATTATAGTTAATATAGAATAAAAGGAAATGTAGAGCACATCCTGCCCTTATATAAGTTTGATGAAATTTCAAAACATTCTAGAACTACATGCAGTTTAATGGTAACTAGCCTCATAATTTTGAAACATTCATATGACGAGGACAACATACGAGTCGGTACATATATCTCTCAGCTTCCATATTCCATTACATGAGATCATTAAAAGAGGAGGAGCAAGGAGCTTCTTCACTATTCCGCACGAAAGGTGCATGTCAAATTCGAGATTATATATTATGATAAAAGGACATGAAAGCGAAAGAGAGAGGACATTATTAATGTTTTGTAACATCGGGGTTTCATTTATTTAGCAAGCAATGCGCATTCTACAAAATAAAAAGAGTATGTCTCAGTATTCCTGTGTTAAAAGTATAGATTAAATTTGAAACTTGAAAATAATCTCATTTTGGAGAGAAGGGTTTTGCGTTACAATTCAGAACTAGACTTTATCTAAATTTTTTATCACACATAAATTTAATTATAGTTTTAAATGAATGAATTTCTAGCTTTCCAATCTGCATAGGAAGAGAAGCATGTATATTACTATTTTTTTTGTTATTTTATGTTTTTTAGTTAATTAAACATTTATTTTTTACGGAAATATTCCCACAAGTTTTAGGTATCATGTTTTCTTTGTGGCAAAATGGCTTCTAACTAATAATCAGTACTGAAATAACACGAGACGCAACCGCAGTGGTAGTTTTGCAAGTTCATCAATTTTGCACACGTATATCTGGTTGATTGTCGGTCCAGTGACGATATAAACAGCCAGATTGTGTTGTTTTTACACATGTCAATGAGCGATCAAAAGGTCTGACCAACTCGCCGGCTGTGAAGTGCGTTCTACTATAATTTTTTTCAATGCAAGGAATGTTAAGCCAGTTAAAATTCATCGTCAACTTGCAGAGATTTATGGTGAAAATGCAGTGAGTGATGAAATGGTGAGAAAGTGAATTTGAACAATTTAATGATGGGCTTAACAATGTTCATGATGAAGCACGGTGTGGGCGGCCTTCTGTTGTTAATGATAGTTTGGTTTAAAAAGTGAATGAGAAAATTCGTGAAAATACTGTTCACAATAATATTGCTTTGTAATGAGTTTTCACAAATTTCAAGAAAATGTTCACTGGTGATATCTTTCATTAAAGAGGGTATAGACAAGTTGGTTTCCCGGTATGAAAAATGCCTGAACAATGGTTGTAACTTTATTGAAAAATAGTTTCCGACATGCAATTTCATGTAAAAATAAATTTTGTTTTGAAAAAAAAAAAAGATTTTTTGTACAAATCTTTCCAAAACGGTGCTTAGTTTCCAAGACGCGCTTAGTACAATACTATTGTTTCCTTCTTGCAGTTTAATCTAATTGTTTGTATTCTTTTACAAAAAAGAAAAATGCAACAATCCTATGACTGAATAATATGATTACTAAAACAAATGTTATCTTAATTTTCTGATTCACTTATTCTTAATTTAGATTTTTTATTTTAAATAATTCAGTATGAAATTTGAGCTATCTTAAATAAATTCTGGTAATAAAGATAATTATAAAATTGTAATTTTTTTTTAAAGAGTTGAGCTTTTAGTGATAACTTAATTATAATCATTTTAGAATTGCACTTAAAAAAATTTTTCCCACTTCTGAAGTTGTACGAAATATTTTGAGTAAATATTCACAATTTTAAATGTTGTTGTTCATCTTGTACCATACTTTTGAAACTAACATAATACACAAGAGTAGATATAAGGCTAATAAATTTCTACTACTTTTTTAACAGTTTTACGAAAATGTTCAAAATCTTCTCAACTCTTATTTTTATTCTTTTCACATATGATGAGTGACATTTCTCATGATTTTCTACAAATATTGCTTTGTTTTAGGCTTAATAAAGTAGTTAATACAATGCTAAATATATTATGCAAGAAAAAAAAATTTTTTTTCTCACGAAATAGTAATTCTATTTTTTTGTTAAAGTAAAAGATTGTTGATGTCTCTTAAAAGCAATTTTTTTTCATTAACTGCGTGTTGATAACTATTAGACTTCATTATATAATACGGTGTCTAGTTTTCGTAAGTATATCTTACCTAGTTTTTTATATGCGGCCTTTTCATAACTACACATTGACTAATCACTTTAGATTAAACTATTTATGCATGCAAATTATTCATATTTTCTCTAACATTTTTCAACTCTGCTTAAATTCTTTGAGTATTCAATTGTATAAATTTGTAGTACATTTCTTTCACACAATAAAAACCAATCTCGGTTATTAAAAACTGTGATAATTGTTACTGAAAGAAAAAGTTAAGATAATTGTTATTCAGAGAAAAAATTGAAATAAATGTTATCCAAAGAAAATGAAAACTAATTTTCAATTAAGGATTTCTTTTATATGCCTTTCAAAATTTGTATAAAATTATTCAGGTGCCTTAGAAATAAATATTTATCATAAGTTTTATTATGTCTGGTAGCTTATATCCATGAGAAAGACGGAATCTTAATATAAAAGGGCTATTATATCCATTTTAAAAGAATTCTTTGAGTTTGATAAATATTTAAGTAATTCATCTTTTCCAACAATTCTTTAAAGACGTAGAGTTCTTTCCAAAAATCGTGTGAAAGTGATTATCTCCTCGAATAACGATTAGGGAAGCAAGAAAGGAATTATGGATAACAAATCATGTTTTTTCTTTGTCAAAACTTTCCCGGAAGTAATAATTCAGTTGTCATTACTTTCAATTAAACATTAATAAGACACATCATTATTTTTTTCGCCATTTACATACATCCAAAAATTTAATAAGTAAATCCTTAATTCAATAAAATTAAAGTATTTTATAACTACTCAATTCTTCTAAATACAATATTTCTTACACTGTCGTATATATTAATTTTATAAAAATTGCTTTAAATACTAAAGGAGTTGCACGATTTATTTAAAAGTTTGTTTCAATTGATCAGTTTTATTACCATACAATATTACGTTCGTTACTCCCTACAGTAAAATAATGCTCAGTTGTTTTTTGATATTAATTATATTTTTAGAAAATCTTTGATCAAAATTACTATCTGTCATATGAGTAAAACATTTTAAATATAATCTCACGCAATCTTAGATAAAATAAATAGATTCCTTCAACAATGAATAAAATTAAATTTAAAACAATATAAGATTCTTTGCATGCCACATAATAAAAAATACGCATTTTCAGGCCTAATACAGATATTAGATGGCTTCTAAATAGGAAATTTACTAAATTTATAGTTTTGGTGTTTTGATAGTAAAGCGGTTTGAAATTAATTCATTAAAACTTTGCTTCTCAAACTTTCAATGTTTTTGACCCAATTTTCAATCATAATTTTCATCGCGCCCCCTCCATACACAATAACAATGTATTGAATTCAATAATAATTTATTCTGATGCTAAAACTACACAATACGACTTTAGTTACAAACCGTACAATTTATCAAGATAAATATTTAATTTTGTATAAAATTTTGTATATGGCAAAATCATGGGTAAATTAACTTATATTAACTTAGCCCATTAACTTAGCATTGATGAATTAATGATGAAAAACATTGTACAATACTGATATATTTATAAGTATATTAGTGTAAGTATGTATTTTATTTATTATTTCAGAATGTATTTTATTTGTTATTTCAGAATGTATTTTATTTGTTATTTCAGAATATATTTTATTTATTATTTCAGAATGCATCTTATTTTGGTTCCTCTCAATAAATTGTTATATTTAAAGTAATCTTTTATTTTCCGACATTTCGATATATTTGCGCCCCCCTGGTAGGATTATCACGCCCCCTAGAGAGGAGTGATCCACAATTTGAGAAACGTTGCATTAAAACTCTGATAATTTGGTGGATATAGTCGCTGTTTTTAATAACGGATGAAATGCGTACTCTTCATTCTAGTCTACATAAGATCATCAGGAATTACGTGAGTGGGGGGAGGGAGACTGTTGTATATTTTATCATGCTTGGAGCTTTAAGTTCTCATTCGCGGTATAGTAGAGTTCGGAGACTGAAATTACAGGCTTAGGTTTCGTCTGCCTTATTTAATTAAAATTACAACTTTGATATTACCTTTTAGGTATTGTAAAGCTCCAGTCTTGTCGGATAAAATCAAACTCCCGTAGAATAGAATACAAGAATCTGGCACTTCTTAAGTTTTAAAAACTCAAATATTCACGAGACGAGAAAATTCAGAGATGGGGCGTCAGTTCAGCATTTGACTTTAGTTCAAAATAGTCAATAGATAATCTTACATCTCTGAGGTTACATTTATAAAATCAAAAAAATATAAGCTTATGAAATAAAAATTTACATCTGTTTAAAAAGTTACTCATAACAAATTAAATTGGAGAGTTTATGATATAAACGAACGCATTTTTTTAACGTAAAACTTATTGTGAAATCTTAAAAAAATCGATGTGAAGCTAAAACAGTGCAGTGAATATTAATCAAGTAATTTTATTAATTAGGTAAAGATGGCCATACCTTATCAAGGTCCTCACCAACATAATTTTCCTTAACACCTTATGACGACTTCGAAGTTTTATCTCTTTTAAGGAACATCAGTTGTATAATTCTATTCAGTGATCATTCCCTGAATTAAAATTCGAACTTTACACCTCCGAGTATAAATCCATAATTTTCTTTTTAGCATGCCAGCTGTTAAATATTCTTTTGAAGGTATAAGAACTATCATATGCATATTAAGTATGTATTATTTGTATTAATAATGGATTTAGAGATTCTATGCATTATATTCCATAGGGGATTTTGCTCATAATTTTAAACAGAGGGGTGGTTGGTTAGCCATAAAATTGCTTAAATCTTACTTTTTTAAAAGGAGCTGCAGTGTTTATCTCTTTATTTTTTTCGAAAATTTTAATTTTTAGTACTCAATATATTTTTTTAAAAAAAATTATTTATGACTATATAAAATGTAATTTTTTCATCATACTTTCTCTCGATTCAATACATTTTTTTATGTGCAATAATTGAGGCAGTAGATGCAATGAAAATGTTTCGTCATTGCAATTCTTTGTATTTTGAACATAAAATTTTAATATTCTTAAAAACAGCTAAATAAGTCGAGCTAACAGTTAAAATAAATTTATTTAGTTAACAAAAAAAAAACTATTTTAACTGTTAACTTGAAAAAAAAAACCAGCAGGAAAAATAAGAAAATTGGGATATAACTGATATTCGGGAATAAACAAGCTGGATGTTTTTTTAAATTGTTTTACTCCAAGTTAAATGAGAGTTAAAGGTAAAATATTCATTAGTGGTATTCCTTTGAAGGATTTAGTGTAATTCAAAGCATCTAACTACTCCAAACTGCGACCAAAAATACCATTATATACAATACAAAATAATCATTTCACTTATACTCTTTCAATGTTGTCATAAATAACTCCGGAAAATAAACAAGATCTAGCTGAGAAAACTGGAAACGATATAACTAGATAAAATTTTGCTAGTAATATACTTTTTGCTAATTCAGTAGAACCTGTTTTTATGCGGTCCTTTTTATGCAATTTGTTTTGTGAGATTCTATTTTTGTACGATTTTTTTGTGCGATCTTTTTTAATGCGGTATATGAATTTCAATGGTTTTGGTGCCACTGTAATGTTTTCTATCAGTGTGCATATATGCACTTCAAGACGCTCTGTTCATTGGTTATAAACAGTGTCTCGACAATGCACGTTCAATTGCTTTCTCTGAACGCACTAGCAGCACGCACTTGAAGACGAAACTTTCAATGACAATGACATTATTAATAATTTGATAGATTATGAAGACGGACAGGAAGAACCGGATTCTTTGAGAACAGATAAAATACATGCAGGTATCGAGATTTCCAACAAATCGAAAAATTATTTTCCTATAACAAATACCAATTCCCAAAGGAGTTAGAAATTCCAAAAATAGCTTCGAACATGCATATCTGGCAATCGTGACGTTCACAAGCAACTGACGAAGCAACGTCGTAACAAACACTTAATCACTTACCTTTTGATGCCAAAAAATAAATCAATTGAAATTGTATCTTCAAGTGACGAAAGTGATTTTGAACTAATTCGTCACAGGAAAATGCGCGCTTTGGATTACGATGAGTAGCATGGAATTATGTACGTATGCAACGAGAAATTAAATGTTTTAAAAATGTATCCATGTGTAAATTTAATTATTTATTTTTTTAAAGTACTTTCTTATTAATTTCATAAGTAATTTACATATTTTTTAGGTGCGACTTTTTTATGAGGTCTCTCTCCACTGCATAGTTTTTTTTGTAGTATGTCACAAAAATTGTTAGTTGTATTTAAGTATTTATGAAATTTTTGCATATTTTTTTGTGCGGTTTCTTTATGAGGTTCTTAACTACCGCACAAAAAACCAGGTTTTACTGTACTTACGTAACATCTTATGAGATCTATTTATTCAACGTCAGTTAATAAAAACAGATACTTCTCTATTCTTATCAACATACTCCCACGCCCAGAAAATATCAAAGCAGGCATATTAAAGCCTTTAAAATAAGATGAAAAAATACCAGAAAACCATTTTAACAACGCATGTTTCCTTGAACTATTCTTCGCCAAATACGTATTTCCTTGTTCCTATTTAATTTGAAATACAAAGCAGTGAAAATAAAATAAACCTTCGGTTTAAAATTTAGCTCTTGAAAAGATCCTTTGCAATGATTGTTTATCCACGACGGGAATGGACTCGACACTCGAAATCATACACATACACACACTCATGAAAGAAAATGCATTAGTTTTACGAAAGAGCACTTTATAAAGAAGAATTAAAATAACATTTTCATTGATGTATTTTAGTATCAAACAAAGGATTTGAATAGCTGTTGCTTATCCCTGATAAAATCGATTGGGCAGCAAAATGCTTTTACATATTTTGCATAGGAATTACCAAGGAAAAAGATTGTTCTAAACCTGAAATGTAAATCTCTCTCATATATGTAACAAATACATTTGTATAGTTTCCTACTTTTATTTTTTTACTTCACTTATACGGTTTTTTTAGGTAAGCTGTTGAATTTAAGTTTTATTTTAAGTGCATCGCTTTGCTCTATTTACATTTATATAATAATCTTTCATATTTATTTATTTGTTTGGTAGCTTACTGTTTGTTAACGTTTGGAACTCTTAAGCCGAAGTGTTTTAAACCATGGTCATCTCCAATTTTTCTTGAACTATGTTTATGAATTTTCTGCTGAAATGGAAAATTAGGATCTTATAAAGCAAGTTTAGCCCTACTTCACAGCCCGAAGTCATAATAGTTTCTAATTTTGGTCAGTTGACTTCGTATCCGATATTGTTGCTTTTTTTTGTTCTCGGTTTCAAAATTTAAGCATCTTTTGTTTCGTAGGGTGTTTAATTTATCCACCAACCACCCGCCCGCGCCCCCCCCCCCCCACATATATATATTATATACATATGTATATATACAGGGTGATTCTCAAATCATGGGTCAATTTTTGAGGGGTGGTAGAGCTCACTAAACAAGCAATTTTTGTATAGGAATATATGGGTGGAACTTCCGCATTTAGGCACAAGCAGAAAAAATAATACATTAACGGAAACATAAAACGTTCATTAGCAACATACTGAACTACTGAATTCGAACAGGAAATGTTAAAACAGTTTTAAAAATAGCGCATTCAACAACAGTTCAACAGTAAAACTCTAAACTCTCCTTGACTGACATGTAGACGACATGTTACAGCCCTTGTACTTGTACTGGGTGTTTCCTCCACATTGTCTGAGATGACTTCTTCCAAGTATGTTTGTCGTACAGTCCTCGACCTACCCCTTCCATCACTGCTGGCGATGAATGAGCCATTTTCTCACAGCTGTCAATGTATTCGCTGAAAAATTTTGTGGTTCGGCATGCGTCTATTTGGAAAGCGTTCTTGATACAGTCGTTGCGTTGATCTGCCGTTACCATTAGCAGCACCGTACATTAGATACATGTCTGCCTTTTCGCTATTAGTAAAATCCCTCCATAATGACTGAAATCTCAAGCGCAAATACTGTTTTTGATTGTGCATCAGATCATTGTCACATCTTTTTGCTGCCGTCAACTATCGTCAGTATTGTCAGCCTATCACGCCATAAAGGTTGACAAGTATGCTTGACGGTTGGTGGATGCAATTTCTAAAACTGTTTTAACATTTTCTCTACGGAATCACTCGTTTTAACATTTTCACTACGGAATTACTGATAATGAACATTTTATGTTTCCGTTAATGTATTATTTTTTCTGTTTGTGCCACACAACGCGGCACTTCCGCCTTTATATTCCAATACAAAAATTGTTTGTCTTAGGGAGCTCTACCATTCCTCGAAGTTTGCGCCATGATTTTAGTATCATCCTTAATGCGTATATCAAATTTTCATGAAATATGCTATTGTTGTTATGACTGAAGTAATAAAACTTAAATAAAATGTAACAGATGTTTAAATATTTTTTATTTCAATAAAATCAGGGCCAATCTTTCGAAGGAATGAATTCCCATGTATTTAGCAAGAACTTATCATATTTTACCTATAAGAGAACTCAATAGCAAGACGCATCTCAATGAATAATTTTATGTTTCTGATTACATTAAAAATAATTTTTATAAATAAGAATAAATAATAAATAGTCGTAATGTTCATTCAAGAGAAAGTAGAAAAATTTTTAGAAATTGCTTGTTGTTTTCATGCGGTACTTATTATTTTTGAGAAATAATCATGAAAAAAAAATGATCATTAAATAAATGTATACATTAATTATACCCTTATATTTCCCTCTTATGCTTATGTTTACGAAACGGAAAAAAGCAAAGAATAATTTCTTAATCTTCAGTCACATCAAGTATGATGTAATAACATTGGGGAAGGTTAAAGGCAATCCAAAAAATTCATTTCCTTTATTATAGTATATAAATGATCCTTTTGGTTAAAGTGTATACGTAAATTTTAAATGATTAGTTATAAATCTCGTTGAGATAGTAGAAAAAATTAGTCAGAAACTTCTTTTCTCGTTGATTAAACGTTCTATGCAAAATAGATCAGATAATCTAATTTTTCAATGTTCATACATTAGAATACAAAACGAAAAATATTTAGTAAAGGATAATTTTATCAGAGTAGAGTACACTTAAGTATTCTGTAAGCTATCTAAAATTTTCGAACGAGAGTTATTCTTTTACGTAG
>BMAV01000781.1:269554-343682 GCA_019973955.1 Trichonephila inaurata madagascariensis
TGCTACACGCTCACATCATCCGGAGTACAACCAACAACTCAAACAGATGTTGATTGAGGAATGGGCACTCCTACCTCAAGAAATGTTGCACCAGCTGGTTCTGAGTATGCGGAGACGGTGCAAAGCAACCATTGTAGTAAGGGGAGGGCATATACCATATTAAGGAACATCTGCTTGTTGTTCTTCCTGTTGGATAGACAATCATGAGTCACGATACTATGCGTTCAATAAAGCTTGTTTTTGTTTGATTCCATACCGTATGCGTTGTATTCCTTTTTCAGCGCCGATGCTTTTGTCATCCTTTACGTACATAATACTCTCCCTCATTTCAGAATTTCATGTCTCTCAGATGATTTTTCGTGAAGTTATGGCAATAAACCCACCTGTTGCTTAAGTTTTGCACACCAGTGTACATACAATAGAATACTAATTTAATTTCAGAGAAAAACCACGCAACGATAAACAAATTAATTCTGCTAAGAAACAGAATACTTATTCTTGTCAACATTGCAAATCATTCAAGGAAAAATAACTGATTAGCTGTTTTTCTCCCTTTTAAAATCTTTCCCTGCAATAACTTTTCTGAAAATGCTAATTTCAATTCCAAGAAGCGACATTTTATTTCAAAAATAACGGAAGAAAAGACAAATCTATGTGTGTAGGCACGCTCTCTCCAAAAATTTAATTTAAAATATTTTATGATCCATTATAAAAGTTTTAACGTTAGCAATTTGCGTTCACCTAAAAATTCTAAGTAGTCGTTATAAATGGAAACAGTTTCCTTCTTTATGTAAGCATGTATACATAATAGAGAAGAAAGCTTTATCTTGCTCATTTAAATATATTCGCCCTTTAGCATAAAATAAACGCAAGATTGAAAGCTCTACTATTACACAGCATAATTTATATTTGCTGTACATATCATTATTTATTAAAAAATCCATATTTTCTTTATATTTTAAAGGAACATTCACGTTAAAGCTATCTGTTGAATATCTTAAGCGTTCTATAGAATTCATATAAAGTTATGTTTATTATAACTATATAACGGGTTTTATTCGGTTCTTCTACTAATCCTCTCGAGGAAAATATTCTTTCACTGCGATTTTAGTAAAACCTCTTTCCGTTGAGATGACTTGATTTTATGTAAATGTGACTACTGTTTAAGTGCCTGTCATTGAGTACGTGATTTAACGGTTAAGCGTTGATCGTTAAGCTGAATTCCAAGCGTTAGTAAACGTAAACAGCAACTGGTGGTCGCTCATCTTAAGATTAATATTCGACAGAGAATCTATCAGGAAGTTGTTAAGTAACCAACCTTGGAGCTGACCATACTATCGGGCTTCAAGAAGGATCATACAAGGAGTTGCCACTCCAGATAAGTACCTCCCATAATTTAGCTATCTGTTTACGGGTTAGGATTTCATATTGAACCCACAGAGTAAAATAATAAAAGTGTATTTCGTAAAGGTGCTAAAGATTAAATAAAATTAACTATTTTCTGTGATCATGTCTGCTTCTTCGAACCCTTTCATACCCGCGACTTTCGGGTTATGACAATTACATTGTTTATTAGTATAACAGGATACTTATTTTGTGTAACATAATCATTTTGTGCATCGGAGATTTATGTTTAATAGAAATTTTGATTTAGAATTAATTTTTTAAACGTGATTTTCTTTACTAGATTTTTGTTTAAATATGTGGAATAAATAATAAATTTTGATATAAAGAAGAATAGTGACTCTTATTTACTCACTCATCACGATATCTCATGAACTATTAGAAACTTGAAATTTAGCAGGCATGTTCCTTTAATATAGGGATTTGCAAAGATGTTTTGTGAAAATCGGCCTCCAAGGGGGGGTTGCTAGGGGTTAAGGGACGTTATAGCTAAATATTCCGGTTTTTGACCTATTAGACGTACAGAATTCAAATTTGGTAAGCGAATTTCTTTTTTTGAGTAAAGATCCATTAAGATTGAGTTTTGCGTAAATCGACTCCTATGGGGGGAATATGAGGAGTTGGTGGGGCGTATCGTTAAAAAAAAATCCGGTTTTCGAGCTATTAAACGTACAGTAATGAAATTTGGTATGAGGGTTTCTTTTGTTCAGTTGAAAACGGCTAAGAATGAGCCTTACGTAAATCGACTCTTAAGGGTGATTATGGGGATATTGATAAAAAAAATTCCGTTTTTTGATCTATTAGACTTTAACATAAAATTTGGCAAGAATATTATTATTATTATTATTTTGAGTAAAGAGATCCTACAAAGGTTGTTTTTGCGGAAATTCCCTTAGAAGGAGCTAGAAAGCTTAAAAATCATTCTACTGTAATTTTTGAAATTTAAGTTCTGTCCTTTTTAAATCAAGAGGCGAGTGTCATAAGAATGTTTTTCTGTACAATCGAGCGCTTAATGCTAGAACTTAGATTTCTGCAATTGTGTATATATATACGTTTACATATTCAGAAATATTATTAATTACATACAACACAAAAAATTTCTTGTTTCTAAAAAAATCAGAAAAAAAATAAAGGAACAGTAAGCATTTCATTACATATTGCTTAATTCAAAAATACCCAATTAATTTTATTAATAGTTATTTGTATAAAGAAATTCTAAGTAATGAGGATTAAAATTCCTTAGAATATTAATAGTTTATCATTATAAATTTATCATTTTTCCTATATAGATATAGTTACTTGCATATCCAAATTATTGATAGAATTACTTCTTCTCTTAGTTTTATTTTAACTATGGTAATTTTCTTTAAATAATTAAATACATTTATAATCCTTGAAATAACGGTAGTGTTTATACATACTATTTAATTATTTTATTTCTATTAAGTTCATACTTTTGTTAAGTGCTACTATTCAGCCATTTCCATGATTTGAATTTGTATTTAGATCCAGAATCTGGCAATAACTTATTTATTGTACTCAGATGTAGAGCGGGCTATGTATTTTTGAATGCACAATCCAAAAAAACATGTTCAATCCCACTTTTATATAAATTATTTTATATAAGAGCTGTCCTAATTATATACTGTTATATATATATATATTATTTTTAGATTGAAAAATTTTATGTCTGGTTTATTTTACAATTTCGGTTTTTTTTTGCTTCAGTTTTAGGGATTATTCATCTATCTATAGTAGAGAAAAAATTTTTTAACTATATATTTATATATATTTACTTTAAAGACACTTTTGAGAAGGTACTTTCCCCAAAGAATAGAATAGCTTCAAAAACGTTAATATTTCTCAATCTTTGGTATACCTTGACGTATTGAATTGCTGATCATAATAATGAGTTAACAAAACTAAAAAGAATTTTTATAACTTGGTCGTCAAACTTTTCTTCTATCTAGAATGTTGTAACAGTGATCTGTTTTTCAAACTTATTAGTGTGCGAGATGTATGAAACTGGATATGTTTTGAGAAAAAGAATAAAACTGAATAACATTTAATGTTGAATTCATAGTTATGATTACTAATTTTACTGCGATTGAAGAAAACTTGAATAGAAACTCCAGACAAAAAAATGTAGATCTGTTTGCAGACAATTCGGTCAATAAATTTACTGTTCAAATACTCCAAAGCATGTAAATCTATTTTTTTTTACAGAAAAACAAAGTATTACTGTTTTCTAGGAAAATAATGTATTCATTAGGCTAGATATCACATGTCTAGGACTTATATAGCGATGGGAAATAATTGCTTCAAACTGAATTGAAAAATAATTTGGTTTTAGATGAACCAGACAGAGTAGTATTTTTGGCATGACTTTAGAAAACAGAAATGAATTATACTCTCCTTAAGGCTGTCTTCGGCAAATGTACGAGAGCCTGAACTATAAACTCGGATCACATTTTCAGACAGAAAAATGCCCCAATTTTCAAACAAATTTGCAACATTATAACTCGCACATCTGTTAGTAATATGGTGTTTTTAAAAATTCAAAATATTCCCTCATCATTATTTTTTTTAATTTAACACGTAAGGGGATAGCTCATTTAACATTACAGTATAGGAGAAAAAACGAGAAAGACATTTTATACCAGGAAAAATGAATCAAATCAGTTAAAAATGAGAAGTATGGTAAAATATGCTGCCCTCTATAAGATAGCGAAGCCAAAATATAACATTAAAGTTTCGTTTCTGTTATTTTTGAAAAAAAATTCCAAATTCGGGTCCTAATCTTAAACATTAGCCGAAAACAGCCTTAAACTTTATAAATATCTACGATTGCTGCAATCTGACAGATATTTATACAGATAAGAGAGCATGATTGTACTTAATATGTGTTAATCATTGATTTGTAAATATAGTCACCCCATATAATATCCCGATTCCTTACTCTTTCATTAAATTTTTGTTGAATAATGCTCCATTTTACAACATAAATTCCTTTTTTTCCCATCTTGTAAATGTAATTCCAATAATTGACTTTTAGAATATTTTTATCAAAACATCATTTAAGTAGAAACAAAGGAATTGAGTAACTGCTAAGAAGTACTTTGCATAGATTTAGGAACAAGACAAACGTACAATAAAGAAATATTTACAAAATCTAAATTATTTTCTAACTGTTCTATTAATATCTTTCATGACGAAAAGGGTAAGTATCTTATAGATTTGGGAAATATAATATTGCTTTGTTATTAAACTACAGTTTAATGTAAATTGAAAATTATTCTATTCAGCTAAAAAAAAAACTGAACATAAAGCGATTTTCTTTTAGAACAGAAGAATCTCTTAACACAATTCAACTTTAATGATGATCGATTCCCTTTAATAAATAAGTAATTGTTACTATTCGTGAAAGTGTCAAAACAATCTGAAAATAGGTTGGAATATAATTTATCAGATTTATGATTAAAACTTTTGAGAATTTATATATATATATATATATATATATATATAATCTTCATATATTATAAATTTTAATAAAGGAACATTGGGATAAAAGAATAGTTATACCAAAAAAGAATTTACTTATTTTTTACTTAAAATTTTAAGTATAAAATTATTAAACGGATTGGAATCGCGCTTATTGAAAACTAACGATTTTCACTGACTAAAACCAGAGAAAAAATTTAAAAAAATTTTATAATTAATAAATAAATGCTTGATAAATACATTCTTTTGCATATTTATGTTAACATTTTCAGAAGTAATTTTTCTTATGGAATGTATAAATTCTAGGTAAATTTAAATGCTCGGTCAGAGGAAAGGGTATTGAAAATAAAGGTCCTGAGTAATTTAAAAAATAAATCTAAATTTCAAGAAAATATATTTATGGTTTTATGAGCAGATCCCTTATAATCATAAGCGAATAATAGAGAATACATAACTAACCAGAGTATTCCTAAGAAAAAGAAGCACTAGTAAGATATTTTACAATTTTCGATTTATAAAACTTTTTTCTTTTAAAATTTTCTGTACGATATAGTTCATATTATTGCGCAGCCTAATAATTTTTTTCAATTTTATGATTTTATACACAAAAATTCACAGAAGTCCTCGTAACAATAAAGAGGAAAGGTATTTTTCCTTATTTCTTGCTACGTGGCACCAGATTGGAAAAATACTGTAATTTCTTGAACCTATGCAACGAATTGCTCCATTAATTGGTAATAGAATCTCTCTAATAAAATGCAACGAATGGAGCTTATATTTGCTATTTTTCACTTGTATTGCTGTGTTTTAAACATGTATTTGAAGATAGTCAAATCCAAACACTCGTATATAGCACCAGAAGATATACATTTTTTAACAATAAAATGGACAGCAATACCACATTTTGTAATTAAAAGTAAATTGGTTTTTGTATCTATATCAAAGTAATTACTTATACTGAAATTTGAATTATCAAAATTTCTTTAATCTATTTTTATTCTTTTTCAAAATTCCTACTCTATTAGTTCACGCTCTCCCTATATATATTTATATATATCTTTTTCAAATGTTCAATTGTTAATAAAACACTTATTATTCATCCACTCAAGTTCAAATATATTTTTTTAAACTTGTAGTGGATGACACATGTTAATGCAGTTTTTTCAAATATATATATATATATTAATTCATTAATTAAATTTATTTAATTAATTATAGTTTAAGAGATATTTCAGTCAACAGTATTCCTCTAGATGGCAGCACCATTGGATAAAACAGATTTTGTTAAATTTGTGATGTAGATTTAACTTAACCTGAATAATCATATGCTAGATAGACGTCAGCATTCATTTTACACTGGTTTTAAGATAAATCCTTACCTATTATATTCAACTTTTATTAAAAAATGTAATTACAAATTTAATGAGGTTCAAATGTTTTTAATGTTAATTTAAAAAGTGTTTTGCCACTTAATATTGTGACTGTCATATGTATATACATATTTATATTAATTGTAATTATTTAGTAAAAAGTAATTAAAAATTTTCTTTGTTGACCTAAGAAGGAATTGACTTAAAATATTTTTTTATATTACTTGTTTAACGTGTAGAGATTACTCAAATTATATTCTCCATCTAACATCCTTTTGTACTTAATAGTATGGAAACACATCAAAATTGTATATCTTAAGAAATATTACTGCTTCATATTCACTTAAATCTTTTTTCCTTTTCCTAAGATTTATTCTGATCTCACAGTGCTTATGTATATAATCTGTAACTATTTTATCTGACTTCCGCTACTTTTTGTGGAAATATTTTAAATCAAAATGTCGAAACTATGCAATATCCATTTTCTCAGAAAGGGTAATTGAAAACCGTTTTTCTACAGGAATTTTGAAAAAAACAATCTTCAGTTCTTAAAAAAATCCTTAGTTTGCTCGATTTCAAATATCTAAAGGTCTTAAAATAAGGTAATATAACTTTTCTCGGTTACTAACTTTTTTTATTTCTCAACAGACAATATTTGATATATTTCCTCCTTTTAATATATGAGGGGATTCTGGTAAACGAGAGACAGAGAAAGAGAGGTTTTAAGTGAATAAAAACTTGAAATTCCTTGAATATATATATACGAAATGAAAGACCAAATTTAATATGCATACGAAGCACGCTCAGTTTTTCAGTAAAGAAAACATTTACAAAATGATAAAAAATATTTTTTATGTGTTTGTCTTTCTGTAACCAAAGGTTCACATTCCTGTTTATTTTATGTCTGAAATTCTTACATAATGCTTTGAAAAGATATTGAGATAAATCCCCAATAAAAATGAGTATAAATGTTCTGGCACGGAAAAACAAATTATTTCATGAGGAATGCACTGTAAGTTTTTTATTTATTTAAAATTGCTTTGACAAAATAAGTTTTTCATTTTGGATTAAGATCTTGTATTCATGTTGCGATACTAGTCGAATAAAACGTATGACATTCCTTTCTTCGTGATCTTTAAAAAGGAAAAAAAAGATTTCGAAGTTGAAGATATTAAGGAATTTTAGATGTTTATTATTAAAATAGGCGAAACCTTATGTGTGAAAGTCAAGCATATCTTATGAG
This sequence comes from Trichonephila inaurata madagascariensis, assembly GCA_019973955.1. NCBI lineage: Eukaryota > Metazoa > Arthropoda > Arachnida > Araneae > Nephilidae > Trichonephila > Trichonephila inaurata. The sequence goes on from BMAV01000781.1 coordinate 277,073, forward strand.
TCAAAAAACAACTTGTCTCTTGTTCTTAAAAGAAAACTTTTTATACTCTAATGTTGAAAGATGAAACGATTCATATTTTTTTCTTCGACAAGAAGTGGAATTTTTTTTATTGCATTTTTGGTAGTATAATTATAAATTGGCAAGAGTTAAAGTTGTTTTTATCAAATGCTTATTTATTTTATTTTACAAATGCCATACACTAAAACAGCACCTATGCCATTAGTGCACGTGCTCTCCAATATTTTTCGACAATTGAATTAAAGCTAATTAGTGCAGGACACACGACCAAATGTTCAGCTGTCAGACTGACCCTTTTATCAAATGTAAATTAGCACAATTTTTTTTTCTTCGGCGGATTTATTAACTATGCCTTTGTTTTAAGTTCTTATTTTGTCATTTTCTGATTTTCAAAATAAACACATTCGCATAGCATTCGGATATATTTACGAGAACGCAATTCATTCCCAACGAAATGAAATTAAAAATTAGGGAAAAAAAAGAGAAGTTATTGGAAAATGTTATGTATGTATATATATTTCGAAATTTTTGCAATACATGCAAGATTATGTTTTGAGAACAAACATATTTTCAAAGTTATAAAATATACAGGAGAGAGAAAAAGAGTCTCTTAATTTCATAGTATACTCTAAGCTATATAAAATCTTATTCATATACAAATGCTCAAAAGGCACCATCTCTGAGGAGTTTCTTAAAACCTCTCAATAACATTGTTTTTATTTTACATGATATTTTTAGTTACATATTATAAATTAAAATTATACCATTTTCTAAGCAATGTAATGTGCTTTTAAATATTTGTTTCAACTTTTTTTTAAATATGATTTTAATTATTCACTAATTGTTGCAAAAATATTTTTAAAGATAAGCCAATCAAGAGAACAAATTCTTTTATATCAAAAATCCATAGATTACGTAATATAGTGTGCCCGCGATTATTTATAATATTTAACAATATATTACAGCATATTAAATTACCTAACAAATTTCTATGTTAATCAAAAATGAAATGCGAATTCACAAATTTTTCAAAAATGGAATTTAGTTAGTAACACTGAAATGTTAATATTTTTTTTAAAAGAGTAGTATTTTCAAACAAAAATCTTTGTTATCCTTCAAATCCATTGACTCTTATATCCTTTATTAATGATTATGATTATGTAACACAGCATTGTGCAACGGAATCTTTGTTTTATTAATCCATGAAGCCAATATATTTTGATAACTCATTTTAGAAATATGTTTTTCAAATCAACCAAATACCAGACGATTAAATCGATGTATAGCATTTGAGAAACTGGTGGAGATTATATTTGATTAATATTTTTTTGCACTTACAATTAAACAAATTGTCTAAATTTGGTCTTTTTAAATAAAGATTAATAAAAAATTTAGAATTAAAAAAAAACATATTTATGCAAAATATTTAAATAATAAACCAAGATATACACAGTTAAGTCACATTAATGTGACCACCTTTCAAAAGCCAGAATAGACACCTTTCGCAGAGTTGAATGCTGCGAGACATGTAGGAAGAGAGTCAATTAGGTTCCTGAAGGTGTTCACTGGGATGCTGAGCCAAGTCGACTCCAGTGCTGTGGGCAGCTGCGCTAGATTACGTGGGTGAAAATCCATGGCGCGAACTACCCGATCGAGATGGCCCCACAGATTCTCGATTGAGTTTAGGTCAGGTGAGCTCGTTGGTCTGGGGAGAACAGAAAACTCATCCTGGTGCTCTTCGAACCCTGCATGTACACAGCCAGCTGTATACACTTGACATTGTCCTGCTGGTTGATGCCATCATCCTCAGGAAAACAATGCGCAAATAGGGGTGGATATGGTTCGCAAGGACAGAAGCAGGCTTGTATTGACCCATCAAGCCTTTCACAATGATGAGTGAAATCACAGAATGCCAGGAAAATATTCTCCAGACCCTAATGTTTCAGGATCAAGCCTGGACCATTCCGGCAATGTTTGCTTTTAGAGGTTTTAAGCCGTATACGTCAATGTCCATCTGTCCGGTGAAGCATAAAACATGAATCACCGGAAAACGCTACCTGTCGTCACTTAGTAGACGTCCAGTTGCGGTACTGGTGTGCAAATTCCAGCCTTCGTTGCCGAAGCAGCATAGGTGCATGAACCCGGCCTAGACGCAGCAATATTCGTGGAACAGTAGTTGGGGAGACACTGTTGGTGGACCCTTAGATCATCTGGGTGGTCAGTTGCTCAACGGTGGCACGTATATTGGCCAACTTCCTCCTCTGTCATTTATGGCCCGTGGTGCACCACATTTTCCACGTCGCTGATTTTGGACAGTCCCATTTTGCCATGGTGGCACGCGAACCGTTCACAAACTTAGCCGTTTCGGAAATGCTTGCCTTCAAACACCCTTTATATACGCTCAACTGCCCTGTGCTGCCACCTGCCTTCTGTGATTGGTTATTTAACGTCGACGCCGAAAATGCGTGGTGGTCACATTAATGTGACTAGACTGTAAATAAATTGTGAAACGAGTAACGCGTGTATGGTCCATATCTTCTACAGTAAAGAAAATTTACCTGGATAGAATGATAACTTATATATTGTAGTGAAAAAGAGACCCTTCAGATGACTAAAATGTACTTGAATTTTGGCTACAACAACTTAGGGGATAAAGTTGAGAGTCACTGATTCGAGTCTCGATTCAATCGATGCTTATTCTGAAGAATAAAAAAATAGAGGTTGCTACACATTGAAAACAGGGCTCCTGTATGCATGGAAGGATGTAGAATTTCGGCACCATCTCATGTGTGATCTTCGCCATCCAAACTTGATTTATTATGTCCCTTATCAAAAACGTGCTGTTTTGTTTTAATGATACGTTAAGTATATACGAAAAAAAATTGTAGTGAATAATCGCGTTTGTGAAAATCGCGTTGTAACTGACTGAATTTTCAAAGTTTGAAATCTCTGAAGCGGCAAAAAATGACAAAACTGCGATTTAACATCGATGAACAATGAACAAAAATTGCTTCTTGAGATAAAATTAAAACAGAAACATTTGAGAAGATTGACAATAAAATGAGTTGTATCATATATGGTGGGAATCCTAATAATTTTTTACTGGAGTTTTTAATGTTGAAGAAATTAAAATCATGTAATATAGTATAGGTTACTCGTTGATAAAAATCACATTAAAATAATTATGAAAATTATTTCTTTTGATTTAGTTTTGTAATTATAGAAAACATGCATATTAAAAACTATAACATATCGTTAAACCAAATACGTTAACTTAACAAACTCAAATCATAATGAAATTCTTAATAATCGTTCTTATATTCATTTTAAAAAGTCATTTAGCAAATGAATTGGATGCATACAAGTCAAATTTAACGGTATTTAGTGCAATGCATAACATAAGAAATCATAAGTACGTACTTCTTACTTAATTGAAACAGTAATATAAAAATCATATTCAATGACTTATTAAATTTATAGTAAAATATTACTCTTCAAAATACGACTGAAGCTTTACAATATTCTTTATATAACACATGAAAATTTTTCTCTCTTCTTGTAGCTTCACTCGTTTTCCGTTATGCATCAAGTTTTTAAGTAGGAATTTTGGAAGAACATGACAAATTATTTAAAAGATTATTTACAAAGTATTTAAATGAATGCAATGTTAAACAATTTCTCCTTATGAGAGAATGCAATGTTAAACAATTTCTCCTTTGATTTTGCATTCCATCTTTGCTTTTTCACTCACAATGAGATAAGGATATGTACAGATATTATGAGAAAAATTCACCCCCCCCCCACACACACTCATAATGAGATCATCTTAGTTGGATTTTAACCCTGAAATTTATTAAATATTGCCTGTTATACTAAAGGCATATCAATGTTATCTTTTACACTCAAATTAAATGTTGATGAATTATTAATTTACTTCAGGTTTTCAAAATTAAGCGATTACTCATAATTTTCTTCATATAGAACATGGATTATAGAGATACTTCTATTTTTACATAATTTGAATTTTCAAACATTCATAATCAATTTAATTTTGCAGCAGTTAATAAATGATATCAAAATGAATTAATGAGTTTAGAAATCTGTGGGTTCTATTTCAACAGTACATTCAAAACATTTTGGTTCTAAGTTATTTGATAGTACATTTTCTTAATCAAAATAGTTAAATATTTATTTTTAAAGTATATCTCATCTGCTTTTTCAATAAATGAAACATAGCTAACGAACAGATACCCTTTAAGGTTACATCAATAATTAAAATGGACTTTTGTATTGTACTTACCAATGGTACAGCTCGTAAAAATGCTCTTGCTTGAGCTGGTTGCCAGGTGGCAGGATCATTGTAAAACATCCACCCTTGAGTCAACCTGAGATAAGTTACAAAAAAAATTTCAAATAAAATTAGGAGTACGTAATACTCTCTTCTACATATTACAAAAATGCTTCATTTTAAGTTTATGCTTTTATATAATAGTTAGGAAACACGTTTTAAAGTATCTAGAAATGCTTTTGAAAGGAAATACAGGGCAGTGGCGTACTGTACACCCCCGCAACTGCACTGCTGGGGAGCCCAGAATTCTAGAGGGCCCAAAGTTTGACTGACGCGAAGTGCAGATTTAACGAATTTATAAAATATTAAAGACAAAACCTCACTTTGCAGGGAGGTCCTAATATTCTAAGATATGCCACTGATACAGACCCATCCCTTTAAAAAAAAATGAGTGGCCTTGAAGAAAGATTATACTGCAAATAAAACTCAGATGTCAGAGGAAAAAAAAAAAGGTTTTCTAGACAAATCCATCTCAAAGAAAAGTTTTTGAAAGATACGATTAAACAGTTTTGGTACTTTTATAGAAATACGTCTGATTATTATACATTCGAGGAATAGTTTTTGAAATTACATTACTATAAATAATTTATTTCAGTACTTCCTTTAATGGTATGCTTTTATACTTTAAGAAAATATTGTACTTGAAACCTTACAGCTTTTGGAAGTTTATAGCGAATCAAATTTAATTCTCTAATGATTAATTAAACAGATTTTAAGAATCTCCTTTCTTTTATTTGATATTTTACCAAACCGTGGCCTCAGTTTTGAATGTCTATTTCTAGGAAAACAAGATACAAATTTTATTTACAAAATAGCTAGGAATAGAAAAGCAGGACAAAAGTCAAGTTTATAGTGTTTTAAATGTTTTTATTATTTTGTACCTGACGTTTCTCTCTTACACTTTAAGATTTATACTTTACCGTAAAAGAAAGGAAGGAATTTAATTGGTATGAAGCAGAGCTACATTTGTGTTTTCTTTACAAAAAAGAATAAATTCTTAAGACGGTATTTGCTAAAACACATGATTGTGATGCGGGCAGTGTTAAAAGAAAGACAATTAAAAGTTAAAGTGCTTCATTATATGAGAGTAAATTTACAGGTTAAATGATCAAGAATATTTTTGTTCATAAATTTGAATAATTATTAGTGTTTAAACTCAAAGAAGCTGATTTCTTGCTTAGATCTCATTAGATAGTAACAAGTAAAAATATATTTCAACAAGAGTTTTTTTTTTGAAAAAATAAATTGAATTACTACTTTTAGTACTAACGAGAATATAAAATAGTTCGAATAATATTACCTTATTATTATGTTCATAATTTGATTGAGTAAAAATATTTGAAAAAGCTCAACATTGTCATAAATTCTTTTAATTATTTTTGAAATCTTAGATTTTTCATTATCACCGATTCTTTTTCAAAATTTCGAAAAACTTTCGATTGATGTTGTAATACTCTAATTTTTCCCTTTCTACATCAGGTTTCATTAAAATATATTACTCAAAAAATTGTTAAAAATATGATTTAAAGAAAACTTAATACCCAGACATTCGTTCCATAATGATGTTCAGCAATAGATTTACCTGTACTTACAGGAGTTGGTTATTTTTAAAAATATATTAACGAGAATGATAATTTGTTATTTGATCGATGTTCATATGGTACATCATTGAATATTTATATATATAAGTACCTAATAATATTATTAGGTTTCTATACTTCAAAGAAATGTTAACTCGTTTTATGTAGTAATAGTTTCTGTTTCAGAAAGTATGCGAAATGAAAAAAAAAATTTAAAAATTTTCTAAAATAAAAAATGACTAAAAAAATAAGTACTACTTTTCTGAAAGGTTAAAATGTTGAAGGTAAGTATTTTTTTTCTATTTACAAAAAATAACTTTATTGTATTTAAAATTTAATTCGAGCATTTTGATTTTTCCCGATGTACCTCTTAGCTAACATGAAGCTGTATATAATTTTAAAATTGAAATTCCAGCTCCCCATAAAATAAGCAACAAGTTAATGAATAGTTTGGAACTAGATGCTAACTTATAAAGACTCGGTATTAAAAAATTTGTCCTGATTTGTGTTTGTTCATTGGATGTCATATTACAGACAATTCAACAAGAAAAAAAAATGACTCATTAAAATTTCAAACTTTTTGACTCTAAAATATTATCTCTTGAAATTTTTATTTAATGCTCCTTTTAGAAAATAAAAGTTGATTTCTTGATTCTCAACACATTCGCTATTTCTTTAAACACTTTGAGGGTTATAACCCTTTTGAAGTATTCGTTATTCATCATAATTGCGATACAGAATGCTTTGTACATCATGAGAGTAATATAATAAGAAAATCAAAGTGAGGTGAACAAATTAAACAATTGGAAATTCGGTTATGAACACCCATAGATAAATTTTTCTCCCTATTGCACCCACAATTACGGTAGCGTTTTGTGAAAATATATATATAACTCCTTCCTTTTATTACCTATAAGATTATTCTGAAATTCCATCATTTTAGAAAGTTTCCTCTTTTTGTTCGCTTAGATTACCTTTGATTTATTTGATTTTATTTATTTTTGATTATATAATTTATGCAGTTTTATGCTGTCATTGTTTCGTTTTATTTAAAATTAGAATTAATTTAATTGGTCTTAATTCAACATTTTTTTAAATATTTTGAATTTTCTCTATTGTACATTCTATTTTTATATGTTAATTTCAGATTTTTAATTAAACTTCATGTTTCTTGAGCTTAAGGAAAGAAACATTTTCGATATTTCATGTTAACAGTTTCTAAAAATAAGTGTATGAAGGATTTTACTATACATATATACATGAGGAATCTTCACAATTCACATCGATCACACTTGTAGATTTGTCATATGTTATCTCCAGTAAAGAATTTACACCAATGTAAAATATGGAAATGTTTATTTGGTTGTGACTTATGATAAAACACACCATCATCTTTAATCTGCAAAAATGACACTAGCAGAGTTCGAAGGTATCCTTTGAGAAACTGATGTCATTTCCAATTTTCAACAAATACAGCAGAAAGAAAATAAAAATATCTCATATATAGTTATTTTTCAAATTATTCCAGCTTTGTACATGTAAGGCATCATATTTTGGTTTTCAAAGTCTAGATCTATAGGTTTTAGTGAATGAAACTTAAAGCTATGTCATTATTAGTAACAAAGATAAAGATACGAAGTTAAAAAAACTTAAATAATTTGTGTAGATCACTTACATTTGGGCACAGTTAAGGCAAAATATAAGTGTAGTTTATTTCTTGCAAATATGTCACTTAAAAATGTAACCTGAATTTTTTTTTAAATAAAAATATCTAAAGTATTTTTAGTAATGATTGAATTTTAATAAAAGGTCAATCATCAATTACAGTGTTATTCAGATTTGCAATAACTGCGAGACATTAGAGATTTATTTACGCTACTACCTATGAAGAATTATGCACAAAAATGCGTTCATAAATATGTGTACAAAAGAGTTTTCATAGAATGTACAAGTTTTTGAGCTTTCGTAATTGAAATGAATGCTTCAAGAGTTTGAATTGATCAGAAAAACCACAATGCTATAAAGATGAACTCGTTTAAAAATAACTTGTCAAATTAAAAGCAAAACAAATGGTATTAGAATGCAAGACTTGTTGTTAGTTTTAAAACACTTCAATATTTTGTACTCTATTTCATAAAGATTTGTCTCCATAAAAGTTATTTATAGAGAAAGAATGAATTATAAAATATTTAAATATTATAACTTTTTTACTTTATAAATATATTTGACACTTATTTTACTGTTTTTTTTTAAAAATTTATACTTATAAATATTTAGAGTTTCTTTCTTAAAATGAGCACAATAATAGTAAAAGTTTAAAACAGGAATTAGATGTGAAAAATTTGTAAATTCCAATCATTTTTAACTTAAAAAAATACCCCAACTCAAACTAAGAATAGAGCTGGAAAGTAAGTATTGGGGTAAGATGAAAAGTATACATCCGCGAAATATCATCTTTTTTTTTGGGTTCTTTATTTCCCCAATATTCAAATTAAAGGGAAAAAGGAAAAAATTGCTTTGCATGTAAATTTTTTAATAAAAGGGGGAATTTTAGAATTTAAAGTAAAAAAAAAAAAAGTGTTCATACCAGATTGCATCCGGATCCACAGCGATGAGACTCTTGTAAAATTGATTTTGAAAGGTGAAAAATAACCCTGGATCACTGGATAAAAAAAAAATTTAAAGGTTTAAATTCCTTCAATCGTAAATTTATAAAAAAAATTTTAAATTTAGGGAAAAAATATTTTAATAAAACTGGGAATTTTAGCTTCCTTTAATACTTTTTGTAAAAACTCTTTTTTAAAATATTCTTTTCCCGGGAATAAGAAAATGATTGCACGTGGAGTGAAAAGTAGTAAATGCAGTCTGTTCATTAATCCATAAACATGTCAGATTTTTCATTAAAAAAACATTTATGCTACGTTTTAAATTTTTTAAATAAAAAAAAAAAGGAATTTTTCGTTTTTTAAAACCCAAAATGTATATGAAAATGAAATAGCTTTGATTTTCAAAGAAATCAGGAGGAGGGTATTTCTTATTCTTTCTATGCTACTTTTTTAGAGAATATACAGAAAAGGGATTACAACTTCATAGAGAAAACCTTTTTTGGGGACATTTGGAACAAATTTTTCCTTTTTGGGGGTCTGTTCCAAACTCTTCGATGTACTAAAAAGATTTAGAAAATATTTAAAGAACCGCTTTTTGGAAAAAAATAGGAAAAATATGCATAGCAAAAATATCACGAAATTCTCATTTACAAAAACTTACATTTCTGTGATAGTTAAGTAATACATCGAATTTTTAGATTTTCCGAAAACCCGGGGAAAAACCCCCTTTAAGAAAAAATGAACGGGTTTTTTGGTTTTAACCCGGGGAAAAAAGATGGGTTTTAAAATTTTGGAAAAAAAATTTAATTTAATAAAACGGACTGTTTTTATTCGAAAAAAGAAATTTTAAAAAATTAAAGGGGGGTTTTAAAAAAAATTTTTTTAAATTTTGGGGTAATATTGTTTTTTTAAAAACAAATTTAAAACGGTTTTTCGAAAAAGGGGGGGGATTTAAAATACCTTTTGGGGGTTGGGGGGGGTTTTTTGGGGGTATTGGGAATTTTTTGGGAATTTAAAAAAAAAAACTTTTTAAACCCAAATTTTTGGAAAGCCAAAATTTTGTTTAAAATTTTTAAAAATTTTGGGCCCGAAAAAATTTCAAAAGTTAAAAGACTTAAAAACCTTTTGGTTTTTTTTAAAAAAAATTTAAAAAAAAATTTTTAATTTTATTTTATTTAAATTTTTTATTAAAAATTTCAAAATTCCCCTTTTTTTTATTTTTTTAAACCGGTTTTTTTTCAAAAATTCTTCAAAATTGGTATTATTTATTATATATTCCCTTTTTTTAAATTCCCAAAACAAATTTTTTATATATTCCTTTTTGGTTTTTATAAAAGGTTACTTTTTTTTTTCCCAAAGAGGATAAAAAAAAAATTATACTCAAATAATTGGTTAAAAATTCCAAAGGGTTTTTAAATTTTTTTTTATTCTAAAATTTTTAAACTTTACCAAAAAAAAACGAAAAAAGTTTTTTGGGGAAAAAATTTGATTATAAATTTAAAAATCTTTGGGGGGCAAAACCTTTTTTAAAAAAAAAAAATTAAAAAATTTTTTCCATTTTTTTATAAAATGTAATAAAAACAATAGAAAAATATAATTTCGTCGGTTTCAGTATTTTTAGAGGTTCACTGTATGACTAAAGTTAAAAATTCCTAAAATCTAAAAAATTTTTTTGAAAAAAATTGGGTGATGAATTAAACTTTTTGAATTTTTTACGAAAAATTTATTAACAAAAATAAAAGATAAGGAAAAAATTAACACATTTATAAAACAATATTGTATTTGCATTTTAAATAAATAAATGCCTATCCTCATTATCTAAAAAAAGGGCTCTTATAGTCCAAAGCCTCGTTCTAGAGTAACATTTTTTGTGGCCCCCAAACTGTTTATGTCAATCTTGTTTGAGGCTTTATTTTTAGATAAAAAACCCATAACATATTTTATATTTTTGGTAAAATTTATCCTGGTTATTTTAATAAATGGTTTGATTCATAAAAGGGAAAATTTTTTATTAGGATTTAAAAATAAATACAAATACACAAAATATATACAAAAGGGGAAAAAAGAAATTTGGGTTTCTTTAAACCCTAATACACTTAAAAAACCCCATAAAAAGATTTTTTTCAAATATTTTTAAAAAAAGATCTGGGGTCCTTTTTTTTAAATAATTTTTTACTTTATAAAAATGGGGGGATATTTTGCCCAAAAAAAACCCGGGGCCAATTCGGCAATGTGTTTTATTTTTATTCCGAGATCCACTTCGGGTTTAATTTGTTAATTTTTTTTTTATTTAGTATTTTTTTTGGAAAAGTGTTTTAAGGGAGTTAAAAGCAAAAAAATTTTAGCTTTGGTTTTTATTTTGAGTTATTTGAATAAAAACGAAAAATTTTTGGGAAGGGTTTTGGGTTTGGGGACCTCAAGATGTCGTTGAACAGCCCCAAAAAATCATGCTCTAGAGCATTTTTTTTAAAATTTGAATTTTTAAAAAATAAAATTTTTATGGAAAAAAAATTGCATTAAGTACTGTTTTAAGTCTACGGAACATATTAACAGATTTCAAAAACCACATGCAGAATTGCCATTGGCTAAACTGAAAACATGAATAATAGCTGTAAAAGGTATCCAGCAGATCTTCATAATCAAAATGTTCTACTTTATTACAATAGATTGTGTGGATTATGCAGTTTAGCTTCTGTATATTTATTTCTCTTAACTGAGCCGAATAGGAATGTATAATTCTCACACAGAAGTACTTAGTTCATAAATATAACACAATGATTCAGTAAAAAGTTATTCAGTTTTCCTTATTTTTGTGTACTGATCAATACCATTTTTTAATTGGTAGAGCCTTTATTAAATTGAAATAATTTGTATATGATGCCATGATAGTATGAATTTTCTTCGAATTGTTAGTAAAATGGGCTCTTTACTTTAGTGCGTATCTGGGCTGAATAATAATTTTAGTTTGATTATACATTCATAAAGGGAATTGGAGGGACTTTATTCATTCTCTGAGCTGAAATATTTATCATTTAAATAAATTTTAGTTAACCATATATTTATAAATATTACACACATATACCTTAATATGTACTATTGTACAACTAAATTTTTAAATTTCGTTACGAAATTTTCGTTTTCCAGACTGAATTTCTTTTTCCAAATTGAATCCAATTGCTTTTCTTGCTTCAAATTGATGGAGCTAATTCCAAACACAAAATCTCAAAAGAATATTGATGATGTAAGTAAACACGCTTCATTTGAAAATCAATGAGGCCCTACGGTTACCATCCCAAATTGAAATTTAGTGCCGAAAATTTAAAACAGAAAAAGGAAATGTTGAACTCTAGCTGTAAATTGAACATCGTGACGCATCAAAGAATACGTTACATGAACGTTTAAACTACAAAACACATTGTGCTCAAGCTAAACAAATAAATCTTAGAATTTGCAAATAAAAGCAGGTTTTTTAAATCGAAGATAGTAAATCAAATGTTGAAACGAGTTTTCTTTGCACCTTTCTATTAATTATCCTCAAGGGAGAAAAAATTTTCATAAATTGTTTAATTTTTGCAAAACTCTTTCTGTGAAGAAGCCGTGACTCAAGCACATAATTCTTACCGTTTAAAGTTAAGTGAAACGAGTTCACGGAGGATTTGATTGTTGAATCTTAGAAGATAAGAAGAATTTAAATTATATTTGTGAAAGCTACTTTGCAGAACACCTACGTATCTACGCATCACACTTGTAGTTTATTATCATCATTGTTAGGAGATGTTCTCGGCTCCAGAGCGTCTGCCTAATTTTGCGTTGTAAGTAATCTTTTCTATTTTTAATTTAAAGAAGGTATTTTCACATCCATTTGCTAATTGCGACCACTTAGAGCAGTATCTAGACTAAATAAAAGTTGATTTTACAGTATGTCTCTTCCTACCGTTGACCCTCTCACTAATGCGAACTAAGTTCACTACAATGCTTTGTGTGTGTGTGTGTGTGTGTTTTGGTGTGTGTGTGTGTGTGTGAGTGTTTTTATATAAACTTTTAATTTTATTATAACATCTAATTTTATCAGACTTTTTTTAGAAATTTAACGCTAGGCTTCTAATTTAACTTGTGTATTTTTTTCTTCTTTTTATCTTCAAAATTTTGTTGATTATATTGGGTGTAAGGGAAAGTGTTGTCGTTTTGAACATGTGCACTTGTATGCGTTGTCAATCCTTTGCAAGAATTTTAATCCAACTGAAACCAGTTTTAACAGTTAGATTGATGATTTATATACATTTTTTTGTGTTTTTACAGTTTTTTTTAAACTTGTAAAACTGTCTGCACGAGTGAAAAAAGGGCACTTAAGACGTTTTACATTGCATGAGTTGCTAAAAAGGGGAACAGAATGGAGGGGGAAACGTGTGTGATTTGTTCGGAGAGGACGCAGTAACATGCTCTATAATATGTCAAAGATAGTTTGCAAAATTTCCTTTGTTTAATTTTTCTTTGAAAGATGAACCCAGATCAGGAAGGCCATCAGATGTCAATGACGAAGTGCTACGCAGTATGATCAGGACAAATCTCACGCTGTATATAGTTTTCACAGAAGTGAACTTCAAACTTGGAATTTAGTACTACTATTTTGGATCACATTAAAAGCCTTGGTTTCGAGTCCAGACTCTCTGGGTGCCACATGAATTAAGCGAAAAAAAAAACATTTAATGAATAGAATTTCGATATTTTCTTCAAATCTTGCTCGTCACAAAAGAGAACCGTTTTTGGACCTTTTGATGACTGGAGTTTAAAAGTGGATAGTGTATAGACACTTGGTTAGGAGAAGGGCATATGCTTACAAAGGGGAGTCATCGCCATCTTACTCAAAGCTGGCAGGCATCAGAAGAAGGTTGTCTTGTGTTTTTAGTGAGACGGGAAGGGTATAGTGCGCTATGAGTTGCTGAAAGAAAATGAAAAGGTGGATGCTGATCGTTACTGTTAGCAACTTCATGTTTTGAATAAAAAAAATTCAACGAAAACGTTCATCTTTCGCCAAACAAGAGGGTGTAATTCTTCATCACGACATGATACACCATACGTGGCAAGAAAAGCCATACGAAAGATTGCCGAATTGAATTGGGAAACTTTACTTTATACAGCATATGCTACTGATGTTGCACTATCTAACAGGTCGCTGCAAAACTTTCTTGATGAAAATGAATGCATAAATTATGAAGGTGTCCAAATGGTGGTGGTAGAAGAGTACTTTGCCTCAAAAACAGAGGACTTCTTTTCCATTGAGTTCTTTAAACTAACTAAACGCTGGCAGACAGTTAAAACTAACAAATTTGTATTTTGTTGTTCTAATTGTAACATTGTATTTTGGATTACATTATAAATAAAAGGTGAAAAGAAAATTGTTTTTTCCTTAGAGGAAAAAATGACGGAACTTTCCCTTACACTCAGTAAAAATCATATGCCTCGGATCGAGTTTTAAGTAAAATTAGGCTCAAACTATTGTTTTTATTTAATCTTTACGACTGCATCAAATAAATACAAATGTTGAATAACACGTCGTAGACAAAACAAAAGGATTATTTTAATCGATAATATATGCTGAGTGCAACATAAGAGCACATGATCTCTTTTAATTAAAAGAAATCTTAATTGTTGTATTTTTTAACTTTATTTTGGATGCCTAAAGGAAACTAAATATTTGTGTTCTTAAGGGCCTTGATTACTTTTCATGATGAATTACTTAGACTAATTATTCCTTCTTTAAGAGAGAAGAATATGAGTAAAGGATATTAAAAATATGTAAAATGAAAACACTCTAAGCGATAATATTAAATAAAAAGTAATAAAAAGACTGAAGAAATTTCTCTTCTAAAGCGTTTTTGTAAAATATAGTTTAATTTTAATTTTTCAGTTTATTGCTTTTTCCAGTTTCTTAAAACTTTAACGTAACATCTAGTCTCAAGCAATTTTCCAACAAGTTTACAAGAAGTAATGGTTTAATGGGAATATATATATATATATATATTTTCTATATACATGTATATTCCCATGTGATCTCTTCAAGTTAATATAATGGCTAGACTTATAATTTTAAAATAATACACAGTAAGAAGATTTAAGTTTATTTTTTCATTATTAATTTCTGCCTCACTACATTTTAATGTGATATTTTGCTATTGGCTACAATTTACAATTATTAGTAGCAAAAAATTACGAAAAATCTCTAGGTTTGCTCTACATTAAGATTTAATGGATGTGTCAAATTATACTGCTTGTAATAAGAAACATATTTACGCTATTTGTATTCTATATTCGAGTTAAACATTTATTTTTTTTATCAAAAAGAAGACTTGTGACTTGTAAATGTTTTAACTTACTCGACTCATTTTTAAACTACTGCAGAAAAAGTCAGAATATCCGCGACTTCATTTAGTTAAAATCTAAGAGAAATTTATGAAGAATTAGGTGGGGGCTAAATTTTGCTTACTCAAAGGAGTTTCCAAATTAAAAGTAAGTGGAAACTTAATATTACAACAAATCAAATTCACGTATTTTTTTAACATTAGCAGTCACACATATACAATACTTAACTTTCTAAGTTTGATAGTTTAAATTTGTAAATTGTAAAAAATAACACTTTCCTAACACTTTTAAACTTGGCAAAATGACAATTATTTATAATCTTACACTTACAAATCATCAAACAACTATAATAAGAAATTTTTTAATACGCTCAAGCTCAAATGATCCGTTAATGTCACTTGTAACTTAAGCAAAATTAATTTTGACTCTTATTGGAATAATGTACTTCTTTCATTGAAATTTTGTCAGAGTATACATTTTAAAGCATTTCGTACTCATAAATCTTTTTTTTTATCTATAATTAAACATTTCAACTATCAAAAAAGGAAAAATATAGCAATTCCTTTTTTCGAAGTAGCTAACTTCTTTCAAAAAGTACAGGACTCTACATTTGTCAATTAGTTTTTAATTTAATTCTTATGAAATAGGTTACATATGATTGCATTGTAAAGAAATCTCTTACTATATTGAAAGGTTTGGGATGAAAATGAATCCCCAAATTATGATGTATTATACACAAACATTTATTACGTTTAAAAAGGCCGTGAGTAGCCTAGTAGTTAAGAGCATTGGACTCCAGACCGGAAGGCCTGGGTTCGATGCCCGATGCCACCAAATACCCTTCGAGTACACACGGAGTACGTGCTCGTTAAATAAGTGGGTCCAAAGTCTTGTGGGCTGAATCACGAGTGCAGGAAACTGGAGAATATTTCCCTCCCCTTCAGTTCCATGTCTAAATTGTACAGATGGAGATAGGTGGTGTTGCCATCTATCGTCCCTTCGGGGAATTTCGCTGAGATAATTCGTAGTGTCACCTGTATGGTGCTCAAGGCCTACGACAGGCGTACTTCTTGCCTCGATGAATTTCGTGGGCCTTGATCTGACTACGTCAGACAGGTGGCATTAACCGCAACAACAACATTTCGTTTAAAATGTTTAGTTTTTGACAGTTAAATCGAAATATAATAGCTTTTATCTTTCTATATATTGCATTTACTCGAATCTAAGCCCTCGTTTTAACCCCGTTAACCCTGCTGAAAATCGGGTATGGCCTAGAATCGAAGAAACAAAATATTCATTGGATGGGAAAATTAAAGCAATTACATATTCATGTATGTATTTAAAAGTTCATAATGCTGGTAAAATAATTAATTATTCACTTCTTATTAGTTCTCATTTCGAATGTATTTTATTTTCGTAAAATTGTATATCGGTCAACTATTTTTCATTCTTCACAAAATTTGTTGGGAATTTGGGGTGCTGCTTAGAATTTATGGCGGCTTAGATTCGAATAAATACGGTATATATATAATCCTTATTCTACTCATAGGTTACATTTTAAGACACACAAAAACCAGTTTATGCAAATCCATGCCCATAAAACAAAGTAAAATATATTAATTAAATTGTTCTTCTAATCATAATCTATATATTGTAAAAAATATAATTAAAACCCTCCAAACCTGTTCGCGCAAACTGCCATATACAATGTGATTCTTAAGTATTGTGTTTTGAAAAGTAGTATTGAAGGAAAGTAAAAAATGTCCAGATACTTACACTTTGAAGAAAGAGGGAACCAATTTCTTGGAAAAGAGGATCAGCAGGTTCAAGGAAAGAAACACTGGAAAAAATTAATTATTAATACATGTGGTCTCCAAAGAATATGCTATAAGAATTATTTTATTAAAAGTCCTTTAATTTATTCTAACAACAATAATCCAAAAAAGTACAATATCTATGTATATTTATTGCATTTATGCAACGAAAAGTGTAAGTTAGTGATGTTAGAGGAATCTTGAAAAATGGAAATCATATTTTAATAGAGGAAAAGGAAAATCTATTGCACAATATAATTATTGGAAAATATTGTTTTTGTACTTGTCAATTCCCACAAGTCAAAAAAAAAATTATATGTGTTCATAAAACTTTGGGGAGTTGCAGCTTTTGTGGGAGCTTTTTGCAGTTTAAGCAAAGATTTTTGTGTCCTCAAGAGAATATGGTCATTATATTTCTAGTCAAACTTCTGACGGCTATCTAATACAATTTTGAAACAGATGGCACATTGCTGTTTCAGAACTAGACAAAAACGTGAAAGCGTAGCGTCGGTATTTATATTAGTATTTACCTATAACATTTTGATGCATTTTTAAATCTCACTACTTATTAAAAAAAGTTTTTCATGATGCTGTAATAAACTTATTTATACATAATGTATAGTAGGTAAAAATGAGTGGTAAAAAATTTAATTTAATAGAATTACAGTTTTTAATTTGAGTAGTGAGTACGAACAGTTGTATAATTTGTACAAAAGTGGTTGGTCCAACGTTATGTAGATAAGAGGGGGTTTACCCTGCCTCCAAGTCTCCATAGCTTTAAAAAAAATTAGTTATAACGGTTAAGATGATTGACAATTTGCGAGGCCAATCATAACTCCATAAAAAATTGATTGTGATATGTAGCATATTTATCTTTATAAAAATAAATAAATGATTCATATTGTAAAAATTTAAGTTTGTGTTTCATGTTTCTCACTTTTTCATACTAACGAAATATAATTGAACTACAGTAAGCCCCTGCTTAACGCTGTTTTGCTTAGCTCTGTCTCGGCTTAGCGCTCTTTTATTTCAACCCGGGGATTCCCCGAAATTGTAGGTTTCAAAATATGTACATAATATATCCGAAACAGTGTAGTTGTGTTTCTTGTTTGGTGCGGTGCTGTACGGACGCATTTTTATCATTTGAAACATTGGTTGACATTATTGTAAGTATAAATTTATATAATACTATAACGATTAATACAGTGACAATTATGATGTTTATTTTTTATCATAGGTGATAATGAAAAACAAGAAAAGAAAGCAACCAGAAAAAGCATTTCACTGGAAACTAAAATGCAAGTGATTAGAAGATTAGATTCTGGTGAAAGTCCATCTCAAGTTAGTGCTGCATTGAATTTGGCAACTTCAACAAGATGCCTTCTTGACAAAAAGGCAGAAAATTGGAAACACAGAATAGACTGATCTGACTGACTTAGAATTTTATTTGTTTTTATATGTATATATTCGCTTATATTGTTTTTATTTTTGTAAGAAATAAATGTTTGAGTTTATTTTTATTAAAAAACATAATTATTAAATTTAATACCTAACCAATTTTCTATCCATCTTCCCCTAACCCCATTATTTATATGTTAAAATAGCCTCGTTTACCGCTGTTTCACATTACGCGCTACTTGAATGGAACGTACCCTACGCGTTAAGCGGGGTCTTACTGTACCTCTTATTTTAACGAGGATAACATTTTGCAAGTGGTGCCTAACTAACCAAACTGCTATACGGTGTAACTAGTAGTAGTCTTCAGTCATGTAACTTACAAAATTGGAAATTGAATCTATGATTTTACTTGAACTCAGCCTGCCTGAAAGGCATCGCTACAACAATTAGGTATGACCTCGGTAGTCACGTGGTACAGGTATTGAATCGTGGCTGGCCTTGTAACGAGTTCGAGTCCAGTACCACTAAAGACCAGCCGTGTAGGGGAGAGATGCAAGTTAAATCTATCGAGAGCTCAAACGTCCTCCCGCTGATGTGGTGTGGTAGTTAGGAGAGGGGGTGCCAGCTCAAGTGTCGTCCACGTCACTTGACCATGGTTCAAAATTACGTAGTTCGTCGCCAAAAGCCCTCGTGTAGCTGAACAGTGCGACGTTAATATTCACTCACTCACAATAATTAGGTTATCATAGACCCACACATAACAGTTAAGAAAACCATAATTTGTGTTTAAAGAAATCAACGTTTAATTTTATGGAGAAACTTGCCTTGCCCCATATTGATTGATTTTATTAATACATTATGTGTTAATTTTCTATTAATTAATTTATTAATGCATTACTGAATTGCTGTGAAAAAAACATTAGAACTTGGACATGGATCTTGAAATTTTAAACCATGTCCAAGCAATCAGTACGGTACCTTAGCTGGCACCTCATTCTCTAAATTTCTACAACGCATCAGTGTAAGGACTTAAAATAGGTTTAACGTGTATCAGCTTCTATACACTGTGGACCTTTAGTGGCAAATGGGTTTTTGGCCTCGACTTGACAGAAACAAAGGCAGCCTCAACCATGACCACTCGGCTACCACGGCCACCCTATTTTACCAGATATGAAGTAACTAAACATTAATTTGAGTATTTTTCTATTGATAGGTTTTTTTCTGCTTTTTGAATGAAAAACGGCTTTAAATTGTCTTATTTTACATTAAACTTTGCTTACTTCTTTTAATGAAAAATATATTACAATTTATTTTTGATTGCGTCATCATTAAAATGAGAAAAGAAATCGTAAAAGAATTGGTGCACTTCCATTAAATACCAGTTTTCATAAGTAGCAAAATTTTAGCTAAAATAACACAAGGAGTTACCTTTTTTAAGTGTTTTTTAGAAGATTTTGCTGTCTTAATAAATCGCACACAAGAAATATTTTTCTGTGTAGGACGGAAACCGAGGGAGGAGGGGGGCAATTTATTTTATGAAAAGTCCTTTTAAGTAAGTTAGAGATTTCCGTGCAAATGGAAGACTTTCAGAAAACCAGGTTGAAAAAAACTGGAAATTGTACTAGCGTAATGAGGGGAAAATTCAAGAAATTTTCTAAAAAATAACAACTTTTATTCAATATAATATCTCAATATATGACTATCTTGAGAGCAAGCAATCAGTAAAAGAGAAATAAACCTCGAATCCTAACCAATAATAATAAAGATAACTTGATGCTAAGATTTCAACCACAGTCACGCAGGTTCCAAATCTAGTGTAATTCAAAACAGCAGTCACGCAAAATTCCACGAGTTTAAATCTAACTCGTCAATTCTAATAACACACAAATAACCAAAGATACGCTCATCTCCTTACAATTACAATATTTACATCACCCCCGTTCTTACCTCAGATTACTACAAATATCAATCCCCCAATTTGCTTATGTCACAATTCCTTCACGTCTGGGTTTCAAATCAAACCCTAAAATACACTGGTGTGCAAAACTTAAGCAACAGGTGGGTTTATTGCCATAACTTCACGAAAAATCATCTGAGAGACATGAAATTCTGAAATGAGGGAGAGTATTATGTACGTAAAGGATGACAAAAGCATCGGCGCTGAAAAAGGAATACAACGCATACGGTATGGAATCAAACAAAACAAGCTTATTGAACGTATAGTATCGTGACTCATGATTGTTACCCAAACAGGAAGAACAAACAGATGTTCCTTAATATGGTATATGCCCTCCCCTTACTACAATGGTTGTTTTGCACCGTCTCCGCATACTCAGAACCAGCTGGTGCAACATTTCTTGAGGTAGGAGTGCCCATTCCTCAATCAACATCTGTTTGAGTTGTTGGTTGTACTCCGGATGATTGAGCGTGTAGCAATACGTCTCTCCAAAAACATCCCCACATGTTCGATGGGATTTAAATCTGGGAGCACGCTGGCCAATCCATTCGAGTGATATCTTCACTTTCCAGCAGCTCCCCCAACAGCAAAGAGGGGGATGTGGCCGTGCATTGTCATCCATAAAGATGAAGTCGGGCCAATGGCACCTCGGAAAAAGATCAGATTGGGAAGAAGTACCTCCTCACAATAGCGATCCCCGGTTACAGACCCTCTTTTCGAAAATGGGATGCTCATTTCCGCCTTTTAGCATAAGCCAACCCAGACAAGAACTCCAGGACCACCGTAACGATGTCTTTCCTTGATGTTACTGGGATAAAACCGGGTCCCGATCTCTCTCCAAATCAAAACGCGTTGAGAATCGCTTCTGGTACTGAACCGACTCTCATCCGTAAAGAGAACACGACTCCATTGATCAGTTGTCCAGTTTTTGTGCTCTCTGTCCCACTGTAAACGGTGGCTTCGGTGGCCATCTTTCAACGGAGGCAGCATTCAGGACGGCGGGTGAACAGGCGCCCTTTGTGAAGGCGTCTGGCCACGGTAAACCGCTCACTTGTCGACTTGTTGCTGTACAGAGTTTCTGAGCAATGGCGCTTGCGACTGCTGTTGAATTTTTTTCGCCTGCAGGATGATATATCGGTCATCCCCTGCAGTTGTCGTCCTGGGGCGGCCACACCAACCTTTCTGACAGCTGTACCTGTGGTTTGGAACGTTTTCCCAAGCACGCGAAACACATTTTTGTTGATTCCGAACCTGCAGCTACAGTGGTGACAGTAAGCCCCTCCTCCAGCTTTCCCATCATTCTTCTACGTGTGAAGTCACCCAGATGATTTCTTCTAGCCATATTTCTCGAACGACTCACTGGCACTTGCAGAAAAATATGGTGAATTGCGTCTCCGTCCTTCATTTCATTCTACTGTTGAGCAGCGCATGCCGACATCACGCGTTTTTCGTACGCTCCCCATCGCTTCTGACGTTTTGTTCCTGATATTTGCATCGCATGACGTTTCTACTGACTTACGTGTTCCCTCTACTGATCTCCAGACCTCCTTTTCTGCAATTTCATGGCTATCTGCTAAATTTTTACATTGTTGCTTAAGTTTTGCACACCAGTGTAGATTTGCTCTAGAGGTTAGTTTAAAATGCGATGAAACCCGCTGCATGGTATATAACACAATATACAGTATTATTTACAAAATTATAGTGATAATAATAATTTTAAGTTTCCATCAATCAATATCAAAAAAAGTTGTGTATTTCATTTTCAAAGATAAATCCTTTTAAAATTACTTTATAGTACCAAGAAATAAAAACAAAATCGTTTATTTTGAAGAATCTTTAAATGAAAAGGGTAAGAAATAAGTTTACCGTATAAAATAGAATTTTATTATTCAAATAACACGCTGTATATTGTAATTTGACATTGTTTTACAGAATTATAAACTGATTCATCCACTGAAAAGTTTGAGGAAAATTATGAAAATATTCACCAAAACATAAAAAGAGATCATAAAAAACCACTACTTTATAAAATAATCATTTTTGAGAATATAGTTATATATATGCGTGTGCTCTTAGTTTCATCCCATAATGATATCCAAGAAAAAGATTTGTTTGATATGTTTGAATTACTTTTTAGTAGTGATGCAATAATAGAATCGACAATAAAGTGTTAGCACATTGATTTTAAACAAAGTATTTGCCATCAGTATTCTCAAAATATGTTAATTCTTAGGTAGGTTCATTTTCGTTTACAGTTGATACTCCTATCTATTGTAGAGGAACGTCAATATTTCGGGTTACACCCTGACAACGAGAATGATAATTTAGATAGTACTTCACTTTTTGAGGTTTAATCATATCTTACAAGTAGTAATCTCCCTTGTTTCAATCAGAAAAAAGGCCTTACGACAGAATAGAGACTTGTTTCCCGTGATTCATTAGTTATCAATTACAACAAAACCGCAGTAACATTAACCTTTTAGAGGGCCTTGGGAAGATCACTTCCCCTCTACATGATCTTAAAAATACACCTGTGGGAAGCGCAAAACCCATTAAAATATACTAGCTGGTTTTCTCGTTCTTCGCACGGGTGAACTGAAAAATTAAACAATACGGATTGAAGGATAAAAAAAGTTTCTATTGAGTTAATTTTTTACGTGAATTGCAAATTAAACAAAAAAAGCTTTTTGCATATCTCAGCTAAACAAAACAAATAAAAAACACGTTTGTTAAATTTTAAGTCTTTAGATCTAGTAGCTGATAAAAAGGATTTTTTACTTATAACTCCCCGTAACTCTCTTGAGGGTCGATTTTTGAAAATACCTTCCTAAGCGGATCTCTGCTCAGCAAAAATAACACATTGTTACAAATTTTGTGTAATAAACGCTTAAAATAGTGTAAATAATTTATATCTGAAAGTGTAATACGTCAATATTACTTTCTGTTGTATTTATTTTATGTTAAATTTGTAATATTCGCAAGCAACGCCGTTTCTTAAATTATAATGGCGATTCAATGAAAAATAAAGCAAAATATTGGCAATAGAGTCAAGTTGGCAACTGTCTAGTTACTTTCATAGCTCGAGCTTTATTAGAGCTTTGGGAAAGATTAGACTTAAGCTTTCACGGCTTATTTCGGGTGGGTACTTTTTCTACACTTCCAAAAAATACAGTGGCCGTGGTAGCCTAGTGGTCAAGGTATCGGATCGTGGCTGGCCTTGTCAAGAGTTCGAGCCCAGTACCACTAAAGACCGTTGTGTAGGGGAGCGATGCACATTAACCCTTTATCTACCGCATTATGATTTACTGCAGTTTTTTTCATGCAATATTTTTATTTTGGATCACTACATTGAGAATTAAGGGATATACATAAACAAAATAATCCACTTTGGGAAATTTAATCCGTTAGAGCTAATTAATTAAAGATATACCACTGTAAAATTAATTATGTACAATGTTCACTTAAAATAAAGAGAAATCGTTTTCTAAGGTCTTCATCAACATACAAAAAATTAAGACACTTAAATTTTGACATTAACTATTTTTTCGGGACAAAAATGATAATCTTTACAATCCGCTGAAAACGCCGTCAGCTGAAAACGCAATTTCTCCAAATAAAACTATTCGCTTTCCCTCTAAAATACTCATCATAGAACCCGTGCTGCCCTATATCTTAGAAGAGTGGATTTCGAAGAATATTCCTGCTAAGTATTGTCAGAATATTCGTAAAATTGGTTATTCTATGTTATTTTAAAGTGAGTGGTACTTTAAAAGTACCGCGTCAGTAGATAAAGGGTTAAATCGGTCGAGAGCTCAAACGTCCTCCTGTACGTGTGGTATGGTAGTTAAGAGAGGGGGGTTATTTCAGGGGGTCGTCCACGTCACTTGACCATGGTTCAAAATTACGTAATCCGTCACCAAAAGCCCTCGTGTTACTGAACAGTGCCACGTTAATATTCACTCACCCACTCACTCCAAAAAATACAGTACAGTAGTTATTTTTATACTTAAGAAATGCAATATCTGCCTATTCAATTAAAATTATAGCGTTATAATTAACTACTAACCACAAACATATTATGCAAATTTGTCCAAATGATGTAGTGTGAAAGACAAAGTTTATCTACTTTAAGTACCAGAAGTGATAAAAGTATTTATTTTGATATATGGATCAATCTATTGCTGCCAAATGGCATAATAAAATCAAAAAAACGTGCATAAAAATAAATTATTAATTTTTATTGTATATATGATTCACTTTTTTCGCGATAATAGCTTACCCATGAAAAAATCAATAGTAGTTATTCAAATGAAGAGGGATTTAAAACAACCCCCTTCAAAATTTAGATCTCCCATCAAAATTTAGTTTTATTCTAAAATAAAAAATAGGGATTTCACTAACCAAAGAATAAATTAAAAGCGAACGCCTGGCGTAGATAAAAAAAAAGTAAAAGTTTTGCTTCACACATAAAAGATATATACTGTCGCGTGTTTTTTTGCTGCTCACGCCAGAATTGCTTGCAGACGGCAGAATTTTTTCCTTCTTACTTGACAATTATCTTTATATTTTGGACAATTCATACAATATCTTTATAAATTATAGCCTATGTGCTATTCTGATGTATAAGCTATATTATTGTAAAGTTTCATTAAAATCCCTTCAGTTATTTTTGCGTGAAAGAAGAACAAACATCCAAACAAACTTTCACGTTCATAATATTAGTAAGGATTGGCCCTGTGTGTGCTATTATAATGATGGAAAGACTAATTTTTGCTTCAGTTTTGTGCTACTGTATATAATCTAGTGATTATGGCATCTATAAATCGGACAAAAAAAAGATGGTACTAAAGAAAAAGAACCTTGTCTAAAAGTTATCAATGTATATAACAATGTCATGGGGGGGGTGATAGCTTCCATCAAAGAAAAGAAAGATACCAAAATAAGAAGCTTTAAAATGGCGTCATCGTATCTTATTTTCTTATTGACCTTGCCATCATAAATAGTTTTATATTGTGGCAAGGAAACAAAAGAAACAGAAGTTTAGATCAGATAACATTCCATGTAGCATAAGCTCATCAGCTAATAGACGGACGTTCTTCAAGAAAAAGGAAAGAACGTCTTGCTAGATCCTAAGCAAAGAAGTGTGTAGTTCGGGATGATGTGCGCTTAGCCAGTGTGACAAATTATTTTTCAAAGGTAGTTTCCAACTCTAGACGATGTAGGAAATCTGTGAAAAGGCCCCCCTCGGGTGACCTTCTCTTTGATTATCCGCGTGAACTAGAGGTGTACGATTTTCAAAAGGAACAGACATGTTTATATTCTTAATATGTCTTTATTAACTATAACTTAAACTTTTAACAAATTAGATAATGTTTATATATGTGAGAATCTACGATGAACAAACACACACATACATGTAATACCTAATTAACCTTACTCGGACCACTATCAATATCTAACCCGCCTAATCTCAATTCCAATAATAACACAAGTCCTAATATTAAATAGTAGATCCTACCTCAATCCAATCGTAGCTCCGATTCTAGGGAGTGGCATCTTTACGCGAGTGGAATGGTATGCACCTTGACTTAATGGCTTTATCTTCGGAATAACCTCCGTTGGCCGTCCTTTTACAATTGTATCCACACACACACACAATCCCCCGCGCATAACATTCTCTAAATTGCCATTTCATTTACTGAAACTTCTGTTATTTAAAAGCTATCTAATTTGCATTTAAACTTCACGTTTCACTTCTTGGGTTTTGGTTGGAAAAAAGTTGCCATTAATCTTGGCCCCTAAAAGTACCCAAAGGACATGTTAAAGAATAGACGCGTGAGCCCGTCACAAATGTACCAGAAAGAGACAAGAAAAGAGGACCCACTAGATGTGCTCAGAATGTGATGTTCTCTTGTTCATTACAACATCTCATCTTTTCCTGGCAAATAATCACAATTAAATTTAATTTTCTTTATGACAGTGAATAATTCCTTCGAAAGTATTCTTCCCACCTTTAAAATTTAAATATGAACATAAAATTTGGAACATAAAATATATTTCCTTAAATGCTATTGTATAATTGTTAATAAAACAAAGAACTGCGTGAAATTCAAAGGAGAAATAAATGGCTCATGAAAGGATTAACTTGCAATTCAACAGAAACACAAGATGGGCTTGCCAAGTTATTTATAAGGTATATATAATATTTGTGATAATAATGCTCACAAAGCTAACTTTTTTAGTGATATTTTCATATAAAACTCTAAAGAACTACACTCAAAGGCTTAGAAGTACTCACAGTTTGCGTCTTTGATGTACCCTGTCATTTCACGTTACCCACTGTAATTGAAGCTAATTCCTTGTCACTTATTCATGCGAAGCAAGTGTTTTCCAGGAACATCTTTGCTACGTTGACATATATTCCCGGCTCTAATTCATTGTTATATTCAAAGCTAATCGAGACCTTATGAAATCAACATAAACTCTCAGTTTCAGCTCTACTAGTGTGCATAATTTAAAGACTAATTTGCATTTTCGGTGGAGGAATGTTTCGTAGAACAACATATATTTCATGCTTTGTCACATTTTAGCTTATATCTAAGCTACCGTAGCCCTGCAAGGCTTACGATTTGCCATGAAATGCGCAAGTTTCCAGTAAAATGTTCTTTAACTATTATGTTGTAATCATTGATATTCATCGAAGCGATAAAAAGATAAAATAAGTTAACTCGTAAATATGCTCTAAATAGATGCAAGAAATATCTCTGCATTAAAAAAAATTATATATATAAACATATATAATTTACATTATCAATTTATTTTCTTCTTAAATATTTTAAAATGTATCAAATAAATTGTAATTATTTTTTTAAAAACAGTTATAATTATTTCAAATTTAAGAAATTCAATGAATTTTATACATTTCAAAAGTAAACGTCTATTATGGAATAAAAATTAATACTTGATTTTTAATCCACTAAAATAATTATTTTTAGCACACTAATTTAAAAATATCATTTAACTTTATCTAAATAACTTATTTAAGTTACTTGAATAATATTCACACACATAAATGATATCAACAAATTTAAGTTTTCTATTATTTATCTTGGTTTTTTTAACCCAGTGGTTAAAAAAGTCGAAATATACAGCCCAAAACTAAGTCAAACAATTATTTTTATACACGAAGTATATCTTTGAAACTTAAATCAAATGCAATATATATTTACTTTATGGAATCAATAATAAATAGACAGATACATACAGAACATATTTTGATAGAAATATTTCATTTACGCTTCCTAGCAGAAATATAAAAATAAAGGAATTTCTTAAATATTTTAAGAATTTGTGTGTATTTAATTCAAATTTATATGTTCCTGTCTTCTTTAGAAATTCAAATCAGAACTAGGTTTTTTGATAAAATATTAAGGTATAAGAAGTAAATATGAACTATTCATTTGAAGAAAACCTGTGGGAGTCACACAGATCTGCTGGTGGGGTCTTCGTGGGGAAATATTAACTTATTCTGGCTATGAAAACCGATAAGTTTGTTTTATTTTTCCTCCAGGAATGCACATCACGCTTCAAATCCAATTTTAAGTTCCGGAAAATATAAAAATGTTACATCCTTTGAACTTTCATTTCGCTGGAAAGATTAATGTTTCGGAAAAAAATCTTTTAACTTTTCAGTAGACGATTTTCAACATTCATACGCGCATACATAAATGTATATTTTTCCTTCAAAGGTAAGTCATCCGTACAAAAATAAATCATTCTATACGCGCGAGAACCAGCATTTGATCTTAGAAATTTCTTATCTGGATCTATAAATGCTTTACTCATATTTAAATTGGCCTTTAAATCTAACATAATAGGATATGAAAGATTATATTTAATTTAGGCGTAAAAAAAATAATGAAACTCATGTCAGCCTACACAAAATGAAATAAATACAGGATAGAGTTAAAAAATTTTTTGTTGATAACTCAATTCTCAATATTAGGCTTAAAGAAGGAACTTTTACAATTTTTCTTGTGAACGAAGCAAATTATGTTACATATACAGATAAGCGAAGAAATATTTTATTGCTAAAATTATTACTTATGTTATACACAATATTTTTTTGAGCATAAAGAAAATTATAAAAAGTTATTTCCTTCAATTCGCATCTGAGCAGTATTTTAGCTCATTATTTCAACTGAATAGTTAATATTTGTCGGAATTGTGGTCACTGAATTTAAATCATATTTATTTGAGAGCATAATTAAGATAAATATTTTCCAATTAAAACTTCAAAGGCGGTTGAATCAAAGAAAGAGTCATTGAACATTTATCAGTCTTTTAAAAATGTACAACTAAATATATCTAATGATGTATTTTTAAGTGAATACATATTATTTCCGTCGTTTTGATTTACAATGTAGGACGTAAGATTTTTATTTCCTTATATGGTTACAATTAAATACGGGCTAAAATTATTTATTAAAACTTTTCGTTCAAATTAACCTGCTTTGTAGTTGAATATTTGAACAATGCAAAGTTAACTGTATGAACATTATACGTAAAAATATTTTACATAGATTAAAAGTGTTTTTTTTTAAATTCCTTGATTAACGCTTATTTTTAATTTCATCAAAAAACGCTTTATAACTCCGATCTTCGGGGGGGAGAGGGGTATAAATATTTATTAATAAAATGGTGTCGAATATTGAAAACATCTATCCTCACTTATGGATATTAAATAAAATAAACAGACATTATATTGCATTGAATAGCTGAATATAGATAATTACAGCTATTTCAAACTCTGAATGAAACCTTTTTTGGAGAGAGAACTTCAAGGGTTTATAATAGTCCTTATTAAATACTAGTTTCTGATCTCTATATACATCTTTCTCTCCTGAAACATAAAAGCCGTATCAAAGTAATTCTCGATGTAAGAATTAACACATAAAAGAGTAGATATTTAGCTTAAATCAGTTTTCAAATAAGTAGAGAGTTTAGATATAATTAAATAATTATGTATATTTTGTAACATATTTTGTAACCATTTTCTTATTCATAAGATTTTACTATCTTTTTAACATCTTATTGATCGAATTTGTATAATAAGCTTTGTTAGCTAAATTTTGTAATACTGCCTTTAAAATATTTAGTATTTTAAAAAAGGTAAAACAACTGATCTTGCTGTTTCTTGCAAATGAAAAACAAGTCTTCACAGTTTAATTTTCAGATAAGGAAATGTATTCATTAAGGGAAAGCTTTTCTAACAGATTTAAATTAAACATTCTTTAGTGTTATGTCATGTCGAAAATTACATTATGCATGCCTTATTTTTTAGCAGAGCCCCCGCTTGCAAACTAAATACTTGTAATAAAGAACAAAAATGCATATAATTTTTCTTTCATTGAATTACGTAGATTCCTGTATAATAAGACCTTCAATTAACGGGGGATTTCATTAAAACAATTTGGAGTTAAATTTAACATAAAAAGACCATTAAAAGCATAACATGTTGAAATACATTTTAAATACTTTATTTCCCATGATCTTGTAAATTTTTTTAAGATCATTTCCTATAGTTGAATTTTCTTTCATTATTTTTCATTTAAGCATTAGTATATATTTTATTATCTATTAATTATGCATTTGATTAATTATGTAAAATATATATAACGAAAAATATTTTTTGAGTCGTGACAGTAAGGATTCAATTCTACTTCCATATTAGTGTTTTTCAAATGCAATTTGTTTAAGGTATCCGACTACGTTAGCAACCGTGATTTTGCAAAAGCTCATTAATGGATAATTTTCATGATATTGAGGGTCACTTAGATCAGAACACATGTATAAAATTGTTTTATATATATATAAGGAAATTTTGACAAAAAAAATTATTTAAATACAATATTTTGGCAAAACATTAACTTAGAATAATTTTTTTTCAAAATGTTCTCCTTTTGTGAAAAATGCTTCTATTATAATAATATTATTCCTGTATATAGCTCAAACCTCTGTATAGAGGCTCAACTAGAATTTTTGAAATATATAACTTAGAAGTGGGCTTATCCATATTTTACGACAGCAGAGGGGAGCAATTTTAAGAAAAAAAACGCCGATAATTATTTCATTTGGTTGTAACTGAAAATAATGTGAATTTTTCAAAAAGCATAGTTGAGCCTCTGT
Organism: Trichonephila inaurata madagascariensis; assembly: GCA_019973955.1. Taxonomy (NCBI): domain Eukaryota; kingdom Metazoa; phylum Arthropoda; class Arachnida; order Araneae; family Nephilidae; genus Trichonephila; species Trichonephila inaurata. The sequence goes on from BMAV01000781.1 coordinate 307,342, forward strand.
AAAGAGGTCTGAGCTGTATACAGGCAAAATATTATAATAATAGAAGCATTTTTCACAAAAGGAGAACATTTGTAAAAAGATTATTCTAAAATTTTTAAAAAATATTGTATTTAAATAATTTGTCAAAATATCCTTAAAATAATTTTATACATGTAGTCTAATCTAAGTGACACTAAATATCATGAAAATTATCCATTTATGAGCTTTTTTAAAATCACGGTTCCGAACGTAGTCGATACCTTAATTGCAATTATGTTTTCAAAATAAAATAAATATGATTTAAATTTTATTATATATATTAAGAAAATTATGTGTATGACAAAGTTAATTTTGAAAATGAGTTCAAATATAAAAAGTTTAGCTGTTTATGCAACTGATGTTCACTGATAGTTACTGAAAATTGCTCACCTCGAAGAAATCGTACTACAACCTTTATGTTTTGTAATTAGCGAGTCGAGCTGGTATACAAATGATTTAAATGTCGTGCGATCATATATATATATACGTAAGCACCCAGAAGGGATTACACAATCCCCTGAACTCGCTGGTACAAATATCGGTTTTTGTGTATTTCATTTGAAAGCGAAATACACTAACTAATAAAGTGTAGAGAAGACGAATAATGCCTTTTAAATTATTCGAGCATTTGACAAACTTCAAGAGAGTGCTCATCACTGGATTTAAAATCATGTAGCGGTCAGAGCACCATATATCCCACCACTGAAATCGTTTTATCAGTACTATCAAATAGTATTGACAACACGTGACGTGTGAAAGAAGTAACAAACAGCGAACTCTGGTTCAGGAAAAAAACCCAGACAGCTCATTAGTAGAGGGGACACAGGAATCCGTTTAGTGCCGACCACGCATAAATCAAATGGCTACCTGATAGAGGAATTGTGCAGTCTCGAGTGGGTGTGAAAACCACTGCAAGGCACCTTGAAGAAGCGAATCTGAGATTCCAGCACCTTTTGCGAGTTTTGCTTTAGCACCGAAACACCAGCATCTCCATTCGTAATAATGCAATGTGGGAACCTGTTGATTGGCATTCCATTGATGTTAAATGCACCTCGAAGAGCGAATCGATTGCACTTTTTGCGAGTTTTGCTTTAGAACAGAAACACCAGCGTCTCCGCTGAATAAGCAATGTAGGGAGAACCACATTGGATTGGCATTCCGATGTTAGATGATGGGTCCCACTTCGTTTTAGGGTGAGAAAGCCTCTAATCTTGATCTTTCTGTCGAATGGTACAGTTTCTGAACAGCAGACATTAATGTTTATTGAGTAATACCCTTTTATAATCGGCCTTCTCCAGGGGTAATTCGTGACACAATGTATGCGGATGGTACTGTATAGCCTCGCATGCTTTCATTACTTTATTGGAGACTTAATGCCGTATCTCAGCAAGATAAATGCCCAGCTGCATATAGTACGGGTTGTCTATATTTGGTTCAATCATTTCGAAGGTCTTCGCATTTCCCAGATCTGCCCCTTATACAGTATGTCTGGAATCAGATGTGAAACAATATAATATTCAATACTTAGAAAGCACCATACAGCAAGCCTGGACCAGTCAATCCCAGGACAATATTAATCATCTGTATAACTCAATGACACATCGTATTTTGACTCTGAATTGGAGCACGTTGGGTGCAATGCCCTATTGAAGATGACTGGTCTAAAGATTAACTGTTTCAATAATAACTCTACAACTCTGATTTTGAGATCACTTATATTGTTATTTATATCTTTATATATGAATTAATTTCTCTTTTACTTATTGATTCCTTCTAATGTGCTACTTTCATTGACCGTGAGTGTATTTTCTAGTTGAGCATGAATTAAAAAAAATTAACTCTAAAACACACTCTATTTGAAAAACATCATAACACCATTCCGATGGATTATTTAAAACCTTTAATTAAATAATTTAAAAAACATCTTATCATTCCATCCAAGTATTATTAACGATACGGAAAAAACCCTCTTTTATATGTTCTTTAATAGAAACAGAACAAATAAAGTCTAAAATAATTGTCTCATTTCTTTAAAACAAGATAAAAAAACCTTATATTATTATTTCGCGACATAATGATTTTAAGGGAAAAATTCCTACAGGAAAAATTAGGTATGATGTAATAAGAGCAAAATATACATTAAAATAATTTTTCTTAACAGTTTGTAAATTTTTTTTAAAAAAATCATGTGTTTGGATTTTTATATTTCAAAAAATGACTCCACCGAATGGAAGTCTATATATTTGATTTGTTGCCATTTATTAAATAAACGTTGCCCTAAAATGCAAAATGCAACAAAAAGGTCTTTTAACTAAGGATTTCTTAATTTTGATCGAGAAGTGGATGGATGAAGGAAGTAAAACACGGAGGCTCATTTCAAGAAAAGCCAGGACAAACCATTAGTTGAGAGAAGAAGTGTTGTTCATTAGCATACACTAATTCAGTTGCTACCCAACTCTAAATTCGTAGAGCCGTAAAACATGAAGGGGTGTGAACACTAGAGTGAGACACCTCATAGGAATGAATATGAGATTCAAGCGCCTTTTACTATATCTGCTATTAACATCAAACATTGGCGGCGAAACTGCGCCTAATTTGGTAATCAGTCTTTTCTTCCAAATCTCATTACAAATGAACTTTGAGGCCTAGTCCCTTTTAACAAGCCGCAGTCCCCATCATTCCAGATGATTGTGGTAGATATAATAAGTTTAAAAACTTTACCTTACTAGACAGACAGTCAAAAAAATTTTATTTTCAAACTAATTTAAAATGAAACATTACCCAAATTTGATCCCTTGTAAATTAATTTTTGTTATTCAAAGTGTTTGAAATTAAAATAATTCATTTAGAAATGTTAAAAATTTAATTTGTGGCCTAAAATATTAGCATTTTAGAGTAAGTCATTAAATACTGTCCATATATTTTGATATTTATTGGAATACTTCTTAAACCTAAAATGTTTTATCTTTTTCTTTTCTAAATTCTATTACTCGTACATATTCTATAACACTTAACAAAGTTTGAAAAAATTTTAAAGAATTCGAGATTTAGATAAAACAAGTTAATAACGCTTTGGGCAATACTTAAAGATAATTAGTGCGATCATTGAAAGTTGTAAGCCACAGTTTTCTTCAAATAAACGGGGGAAATGAGCAATAAACTGCTGTAGAAAAATTAATTAAAAGTTAATTAAGTAAATTAAAGTAAAAGTTTAAACTTCTAGCAGCTATTTTGAAAAACTTTTTAAAGATATATTTTCTAGAGAATAAATGTAGTGAATATAATCTACATATTCTCATTTGTCACATACATAAAATATTCGTAAAATTTTCATTCGAATTTTTTATACAAAATGATTGTTAGGAAGATGCCTATTAGTGCAATAAAAAAAAAAAATTAGTTACAGAAAATCATAGGAATTAAATGGTATAAAGATTTTAAATTACAACTATTTCACAAATGTTATATTAAGCTTTTCAAAGCAGCGTATGCGAAAAATATATCTGACAGTAGAAAATATTGCGCGAACTATATTTTTATTTCTTAACTTCCTTTTTATACACTGAAAGTAAGACAGACTTTCTTTCTTCCTTTGGGTTTAAGTGAGCTTCAAGTATAAGTAAATGAAATACAATACTTAAGTGATTTACATAGATATCCTTTCAAGGAATTCTAAGTAAATCCCTTGAGTAGTGTTCTTGCCTTTACCTCCCTTTCAATTAGATTTAAATTTTATAACTCAATTTGTGTGTATTCCTTTAAAAGTGCATAGCTGGTACCCATTTTTGCTTGAATTATAGATTTAAATATTACATAATTTTCGTAAGTAGATGCATTTTCAAGAATTTTATTTTAAAAAATAAAGCTTCAAATTTAGATATATACCTGCTATAGAATACAAAACGGGTCTTTATTTTTAAATTGCGAAATAAATTTTCATCAACATTGAATTAACACTTTCTCTGCTGATTTGCTTGATGCGGTGTCATCGGTGATATCTCAGTGCATAGTGTGGAGTGATATCTCAATAGCGAGTCAAGCGTATGCCTTCAATATTTATTCCACCTTTAATCGGTATCACATGTTAGGTGTATCTGCTGACATTGGCTTGGAGTAAAGGTTACAAAATATTTGTAAAGATAAGGGGATTCGAACTTATAGCTTTATTAATTTAACTCAGTGGCACCAACAGCCCAAGACCTACTGTGCCAACTCAATACACGCGACCTTGAGTCCTGAGGTGCATGAGCAGATGTTCCGATCAGGTGGTCAGCCTGACGCGAAAATCTCTAGTGTTAAGTTCCAAAGCAAGCTTGGTACTCAGTTTATCAGCCCACTGAAGGAATGAAAGGATGATTTGGCCTTGCCCAGCCCGGGTTTGAACCTTGGACCTGTGGTGGGAAGCGTGATGCACTAACCACTCAGCCACTGTGTAGAGCTTCTGTAGCTTTATTACTTATCAAAAAAGAATTTACTAAAATGAGTTGTAGAGACGATAGTTCTCCAGCGATTCCCCCTCCCAAAAAAGAGAAGTACAATTTGATGAGCTACTAATTGATGATGAAATTGAAAATTTGTTGATCGAGCTTTGGGATGAATACTCGAGTGTTGTTATATATGACAGCGATGAAGAATTCCTCTCTTTCGAAAGCAGCCATGATATTTCGGATTCTGAAGAGGAAGAGTTATAAGACATGCCAGACGCTGACAAATCATCATCATGATTTCGCTAAAATAGAAAGTATAATTCAGAAAATGTTTCGTTTTTCCGAATTCAATTCGTTGCTACTTATTTTCATTTTTTTTTCCTCTTATACACCATGCCTCAGCACATAATGTGGCATTTGGGACATAATTTTACTTCCAGTCTCTATCATGAATACTAGCATGTAGTCAGAGCTATAAGAAGAAATTTATATATAAACACTTAGAAATCAATATAGTAATACAGATAGTTATCTTTTTATTACTACTCTTGAATCATAAAAGAAGTCGTCTTCTGAGAGCAATCTATTTCCACGTCATGGCATAAACTATCAACACAACTTCACATGTCCGGAAGTCAGCTTGGTAATCGGCAATCAAACCACAGAATTTTATTTTCTCTTACTGTGGATATTGAAATATACAGAAGATAATCAATTTTGGGGAAAAATAATTTTCTGAGGGAAATTAAAAGAAAAATATAAATCTCTTTTTTTATTATATATAAAACAAATTAATATTTAATTATTCCTACAGTATGAAATACTTTATCGATATTTAGAAGATTTTATCTTTATAATTTATTACCGTAATTTACGAGAGGAGTTATGTTTTAGTTAAAGGTCATTATTTTTAAGCAACAGTTCTTAAGTAAAGAGAGCATAAGAGAGTTAAGTTTTTGGTATTTTTATTCATTTTTGTTGATACTTTTGTACACGATTATATTTTATTTCGCATAATTAAAAACGTTTCTAATGCAAATCATGTCTAGTACATATTCCATACTAGAGTGAAATTGATAAAACGAGTAATTTTGAGAATCAAATTTAGCCATTCTCTCCTAGCATGTTTTAAATTTAATAAATATTAATTTCCTTTTCAGGAGTTCTTCAAAACGTAAAAAATAACAGTTTTCAACCCACCTAATATTTAACGCAATTCTAGGTTTCAATAGATTCATTAGAACCAAATGCTAAAAGATTTTCAAAATGATACAGAAATCTCTCACTGTTTTATAGTCCACTCTGTAACAAGTTTCTATTACATATTATCATCCAAAAAACTAAATGTTTACTTGTTGCACTTTTTTTGCAACTTGTTTGATCCAGAATAAGTTATAACTTTAAATAATTACCGTTAATTCAATCTCGCTCATGATGGTACGAATTACTTCAATTTTGTTTGTAAAAAAATGAAAATAAGTCACTGGGAAAAATACAAATAAATTAGTGCGTATAGTAATAAAGAAAACCATTGGTTAGACTTCGACAAAAGAAATAAAAGCGTAAATATTTTCTTTGAACTGAGAGAATGTTTTCTTAAGAAAAAATTTTAAGCTTTGTAAATGGTTTAGTAAATCTTATTTTAAGCAGAAAGCACTTTGTTTTTTTATTATATTTTTAATACATCTAAGCTATAGACTTTTTACGCAGCTTTTATATGCAGATAAAGTTATTTTTAGTTAAATGATAATAACTCAGTTTAAGGTTCAAACAAAACAATTGTAGGTACTTAAAAAATATAAACAAATACGAATTCTACAATCACAACTATACATTTCTATAAATTACAAATAGTGTTTATTTTAGGTTTAACTATTTCTCTAAACTCGTTCATGAATAAAAATATATTAATTATGAGGTCTAAAAATAGTTATATTGAACAGAAATAGTAAAAAATCTTATATTGAAAACATAGTCTTTATTTCAAAACAGAAGACCAATGAAAGAACAAAAGAATTCCACTAAAATGTATTCGTATATAAGATCAAATAAATATTAATATTATATTATATAATGATGTAATTCAAAATCTAATTTAGTGTGTTCTGTCCTCAGATGAAATATAGTGTTTAAAATGACGAGATAAAATTCAAATCGCGTAAGAGTTTTCAATATCGGTTTCCAATAAATGGGATTTGATATCGAGATGTATTTACCATTCATATTTATTTATAATCTCTAAAGAATATTTCATGAATGCGATATTTGTTTGCTCAGATTATGAGGCATGTTATACAAGTTAAATTATTCTATTGATTGAATACTGTGCAAGGAACTAAAACTTTCAAAATGAAATGTTTTCTTTCTAATTTAGAAATGTTACCAATCCTTTCATATTTATTGAAGATATTGAATAAGGATAAGAAATCGTTTCTAATCTGATTATAATCTAATACAGAGTGCCCCCTAAAACGTATCTACTTAAATTCTAAATTTTTTACGTGATGCATAACTTTATACCAAAAAAATATAACAAGTCATGAAAAGAGCTTAAGGAAATAATATGTACAGATTATTCTCATTTCAATTCTGAGTTTACCATCATGAGGTAATACACATATCTTTTCTATTCATCAATTTTATAGTAGAAGTATACATGTTTCAATTTATTGATAGATTAATGTTTAAATAAAGCCATAAACATTTTGATAATATCCATTGGAGAAAATTTCAAATAGTTTAACTTAGATAAATTGATGACATATATATTAATTACTTTTATTCATTTCTCACATATTCATTTATATATCACACATGCATGCAAATGAAAACAATTATATTATCGCATTATAGTATAGATTAACCATCTCGCTACATAGTGCAACGGCTTCTACGTGTACTTTACCGGTGGAAATCGCGGGATGTGCAGCGATAGGGTTAAATATTTAAAAATGTATTGTAAAATCAAACATTTTTACAATACATTTCACAGGAAATATACAACGGTACTCACGCTCCATAAGGCTCCTGAAAATTTCCCCATGTTCTGCTTAAAACTGTGACTTCCGCATCTGGAAAATTTCTAAAAAAAATATGCAAATTTTATAAAAATTAGTATATGGAAACAAATGTGAGTATCAGTAAATAGTCATTAATGAGGTACATGGTTTCATTTTCTTATTAGATTCTTAGCAAATGTAAAAAGTATGGAATTGTAAAGATAGCAATAATATATATATTATTCAGAAAATAATAAAGTAAGCATTGAAAAAAAATGCCATTATTATACTTTTTTGAAATTCAGTCATGAACATTTGCCTTTCACAATAGTCGTGCAGTCCGTTACAACTTATCATTTGACAGAAAAAATATATTTTGGACTTTTTATAGTTAATTAGTAAAATAAATGAAATTTTCCTTCACAATTTTCAGAAGTATATGTTTGTTTTTATAACTCTTGTTTCAGTAACGTAGCAGTTGATTAATGAAATGGATATATTTTTAATTTATCCGCAAATTTTGTTTTAAAACTCCGTGGTTGTTTTTACGGAAAGTTTGGATTTCCGTAATTTGAAAAATTATTATACTCTGCTGGAAAGGTATTGTGGCTGGAAAGATGGTTTTCACGTAAAAAAACAAAATACTCTCTTTCAATAATATTATGTAAGTAGGATGATCTTGACTACAAATTAGGTCAACAAATATCGCCAAGTCACCAAAATTTCGCTCCAAAAATATTTGCTTCTATGAAAATTTTAAAGTGTCTAGGTATCTCTGATGAGATAACTTTTAGAAATTTTTAAATGATTGTTCCCAGCTTACCTATGAAGGGGAAACACTGGAATAAAAAATTCAACAATAACATTACCTTTCATTTCCTTATTCAATATTGTGATTACGGGTTTGCAGTAGAGTACACAAGGAGGTCAAACCCCTCCTATGATAGTAATGGGGATTTATATGTGTGTTAATTGTTTCTTGTTAGAAGAAAATATGTACTATAATTACTAGAGGGCTCAAGAATAAATTTATTTTTACTCGAAAAGAATCTGACTGCCCATTGCGAGATTCATTTGAAAGATGACGATTCACGTAATTGCATTTTCAAGAGGATAAAATATATTTGAACAAGTCATAAATTTTTTAATGTCTTATGAAAATTTTTATCCCTCCAAATTAATAGTACATATAATCATTGTATATACTTTGTCCTGCACAGACTTGCTGTTTTCTTACTATTACTTAGTATTAATTATAATAATCAAATATATTAGTAAGGATTTTATACATGTACGGAGTATTCACAACCTACGATTAGTTGTAAACATCCCTCTCAACACATCACTAAAGAGAGTCTCTCTTTGTGAAGCTAAAAACATCATTCTTAGGGTAACGAGATTAGGACCATCTCCTGTTCAATAAAATGTCAAGATTCAGTACACGGAAGGATTCTTGATAAAGGTTCAGCTAAAAAGAGCCTAAGGACTACTATTTTCTTCAATTTTAAAATAAATCAACCACTTTGGTGCAAGTTATTTATTATTTTTTGTGGCAAGGTATCATATTGGATGGCTATATCAAATGCGGGTTTTTATGACCACTCAGTAATTTGGTTCTTGAACAATATGCGAGGCTCTTCTGAAGAGCTTTTGAAGGTAAGTTTCTTGGGAGAATAACAGATTGAGAGCTTATCGATTATTTTTGGAGGAAAATAGCATTTGCTAAATGGTAGCAAACGAAGTCATCCTACCATTTTTCTTAAAGAACATAGTTGAGATTCTATAGGGTGTTGCACTGCATGATATCAACCTATACCATCCCCTACCTTCCAGTTTTAAAATCTTCTATAATAAAATAGGGGAATTTGTTGCAGGAATCTGTGAAAACAACTTAATTTTTTGCCTGAAAAGTCGCTGTGAGAGGTAGCAGTAATTATTATCCGGATGATTCTGAAAATATTATGTGTAATGTTTTACCATTTTAGGTATCATTTGTATAATTTTTATTTCCTGGGTGTTTATTTTTGTTTCGTTTCTGCTAACTTTTTCATAGTATTTGGTATGCGTCTATAAAATTTTATTACAATAAAGCAATTATATGTATTGTGTTAGTAACATAAATTCTGGGAAAACAACACATATTTGTATTGAAAACTACAATACTTAAAAGAAGTTTGATTAAAATATTTGAAAAACTATAAAATTATGCAGTATTTTCGGTTTTGTTTTATTAATGAAAAATTGTAGGGCAAAAATTCTGAATAAGAAACAGATTAATTCATTTGTGAATAAAATTGAGCACTATATTGCTTAGACAACTCCACACATGCACTTATATTAAATTTAATATGTTCCACTTTTCAAAAAATCATGAACTTCACAACTGACAAGTAGTTTTACCATCTTAAAAGAAAAACAAAAACAAAACCTTAAATTTTTTACACTCAACGCAAATGCATTATTAAATTTTTCACTGTCTGCTTAACAAATGAATAATGAAATTATAACAATAATAAAAATGATGGTAAAATCTAGAAGAAACTTAATGTTGGTGATAACATTTATAAAAGTCGTAACTAAAAAATATATTAAAGATAGTGTATTTAAACATCTCAGAATATTACGCTTTTGAAGTGATTGCATAAATTTAACCATGAAGAATATTATTTTATTACATCAATGACAATAACAATTTAGCAAAATGTTTCTATTTTAGTCTTTACAGGAGTGAATATAAGATGTATGTACCTCTGATAAGGAAAATATGAATTCAATTACTTTATTCATTTTTTCCAAGAAATCGCGCAGCTTCCATTAATGTTTTAGAACCATTGTAATGGCGAAAACCTTTTGTTTTTATTTCTGTAGGAGTGCAGAGCGTCCCAAGTATCTTTCTAGACTCCCACCAGAAGATAATGTAGTAATGCTTTTTATTTAATTCATTTCTCATTCTCGATGTAGATATTGTTTTCATGAAAGTTATTTGCTCTTGCGTCAGTAAATCATTTTGTTATCATAATATTATTAAGTGTGTCGCGAGTAGATAACTTTAAATTAATATTTGTCTTCAAGAAGACTCCCCAATCTGAAAGAAATAAGAAAAATAAAGAGAACTGATTTCGTAATTTACCTATGTATGGCGGGTATCACTCGTCCACTGAAAGCAGGTAGCACGGGGGTCATGCCAAAATCTCTCATTCGATTGAGGATCTTGTGTTGAAGTGCTGTCTGATTTTTGTGCCAGTTTTGCGACAAAGGTCCCACCCATAGCTGCATATTACCCATTCTGTTCCTAGAATATACCATAGTATATAACAGATTAATTTTCTTGACATACATGAGTAAAATATTTTTTACGGTTTGAAAAATTAGATACTACGTTCAAAATTCAAAAAAAAATTATCTTTAATAAATGAATTAAGTGGTTGCATTTTTAAAAATTCCTTAATCTGAGTTTGTAAGTTGTTTTTTTTTACAACATTTTAAAATAGTCATACTTAATATAGAATATTTGGTGTTCCATATCTTCAACTTTCACTAATTGCATCACATACATTATAAAGTGTTAAGTCATAACCAGGGACGTCTGAAGGCATGGGCCAACTGGACCCGGCCCCAGGGCCTCGGCCTAAGTAGGGGTTGCGTCTCGTTCTCGACTGAACCTTTATAAGATCCTGTGATTCGAATAATATCAATAGTCAAATGTTATTTCCTGTTGAATACTTCGAAAAACTGGGAATTTCGGACTATATGTCAACTAGAAACAGTGGCAAGACTACATCATTATGTGATGACCGTCGTTCACGTATAGGCCTAGGTATACCACCGTACGCCATCATTACTTATTAAATCCAAGAGTGGCAATCGGTCTAGCCGATTTGTGCGATTGTAAGTCGTGCTTGTTTCGGATTCCTGTTTGTACGAGTATTTGACAACGTATGCCATGTATATATACCTTATGTACTATTATCTATTTTTAAGGGTCATAGGTGAGACATTTGTGTAGGGGGGCTTAATTTTACGTAGGGGCCCAGAACCTCAACAAGTCTAAAAACGTCCATAGTCATAACCACAAGTATATATGTACATTTTCTTTTCAAATGCTCTTCCCATTCCAGAATGGGGCTCCAATGGACATTTTCTCCACCCACAGAAAGTGAGAGATTGTTTACCAAGGGAAACAAAGGGTGTGAGAGTGGTTTGGATAGGAACGTCTTAAGGCATGGGCCAACTGGGATTGGGATCCAGGACCTCGTTTTGGTGGGGGCCTCATTTTGTTCTCTATTCAATCTTTATTAGATCATAATCCGTATAATTTTAATGGTGAAATATTATTCCCGTACATATTCTCCGAAAAACAGAATTTCAAACTGCATGTCAGCTGATAAAAGTGGCAAGATTGTATTATTTTGTGATGACCGTTGCCCATGTCTAGGTCCATGTTTAGTACCATAAACAATCATTCAACTTATTTAGTCGAAATGTGGCCATCGGTCAAGCCAGTTTGTAAGATTGTGAGTCGGGCACATTTATTTGTTTCAAATTACCGTTTGTACGAGTATTTTACAATGCATGCTATATAATGTCTACTTTTAAAGATCACAGATAGGGCCTACTTTTGCATTAGGGCTCAGGGCCTCCCAAAATCTTAACATTTCTGTGGGACCAGGGCTTCAAAACGTCTTATGGCGTCCCTGGGTTTGGAAGGGAGAGAATGACTTGTGTGACGGGTTGTTAACCACACTCTTTTTGTGTGTAACCGCATTAGATTGAGTGAAAAATAGAGTTTTTACACAGTCCACTGAGTTAGCTCTACTTAAGTGTCTCGTGAATTCACTCTACTGTAGAAATACGGTGTGTGATCCCAATTGAAGTAAACAAAAGGAATGTTTCAACGTGGTGAAAAAAAATTAAACTCAAATAGATTTAATACTATTAAATGCTAGAAGTTTAAGGTAAAAAAACTATGCCAGTCTATGCACTCTACTTCTAATTATTTTCTTCTTTTTACCTATAGTATTATCAATCACTATTCTATCTATATCGATTAATTTTAAAGAATGATCGTTAAATTTAGCTATGTGAAATAATTTTAGAGTAATATATAAACGTATACGTGGTTTCAGAAGTCTGCCTTTTAAAAGTGCTTAAAATAAATTTTTAACCCGAATTAAAAACGCAAAATTTTAATAAAATGAAAAGAGCAAAATAAAATGATCTTAATAACAGATAATTTAACCTAAACTTACTAACAGATTAAACACTTAAAATGTTAAAAAATATAACAAAATAAATGCTTAGAAAGCTTCTAAATAAAAATGACTCACATTACAATTAATATTATTTTATAATCATTTATTCATTTATTTTAACTTAAAAGCTGGGTTTAATAAATTATGATTGATATGATATATATCGATCTAAGCATGAAACATGACAAACAAATATTCATAGAAATTTTCTCTGGATTATTTTTTTATATCGATAACACAGAAATGAGTTGAAATATAAGTTAATAGTTTGGGGAAAATTCATTTCGGTCAACTTTTTCAAATAGTTTCAGAAACCTATGTATATGCTATTATACAATCAGTTTTTATAACTATCATCTATTGAAATAATATTTTAGCATTAACTATTAATATAAAATAATATTCATAGAAAATTCCATGTCTGGAATTTATCAGTCTGGAAACAGAAATTTATCAACATTACTAGTATGCAATATTTGCTTTCGTTAACGTTTAACTGAATAAGTTTATATAAGAACTTATCTAAGTTCCAGAAAAATAAAATTTTCATTTTTTATATAACTATCTATTTGTTAGAAAATTGCCTACAGGAACAAAGACTAGCTTAATTCTAAAATTTGAACAAGGTAAAAAAAAAGAGAAATTAACCTTTGCACCACATTCCCTTACATTAAATAATATATATATATATTGACTTATATTATCTTATAATAATCCTACTTATATAACTTAGCTTTAAAATAGATTTATAGAAATTTAGTATTTTAATTGAGTATATGCTATATATAGAGAGGACTTTTAAGCTAAATAGTTGGTATATATTATATATGCGTGTTCTTAAGAGTTCTCTTTTATTTTATACTAAATACTTGTCTATTTTAGAATCAAATTATGCTATGACTTATACAAACGTACTACAAATATTGCACAACAATTTGAACAAATTATAATATTGCTATGATTGTAGGAATGTTTACTTTAACAATAGTTCCTTAAGTTTAAGTTGTCATTTTTTTATTTCACAATTAATGAAACTCTAAAAGTTTAAGCAATTGAAAATAACATACCATGCGAGAAATGCTGGTCCAGTGAAAAATACTTCGATATCATGGTCTGTAAAATTCAGCTGCTTGAAAACCTATTAATGTCCATAATAATTACATGTGCAGGCATTAATCCTCATAAATATATATAATATACTAAAATTAATAATAAAATATTTTCTCTAAAAATGAACCTATTCCAAAAAATAAAAGCATAGATAATGTAGAACTATTATAACAGTTACAGAACACTATCAAGATAATTATTTCACATATTAATATAAATAAAAAACTTTTCACGTGTTGGAATATTTATGAAAATAAGCTTTCTACATAGAATAAATTTCTTCATACTAATTATTTAAATATCTCTCGAATCAACGGTTCAAGGCAGAATCTCAACATTTATTTTTCTATCTAGGATTTTTAGTCATATTTTTCCTACTATGGAAATTTCAAATTGTCAATTATTTTTATCTTTCTTCAAAATATTTTAGTATCAATTAACTTAGACATTCTAACATATGACTAAAAATTTGAATATTATTTACAAAGCACACTGGTAATTTATGAAGCATACTTAATCTTTTAGTAGATTATATATATATATATGTGTGAATATAATATATATATATATAACGTACCTTAATATTTACTTAAAATTCTAATCATATATTTTTTCCTCTAAATCATAATTATATATAAATAACCTATTTCAAAAGCGGTATCATTTCCTTTCGCATCAAATAATTAAAATCTATATTTTGACAAATTTTTTGTATTCTTGATTCTTCATTAAAAGTATTAAACCTTGAAGTTTTGACAAATTTTTTGGCAATTCCTTAATGGCTTACACGTGCCTTACTGAGCGCTTGAAATTTTCCCTAAGGAACTTGCGTTATTTCTAAAGAATAACTAATATTTCCCTTTACGTGATCATGTTTATGCTTTTTTTCCAATGAATTTTTATCGATTGAAATGTAGAAAAAAGGATAACTTTCTGTTTTGGCACTTTTCGGAGAGCATGCAGAATACTTTCATGAGATATCTTAATAAAAGGGCACTCTCTTTCCAATGTTTTAATTACGTAAATAAATTATTTGCTTGAAACTTCACCTTTCTTTTGTCCTGACTACATACACCAAAGATGATCGCATTGCATGTATATACGCATACAGTTGCACCTCGTTTTACAAATTTCTCTATTTTATGAACTTTTTCCAGGAACCAAGAACATGTTACTATTTTCTCCGTAAAGTAACCTCCAAATAGTGAAGCGCATTTTCTATTTAACGAACTTTTTCTCTTGCGATTCGATTTTTTTTCTCCCTGTTTTTAAAATATTTCATGACATTTGAAATTTTTCTCTAACACATTTTATGTTTGCCAATGACCTTGAGCTGATTTTGCGAGGCGCTTAATTCACCGAGAGCAATAAAATTGACGTAAAATTTATACAAAAAGCTCAAACAAAATTAATAGATTTTTTCAGTGGCATGTGGTAATGTATGCTTCGAATTACTGGTTTTAAAACAAAACAAAAAATACACTTAAAACACATTTTAAAAATATTTTACAAATGACCTAATTAAACCAAACACGAAGTTAAAATAAATATTTGGATTTATTTTATTGTAAAGTACAGTTGTCGCGCCTGAGGTCGCAGGTGTAGGAGTGTTCGGAGAAGAAGCAAACATTATCTTAACCCTTTAGCGGGCAGTGGCTAATACGTCTAGCTACATATTAAAAAAAATTTCTCCGAGCGGGAGTTGGATATTTAGTCTATCCATAAGCGTTAATTGAAGCTAAAATGCATAAAAATTAATACGGATGGCAGCCCGATACCTTATTTTGCATTTCATGTCCTCTGATGGGTAGTTAAAAACAGTTTTTCTCGGTGTAAATCTTCAAATTGTATTTTGATAAATATAAATAAAATTTCTGATCTTTCAAAAAAACTTCGACGTCTTAAGTATACTTTTCTCTCATCTGAATGAATTAAGCAATTATACAATTTAAAAAAAAGTTTTACTTAGGTTTTTGGAAAGCTTTTATATGTGGATAGAGGCTGTATCCACTACCCACATAGAACAGAAAAATGACCTATTTCCTTTTCTCGAGAGAGAGCACTTAGAATCACGTGAGAATGTTGGGGTCGGAAATAAAAACAAACTTTGCTTACAATATGTGGTACAAGATTCTCGAGATCGAAAAGCTTTCCTTACAGTTTTTTAGGAGAAAACGTTTGCATAATATAAAGTTCACAGTAATAGCTCATTAAATTTGTGAAATAACTAATTTATATCCTCAAAAATATTACTTTTTATACTAAAATTAAATACAATATAAACTGTGGATATATACCAACTTCAATGTATATCCTAAGTATTGTATGTTTATTCTAAGTAAGTATTCTATGTTGTAAAATTATTCTATTATTTTAATGCACTTTTATTTTGCATTTAATTGTTATTGAAACAGATATTAGCATAAATGTTAATTTTTCATAAGAAAGTTTATTGTAAAATTATTTATTTTTTCTGTCCTGAAAAGTAAGTTAAATGTCGTAAATGCGCAGTGGCTATAACGTCTAGCCAACACCCAGGAATAAAAACCCTGATCAGATATTTTTTTTCTGACTACATAATGTTTATAGAGGATGAGAACATTATAATTATCAAGTACTTTATTAGAGAAAAGTGTATTTTAGCTTTGTGCCCGTTAAAGGGTTAAAATAAGATACTTTTATTTTAGCTTTAACACTTTATGAATGATTTACAATTTTATTGCTTAATCTTGGGAGCACTCTTAAATCGTAAGTTTTAATCTAATTTATGAGATCATTCAAAAAGATTTAACAGAAGGAGTTCCTTATACCCGTCCTTCTCGAACCACGATACCTCGGTACAGTCCCACTGTTATTTCCCTCCTCAACTTCCAGTGGGTTCCAAGACGAATATTAATTTTAGACCACCCGACTTCATAGTCGCAACTCACTTTCTATTTTTCCAAGATTCCACGTATAGACTCACAGACCCCGATGTCAAGGTTAAATAGCATTTACATCTGCATAAAATCAAGTCATCTCTACGGAAAATGGTTTTTAAACTAAAAAATCACAGTTAAAGAATAGTTTCCCCAAGATTAGCAAAAGCACGCCGAATAGAAACCATCACACAGTACATATTTGAAATGAGATCAAATCTCATAAAACTGAATACTAATCAGAACTAATAATTTACTCCATAGCATATAATCCGATTAAGATACAGAATACTTTCGATGCTAAAACCCTCCTATCACTTCACACTAGATACCTCTTTTAACGATTTGAAGATCTCGAGAAAATATGTATGCTTCCATATACTCGTCGCGGATGAATGGTCAGGTTCCTGGAAAATCTTTTGAGCTCTTTCAACAAATAGAAATGGAACAATTTTTCACAGGCCTATGATTTCTTACAAAGCACAATCTAAAAGATTTATGTCGGATATTCTAAATGCATGTGTCAAGCTTTGTATCCTGTGTTTCACAACAAAAATAGAATGAGAATATTCATTTCTTTGCGCCAAAAAGATTTTGTCAGAATTTTTTCCGAACAAAATTGTGAATCCTCAATCAAGAAAGTGTTTGAAGGGCTTATGGTTTTTAACTTGAAAAATAAGTTTTATAAAATTTCTGCTTGGGGAACGTATAATATATTTCGTTTTATATTTTAAAGGAAATATATGATCTTATAGTTTCGATAACTATTCAGTTGTAATGTAGAACCGGGTAAACTTTATGAAATATCAAGGGGAACTTAGTACGAAATATCAAGCCTTCATTACGCTTGATATATTTCCTATACGATAAATTCTACTCTCATCTGTAACAATTTTACCGGCTAGTATCACATTCTTCCATGAAGCGCATGTTTATGAAATGTTAATGAACAGTTCTGTGTCTTCATCATAGCTTGATCTTATATCATATGCTTTCAAACATCCATAGATTCATATGTGCATTAATTCAATGCTTCTCAAAGTTTCAATATTCGCGACCCAATATTTAATCAGAATTTTCATCGCGCCCTCCCCATACAATAACAATGTATTGAACTCAATAATACTATACTTTGATGCTAAAACTACTGTACGACTTTAACCTCTTAAGTGCCACCAGTGTATATAAACGTCTCGCTCAGTCAGAACGTTAATTTCCCCGGACGTATATATACGTCTTTCCGAAGTACGATCTTTTCTGTGCACGGTTATCCATAAAATTATTCTGAAGACTTTAGAATGCAATAAATGGACCTGTACAATGTTTGCGAATGATTTACTTATTTCAGAGAGATTATTTGCTTCTTTATTCCTTCCCACCCCCATTACATCACATACGTGTTCCTGCGTGGAAAACGGTTGGCATTGGAAAGCAAATTGCAAAAATTTTTAATCGGCAGTTAAGGGGGATTAATTATAAACCATACAAAAAATTTATCAAGATAAGTGTTAATTTTTGTATATAATTTTATATAAAACAATCCCATGAGGGATCACTGGTAATTATTAAACTTCTTATCTTAATATTGTTAAATAAATTATCAAATGCACTCACATTCTGTAGCATTGGTACATTTATGCGTGCAATATACAAGTGTAAATGTGCATTTCATTTTTTATTATGTCAGAATGTATTTTGTTTGTTTTCTTTCAGTAAATTAGCAATTTTTTTAAATTCTTTTGTTTTTAACTTTTCAATATGCTCGAGCCCCCCTCGTAGAGTTGTCACGCCCCCCAAGGGGGGCGCGCCCCACAGTTTGAGAAACGCTGCATTAATTAGAAAATAATAGTGTATAATTTGTGAGCACATCTTGTGATTTATTTTTGCGACGTATAAAAAGTTTCTAAAAATTAAACTTATGAAAAGTTTTATTAGTAAACCCAATGACATATTTAGAAGAGAATTTTACAGAATTCAGTTTTAAAAACTATATAAATGGTAATGAATTGAACGAAATAGTTTTAAAACTGTCAGAAAACAAATTTAATACATTTAATTTGTTTAGTTAAAAATATTTTAAAATTAAAAGCACTGTGTTCTTATGAAATTAATTTTCTATCATAAATGATAGAAAAATTCAAGGTAAAAATGTATTAAAATTTATTGCAGCTAAGGGAATGCTAAGATTTTTACTGTCTACTTTCAAGCTTAAGAAACATATTAATATTAAAAATGCTTTCAAACAAATACATAAAATTAAATATAACTTTACATTTGAGAATTTCTAAGTATTCTTTTTGAAATATTGATTTTTATATTGAATATATCATATATATAAATTTTATATTGTATGACTATAATAGAAATTAAATGAAAGAGGATAATCGAATTTGAAAAGTAACAGGTTACCAAATTAACTATATATATATTTAAATAACTATCAAAAAATTTTGTATTTTATACTATTCCATTGTATTTGGCTCAGAGAATCTTAGTTCTTAGGTTTCTTTAAAGCTTTATTAATAATATTTTTAAAACAAATTTCAACCAAAAGGATTTGTAAAATCCTTCTGGATGTTGAAAGCGTATGTCACAGAAAAAAAAAGATAGCTACAGACTGATTAATTTCAAGGAATGGGAAATACTCGTAAAAGAATTAAACTTGATTTATAAAACAATAAAAATTTCTTCGTTTCCACATCAATATATAAGCCTCTTTGTGAATTTAAAATTGAAATAAATGCTTATACACATTAACATTCGAACAGTTAAATATTATAAATAATATTACGGTCAGAAAGATAAAATGGGAAATAAGTTTAAAAGCCTGTGAAAGTAAAGTATTATTGATTAAAGGAAAATATGAAGTTGGAATATTTTTAAATGAAATCTCTCTGCAAAGTATTTTTTCTTATTTCAATTTTCATAATGAATAAAATATGACCATAAAAATAACTAATACATTTTCCTTTCCCTGTATTTGAATAATCAATGAAGAAATTTTAATAAAATATAGATGGAGTGTTGTTATGGGATATTATATTAAATGTTACTTTCTCTTTACAGTTTTAAAACTACAAAGTATGTTACTATCCATTAAAAATACTATACCAAGAGGAAAAGCCAATAGAAGAATCTTATTCATTGTAAATATGTACACTACGTATATTGGGAGGAAAACATATTTAAATTGGCAGGTGCTTCGTGGTGTATAGCAATGTTCCCCCAACCTTTTTATCGCCGCGGACCGGTCAACATTTGTTAATTTTACCACGGCCCGCTGAGGGGGAGGACACGTTGATTGTTTATATTTTAAACTATTTTGATTTAAGAATTTTAATTTGATTGTATTTAATCGTGACTTCAGAATAAAATATAGCTACACCAAAATGAATATAAAGTAATTTAACAAGGAATATAAAGTGATTTTCATAAAAAGTAGCTCAAACCCAAGAAAAATATACCACAGTAAATAAAAGGGAAATAACTTAATGTTTCTTGTGCGGACCGGTAGTGTTTGATCAACGGACCGGGGGGTGGAGACCACTGGTGTATAGCATGTAGAATTCAGCATCTAAAACTGTTGCCTTTGGGAGCAATAACTAATATCAGTCAGCAAGGCATCGAACTGAACTGATCTTGGATGGTAAACACCAGTACATCATTCCCTGTATCTTCAACTGGATATCGGAGCTAATTAATCGCTGTGGTTGGAGATTGGTTGTGTTCCAGTCTTTTAGCAACACAAAATCAGAAGTGCTAATTTGGTGACAAATTTGAAGATTATGGGCCGGGATAACAGTGGAACACAGTCTGTATCAGTACAACACGATCAACATGAGAATGTGCATTGTCTCGTTTAAAAGTAATGTTACAAAGCGCTCGAAGATTACCGCTAAAGACCTTACACGTCGAAAATATGAAATTTGTCCAAAGTTCCAGTGGGAACAAGGGATCCATTCCCATCACTCCAGGTACTTGGCCTGCATGCAGGGACGTCTTAAGACATGGGTCAACTGTGCCCGGGCCCAGGGCTTCGGTCGCAATGTGGGCCTCGTCTAGTTCTCGACTCAGCCTTAATAAGATCAAAATTCAAATAATTTCAATATTATTTATCGTTGTATTCTCCGAAAAACTGGGCATTTTGGACGATATGTCAACTGGCTACTTGTGATTACTGCTGTTCACATACAGGCCTAGGCCTACCACCGTACACTATCATTACTCGTTAAGTAAAAAGGCCGCAGTCGGTCGAGCCGGTTTGAGCAATCGCAAGTCATGCTTGTTTATTTGTTTCAGGTTATTGTTTGTACGAGAATTTGAAAACGTATGCTATGTAATGTCTACAACTCTAAGGGTCGTAGATGGGGTCTACATTTGTGTAGGGACATAGAGCCCAAGAAGTCTTAAGACATAACTGCATGAATGGCGGTGACAAATGCAAAATGGAAGCATTCGTTCTCTTTCATGTATCCCCACAAAGATCCATCCATCATAATGATGTACACAGAACGAGTATTCATTCGAAAAGAAGAATTAATAACTTCGACATAAAAAATACTCTTTCTTATACAGGCTCTAGATTATATGTTACTCTTACGTGAGTACTTCATTTTCACTGAAGTGCTAATAATTTACATACCTCAATACTTTTTACCTTTCACATAAAGTTGTTACGGGCCGTCTTCATGGTATAGCAGTTTTAATGGCCACACAGTAGAATATTTCGAAATTTTCCAGTGCATCGATTTTTGACCGGAGTTTACTTCAAAATTTATTAATAGTTAATAATATTTCAGAATTCAAAATATCTGTTCAATTCTGTACAAAATGAATATTTTTATTTTCTAAAATTCCATGCCTCAAACGGCTAAATATTGTATTTGCAAGAAAATCTGTTTTTTCGCAGTACATTGTAAAGTTATCTTAATATATCATAATGTTTACTATAATAACATCATTGAAAATTTGATGTTACAAAAAAGGAAGGTATGTATTAAATTTTTCAAAGGTACTTGCATAATAAAGAAATTCAAAGTTTATATTGCATTCAAGGGTTTGAAAGTAAATTAATATCAGTAATAATAACAAAAGTAATGCAGGGTAGTTATCCACACAATATTATTTACCATTTATGAAATTTTTCCACTGCAATTATACATTCACCAAATTTCATAGTTTATAACATTTTTTATTTTAATTTTTTTTTATTATTTATTTATTTATTAGATATCTCAAACTCTGTGAGTGCTCACAAGCCTAAAAATATGTCAATTGCAGACTTTCCATACCGATATTCCTCGTAGCTCTTGCCCTGCAAGCTTAAAACCCAAAATTATCTTTAACATATTTGAGATTGACATTTATCTCCTCTAAGATATTGTTCATGTACTAGGCTTCCCTGACATGGAAAATCCATTTTCGAACTGTAATGAAAATTTTGTTTCTGCGTAAGGTATTAGTAATTCGAAATATAACCGTAGAAAACTGAGGAGAGAGAACTTACAAATGCTTTGTTATAATAATTACGAGAACGGAATGAAAATAAATTATTTTTCTGTTATCTTTGTTTCTGTTTGTTTTGTTCTATCTACGTTTTCTATTTTTTATCTGAAAGTCTGTTGTCCCTTTTACATAAAACAGGAATACGTTTTTGCAGGGTTTTTGCAATTATAATTTTATTTTGGTTAATAAACGATTCAATAAATTTGTTTTATTGATAGTTTGCACGCAAACAATATTTTCTTTGAAGTTGCATTAGACATTTTTATTTTTGTTATCGAATTAAAATTTAAATATTCGTATGTCTCCCACATTATATTTTGTGGTATCCGAGTACGTTTGAAACCATGATTTTGAAAAAGAGTATAAATGAATAATTTTGTTGATATTTATTTAACCTGAATTAGAATACGTGTAAAATTGTTTATAAATAATAAAATTTTGGGGTAAAATTTGAAGAAAAAATACATATTTTCAAAATATTCTTTTTTATAGAAAATGGTTCAGATATAGGCATAGGAAAAAGGCAAGTGTCTTGGTATAGGCAAATAATAATATTTTGCCTATATATAACTTAGAAATTTCTACAGTGTCAACACATTATTTTCAGAGTTACTATCAAAGAAATTTCTGGTGTTTTCCGTTAAAATTTCTCTACTCTGATATATCAAAATATGAATAAATTCACTTCAAAATTATTCATTTCAAAAGAGTTATGCAACTGTATGAAAAACATTTCTGATAAATTTTATAATATATGAAAATTCTTTTGAGTTCTCATATTTTAAAAATTGCTATTTTCCTAAAACAGTTTTCAGGAAATTGTCTTCAAGAGTAATATTACACTGGAAACACAAATAAATATATAAAATTAATCATAGTTTTCAAAAAATATCCTAATGTGTTTTTAAAGTTTAGTTTTTTTAAATCTATGTAGATTGTAATTATTCTTAAATATACAAGAAAAAATTAATGTTAATGAAAAGATTTCAACATCCATTTACGAAATAATAACTTCTGTTTTCTTTTCCTATTTTTAATCATCTTACATTTAAATGTTTCTGATTTTGTTTCGTAGTTTAAAAGGCAGTTCTAGAAAGCTACAATTTCAAATATTTTATTGAATAAAAATAAAATAAAAAAAGAATAGTTTTTCTCCAAAATTTATGTTTTTAACGTAGTCGTTTTTATTAACGTAATATACACTGGTGTGCAAAACTTAAGCAACAGGTGGAATTATTGCCATAACTTCACGAAAAATCATCTGAGAGACATGAAATTCTGAAATGAGGGAGAGTATTATGTACGTAAAGGATGACGAAAGCATCGGCGCTGAAAAAGGAATACAACGCATACGGTATGGAATCAAACAAAAAAAAGCTTTATTGAACGCATAGTATCATGACTCATGATTGTCTATCCAACAGGAAGAACAACAAGCAGATGTTCCTTAATATGGTATATGCCCTCCCCTTACTACAATGGTTGCTTTGCACTGTCTCCGCATACTCAGAACCAGCTGGTACAACATTTCTTGAGGTAGGAGTGCCCATTCCTCAATCAACATCTGTTTGAGTTGTTGGTTGTACTCCGGATGATGTAAGCGTGTGGCAATACGTCTCCCCAAAGCATCCCACACATGTTCGATCGGATTTAAATCTGGGGAGCACGCTGGCCAATCCATTCGAGTGGTATCTTCACTTTCCAGCAGCTCCTCAACAGCAAGAGTGCGATGTGGCCGTGCATTGTCATCCATAAAAATGAAATCTGGGCCAATGGCACCTCGGAAAAGATGCACATGGGGAAGAAGTACCTCCTCACAATAGCGATCCCCTGTTACAGACCCTCTGTCGAAAATGTGAAGCTCAGTTCCGCCGTTCAGCATAATGCCAACCCAGACAAGAACTCCAGGACCACCGTAACGATGTCTTTCCTTGATGTTACTGGGATAAAACCGGGTCCCGATCTCTCTCCAAATCAAAACGCGTTGAGAATCGCTTCTGGTACTGAACCGACTCTCATCCGTAAAGAGGACACGACTCCATTGATCAGTTGTCCAGTTTTGTGCTCTCTGGCCCACTGTAAACGGTGGCTTCATGGCCATCTTTCAACGGGAGGCAGCGTTCAGGACGGCGGGTGAACAGGCCCCCTTTGTGAAGGCGTCTGGCCACAGTAAACCGCTACACTTGTCGACATGTTGCTGTACAGAGTTTCTTAGCAATGGCGCTTGCTGACTGCTGTTGACATTTTTTCGCCTGCAGGATGATATATCGGTCATCCCCTGCAGTTGTCGTCCTCGGGCGGCCACACCAACCTTTCTAACAGCTGTACCTGTGGTTTGGAACGCTTGCCAAGCGCGCGAAACGACACTTTTGTTTATTCGAACTGTGCAGCTGCACGTGACAGTACGCCCCTCCTCCAGCTTTCCGATCATTCTTCCACGTGTGAAGTCATCCAGGTGATTTCTTCTAGCCATATTTCACGAACTGACTCACTGGCACTTGCAGAGAATATGGTGAATTGTGTCTCCGTCCTTCATTTCATTCTACTGTTGAGCAGCGCGCATGCGAACATCACGCGTTTTGCGTACGCTCACATCGCTTCTGACGTTTTGTTCCTGATATTTGCATACGCATGACGTTTCTACTGACTTACGTGTTCTCTCTACTGATCTCCAGACCTCCTT
Source organism: Trichonephila inaurata madagascariensis (assembly GCA_019973955.1). Lineage (NCBI taxonomy): Eukaryota > Metazoa > Arthropoda > Arachnida > Araneae > Nephilidae > Trichonephila > Trichonephila inaurata. The sequence continues at coordinate 332,254 of BMAV01000781.1, forward strand.
TTCTGCAATTTCATGGCTATCTGCTAAATTTTTACATTGTTGCTTAAGTTTTGCACACCAGTGTACTTTTTTCCCTTTCATTTAATCCACACGATGCACTTAAAAGAAAATAAAAACAATTTTAAATTTTTATTTTAAAGGCTTCCGTTTCTCGTCTACTTGTTTATTTCTTTTTTAATTAAGTTTCTAAGTATTGTAGAGATTTGTTTCCAAATAGCTTAAGTATTTTGATTTTTTAAAATCTTCTTATTGACTTCTTACTCATTTTAATTTAATCTTTTCTAATTTATTTCTAAAATATTTTAGGTAAAACCAATACTTCAATCTTTTTTTTTTTTCGATAAATTTTGAAGCAACTTCTATTATTATTTTTGATTATTTTCAGATTCTCTCTCTAATCTGTGAAGAGAAAAGAAAATACACTAATCCTTTTTTATGTTTTAGTCATATTTGGACATTTATATTACAATAGCAATAGTTATTTCAGTTCTATCTGAATTTTAATGAGTATTCTTTGAATTATTTTCTCGCTAAATTCATAAAAAGAAGAGCAAGTTTACTTTTCTCATAAAGTCTTAAAAATTAATGATAGTTTTCTATCTGTTCTAATTTAGTTATGGTTTAATACGTCAATATAACAAGTCATCTAATTTAAATCTGCAGTAAGGTACTGCTATATGTGTATCAAACTGTAATTTTTAATTTTCATACCTTGTAATATATAGCTTCTTGTGCATTAAAGGCAAGAGCTAAGTTAATGCCATTCAATGCCATCCAATCGATTTCTTTTTCCCATCTTTCCCAATTCCACCAGACGAAAGAATAACTAGCGGTGCATACATTTTGATAGTATCTATATCTAAAAGCAAACAAAAAATGTCTTTAGGTATAGCTTACTAACTATCTTGATATAACTTAAATACTCTACTTTTTATTCATATGATATAATATAGAAACTTCTTAAATCTATTTGAACATCTATGAAATGCAAGCATATATTCAAAATGCTTCTGTACATTTTTAAACCTATTTAATAATAAGTATTAGAAGAAAATAAAACTATGCATGTTTTATCTGAAAGTACCCCGAGTATGTAAGGAGAAATTTACAGGTTAGTGGGGAAAGCTTATCGGAAACATATGTTGCTTGTAAGTGGATGATTGTTCATATAAAATCTTGTTATTGTTGCTAATGCCACCTGTCTGACGGTGTTGGATACAGGCCCAGGAAGTTCATCGTGGCAAAAGGCTGGATGTATGCCTGTCGTTAGCCGTATCTTTGCGCACTTACTGGTGAGTGAGAACATCCTGAAGCAGGCCAAGGGCTTCCGCCTCTCTTCCCCTTCCAACAACCTCACGAAAGGACTTGTGGCTCGACGAATATTCAGAGTACTACCGTGCGCAAAAGCACTGTACATTTACAAACATCCATGTCTTCTTCGGGATTCAAACCCACTGCTTAAGGCACAGCAAACAGCGTCACTAAACACTATACCGGATGAGAGTCATAAAATACAATGGTGGTCAAAATTGTGGACGCTTTTAAAAATTGGGTTTGTTAAATTTGTATGCTTATAGAAAATGTTTCGTTGCACAAAATGCAAAGTATTTTACATCAATTTAAAGGGAATTTAATAGTAAATTTAATACAAGAAAACATTCAAATATTCACAACGCAAAAAAAGTCATGCTGCAATAAATGTCGATATACATTAGATACTGATGATAGCAACTAGTTATCAGAACTTAGTGAGGTTGCTTTTATTCTTTCCTACAGCTTTATATTGATGTTTCATTGAGCTTAAAATAATTTCAAGTTCTTCCTTCGTTATTACATGATGATAGGAAACAATTATATCCTCAATTAGTTCCTTTTTATTTCATGGGTACCTCATTCCGATAACAGTTTTCAAACGGTGCCACAAGTGTTCGATAGGATCGAGATCAGGGCTATTTCCTGGCTAGGACAACAGCTCAATGATCTTAGAATGGTACCATTCTTTCAATTACTTTACTGTGTGGCAAGGAGCAGAATCTTGCTGAAAAATAAATGAAGCATTGCTGGTAAGTAAATCCCTGATGAAAGGCAAAAGTTTAGGTTCTAGAAAGGTGTCAATGTACTTTATGACATTCAGTGTCCCATCGATGATATGAAGGCGACCGATACCATCTGCTGATATCCCTGACTCAGTGATAAAACTATGTGGAAACTTCACAGTTGCCTGAATGCAGTCAGGATGTAGCATTTGCATGTCTTACAAATTTTAGGCTATCACTACCGAATAGCAATATTTTAGTTTCGTCCCTGTATATAACTTGTGACCAATAATCATTTGTCCAATTAATGTGTTCCATTACCTACTATAGTCCCTTTTAGTACTGGTGTAAATTGAGATAGGGCTTTTTTCGTGGAATTATACCTTTTAGTCTTACATCTGATAATCTACTCCTGATTGTTTTTGAACTGACAGAAACACCAGCATCATTCAGATCACTTCTGATGGATGTCCATGAAATTCTTTTATCTCTGAAGCATAGTATTTTTGTTCTATCATTAACAGATTTGGTGTACCTTTATCGGCCTTTTCTTGCATTTTTAAAATTAAATTTGTCTGACAACTTAAACAAAACTTTCAGTCTCCAGATGTAGTCACTGAACTAGCCACCGGCTATGTAATTTTAACATAGGAAGCACCACTTTCTCGTCACACGAGTCCAATATACTCCTTAATTTGATGTCATTGCTTTTTGATTAAATATCATAGCCAGGAAACAGTCCTGATCTCAATCCTATCAAAAACTTGTGGCATCGTGTAAACACTCTTGTCCGAATGAGGTACCCATGAAATAAAAAGGAACTAATTGAGGGTAAATTGTTTCCTGGCATCATGTAATAACGAAGGAAGAGCTTAAAACTATTTTAAGCTCAATGAAACATCGATGTGAAGCTGTAAAAGAAAGAATAAAGGCAACATCACAAAGCTCTGATAACTCATTGCTATCATTAGTATCTAACGTATATCGACAGTTATTGCAGCATAACTTTTTTGCGTTGCAAATATTTGAATTTTGTTTTTTCTATTGAATTTAGCATTAAATTCTCTTTAAAATGATATAAAGTATTTTTCATTTTGTGCAACGTAAAATTTTACATAAGCATACAAACTTAAAAAACAATTTTAAAAAGTGTACACAATTTTGGCCACCACTGTATTTGTACAGATAATCCTTTAAATATACAAGATTTATATATATAACTTAAATAATTTATTATTAATAATTAAATAAATAAAAATCATATTAACTAAATAATATGAAAACAAGTTAGAAATAGCAATAAGCATAATAATTTAAGTAATAAATTAGTAATAAATATTTACAAATATCATATAACACGCCATGATTAAATCATAAGCATAAATAGGACTTATATTTAATATCAAGTGCATTTTTTTAATAAAATAATAAGTCACTTTTAATTAAAATATAGAACTTATTAATGTTTGTATTTTAAGTAAATAGTTTTTGTGATAATTTACATAGGTGACTGAGCAGTAAGAAAACGTATACTTTTAGAAATATAAAACAAAAATACTTCATTTTCTAGTTTTTGATGCAAACTCATAAAAAAAAACATTAAAAATATTTATAGAATTTCTAATCGAATTATGTATAATTTTATTATTATAGACTCAAAAGAATTTTTTTTTTCATTATTTTATATAAAAGAACAGCTTTTAAAACTGAATGATCAATTATACTTATTTGGGGATATCAAACAGGAAAAATATAAGAGAATTATATCATGAATTAGTGAATAACGTAATAATTTTTTTTCTTTTCTGCAGTAAAAATATTTCCTAATTTTCAAAAAATATTTGAAATTCTCTAAAAAATAATGTTATTTGTAGTCTCAGAAAGTTTCAATTGATATCATGTATTAATATTGGAAACAAAAATTTCATTAAGCACCATATATAACAGAATAATTGTTTTAATATAAATAATAATAAACTGTTTGACTTGTTCTGTGAGTTGAGTATTACACATCTATGCTCGCTCACAAAAATTTTGCATTCTGTTGTTTTAAAAATTTGTGATTATTTGTGTGTATGAATTGCAAATATTGCTTAAAGGACAGAAATTTTTATTTAATATTTTATAAAAAGCATTCAGTAGCTGAAGTTATGTATTAATATGTAACTAAACTATGTTTTTATAAATATGTATGCATTTGTGAAATAAAATATTTTATAAATATAAATAATAAGCAAATAATTATAATTAATAAGGGCTTTGACCAGACATATTTTAATGGTTAACTGTGGCACTGAGTTTTATTCTTCGATAGAGCATATTTAAATATCTCTCGACTAGGGTTTATATATATGTAATATTTATAATCAATCAGTTTTATAAAAATCAGTTGCAAGTAATTTAAATACTACAAAGAGTTTCGAATATCACAGTTCAATACAGTATAGTTAAAAAAACTTACGTTTTTTGTGTAATAAAAGGTAAAGATTAATTTAAGTTTGGTTTTCATAATTTGGTCTCATTCGGGTTTGCTTCATAATTAGTCGCTCTTGGTTAGAATCATGAACATTAAATTAATTGAATGATTGATTATTATGTTTATAATTGCTATGCAAAACAAATTTTTAACATAATTATATATCTGAACAGATCTTTCATCCAATTATTCCTCTCCGTTACATAATTTCAATTACTGGGGAATGCGAGCTTTAAAAAAAGCTAAATTAGAGCGTCAGTACCTGTCAAGGAGAAAACTGATTAAATCTGCCAAGATTATTTGCAATTGTAATAAAGATATTAAGGATTTAAGACCAAGTAAAGGGCTTTCAGATTTGAAGTGACTAGTTCGTTAAATTTTCTAATTAACTCTGAATGTCAAATTCTACCATTAGATATAATAAGCTAAAAAATGTGTTGATTACGAATGATACTTAGACAAATGACGGCCTGGCTAAACAGTTGAAGCTCAAATTTAGTGTTTTTAACATGTGTGTGATCTATACAAGAAAGTATTTATACCAAACGTTTACTAAAAAGGATATATCAATTTTATAAGATAAAACTTATGAAACAAAGGATAAGTTGATTTCTGATGAAGCGCAAAAATAAATTGACTAGTAATTGGTGAAGATATTTTTCTAAAAGATCAATATTGATGAATCAAATAAAAAAATTACGATGGGAATATTATCACAAAATAAACCATAGGGATAAATAAAGGACTTCTTCGGTTGATTTTAAAACATTTTTAATTAAAAAAGTGTAAAAAATAAATAAATAAGAAACTAAAAGTTAAGAACTAAATAAAAAAAGTCGAACCGAAGTTACAGTTTTGAGTGATTGGAAATATTTTGGAGAGAGAAAAGTGCAACATACTTATCCTTAAAAGTTATTTTAGCTGGTTCATCTGGCTTTGGTAATTCTTCAGGGAGTTTTAGTTGGTTCCCAGACCACGACACGTGACATCCACAGAATACTTTCAGATAATGATATACTCCAGCCGCCGCTGCGTAACCTCTTGTTCCTGTTATTAAGACTTTCCCGTCTTCAGTAGAAATCTAGAGGAAACAAATTTTTTGAAGACATAACTTGAATCAATTTAATACAGTGCTTCACTAACTTTCAAAATTGACGACCCAGTTTTCAATGACAATTTTCATGGCCCCCTCCATACAATAACAAAATATTTAAGGCAATAATAATGTACTTTGACGCTAAAACTACAATACGACCATAAGGTATCCGACTACCTTCGTAACCATGATTTTGCAAAAGCGTATAAATGAATAATATTTATGATATTTAGTGTCACTTAGATTAGAAAACGTATATAAAATTGTTTTAAGTATACTATTACAATACTTTGACAAAAAATGAACATAGAATGAAAAATTTTCAAAATATTCTCCTTGTGAAAAATGCTTCTGTTATAATAATATTTTGCCTGTGTATAGCTCAGACTTCTCTACACAGAGACTCATCTAGAATTTTTGAAATATATAATTTAGAAGTGGGTTTATCCATATTTTACGACAACAGAGGGGAGTAATTTTAAGAAAATAAAACGCCGATAATTATTTCAATTGTTGGTAACTTTGAAAATAATGTGAATTTTCAAAAATTCTAGTTCAGACTCTCTGGAGAAGTCTTTATATAAGAGAGAGAGAGAGAGAAAGAAATGTTATTTTAGAAGCCTTTTTTATAAAAGGAGAACATTTTGAATGAAGATTATTCTAAGTTAATTTTTTGCCGAAATATTGCATTTAAATAATTTTTTTTTGTCAAAAATATCCTTAAAACAATTTTATACATGTATTCTAATCTAAGTGACACTAAATATCATGAAAATTATCCATTTATTTGCTTTTTTAAAATCACGGTTCCGAAGTCGGATACCTTAATTGTACACCGTACAAATTATCAAGATAAATATTAAATTTTGTAAATGTTGCTTTTAAGTAATATATATATATTTCAAGTAGTTTACTTTTAAGTAATGGGATAAGTAATGTGTTACTTTTCCTTACGAATTTTTAAATTGGCACAAATTGCGAACTAATTTTTAATTAAATTAAATATTTATTCCCTCAATCATCCACTTCTAAAAGTACAAATGCCATTAGAAAAATAGTTTAGTCTCTGTTGCACTTCTTATATCCATCACACACACACACATCTGGCATTCTCGTTTACATTTGAGCAACCGTCTAGGCAACTGAACAAAACATATATAAATGATGCCCCTCGTTCAAGTCTCAGATAAATATAGAAGAGGAAATTAGTGTCAATTTCTAATATAAATCCTTCCTTTGAAAAACTTTGTTCTGCAAGGCAAGCCTATGGGAATGACTAGTAATTATTAAACTTTTTCCTAATTTAGTATTGATAAACTAATTATCAAATACTTTGTGCAGTGCTGATACATATATAAGTATATTATTTCAATATAAATGTGTATTTTATTTTTTATCATGTCAGAATGTATTATTTTTTGCTTCCTTTCAGTAAATGAGTAATTTTACTTAAAAAATAATCTTTTATATATTTTCGACTTTTTGATATGGTCTCCCACCCCCAGGGAGGAGCGTCCCACAGTTTGAGAATCGCTGATTTAATACAATATCAAAATAGGCTTGAATACACGATAGTTTAAAAATAATTAGAATTTTAGATACCTTACAGAGGTAGGGGTTAAAATAGTAACAGATTTATGATTTGTTAGTTTAGTACTGCTCAAAGCTTTTCCGAGCACGATAGATCAAATATATGATCTATGATGATAATCAAATAGTGTGACCATTTGAAGTAAAATAGTGAATTTCGCTCAACATTTATTATGTCATTTTGTGTAATATTGTTCTTTTTTATTGATTCAGTAGATTCCAGATAGCTTACGTTAATTTTCCGCAGTTTGCGCAAGCAGTTTGCAAGTCGTAATAAATTATATGCTCTAGTTTTTCCGTATTTTACTCTAAAGTAGTCGAAAACAGGGACTAAAAGAGATAAAACAGATGAGATTATCTCGATTTTAGACCATAAGTAGGAAAAAATGATTAATTTATGTAGCCAGTGATATTAAACTGAAAAATTACAGTACAAATACAAAAATTACAATCGAATTTAGATTCAGACTTAGGCATTGATTAAGTTGTATTTTAAACTTGCATATTATATATATACTTTTTCAAATATCCAAGTGTCTTCCGTTTCTTTCAGGTACATCTTATTCTTTCATTTAGCTTAAACCGAGTGCTGTAAATAAACTGCTGTTTGTAAGAAATCCACTATGAAGGAATCATCAGAATTAAATGAAATTTAATGCACAAACGATTTGTATTAGTACAAATAAATGACGAAATTTTCAAAGCAAAAAAAAATAATATTAAGTGTCCGAAATCAGTATTTGGTGTAGCCACCAGGCACTGCAATAAGTGCTGCTATACGAGTCAAACAGATTTTGAATGTCTGCTTGTGGAAGAGAATTCCATATTGCTTGTATGCGCAGCAAAAGTTCGTTATTTGAAGCAGCAGGGCACGGATCATGAGCGAGACGTCCCCTAAAAGACGTCTCACTAAAAGCTCTCCACTAACAAATAATCATTAACTATTTTCAACGTCCCGTTACAGCCCTCTATACGCTTTCAGCATCAGTTCAGAGGGCGCTGCGTACGCCACGCATGCGCGGTGGCTCTGAAACTTTACTATTTTACGTAACATCCTATAATTAATATTTGCTGCAAAGCATTTAATTCTGATTCCTTCATGATGTTGCACTGTTTACCAACAGCAGTATAATTTTTATTATGATAAAGGAGCTATTGAGTTCTTAGTTGCCTTACGTGAATCTGGCTTAACTCCTAAAAAACCAAAATTCATTTTACAAGCATTTTCAGACTCTAAGCAGGTCCGGGATTTTTTTACTACAGAAAATTAAATTTTTAAAAATTTTTATGACAAAATTCTCTTAGGAATAGTAAGTGAAAATTAAGCAAAATCATTTGTTTGTAGCATTTTATAACACAAAAGACGTTTGAACAAACATAACTAGAAAATCCGTAAAATAACAGATATATGATTCACTGGCAATCGAAAAATAAATACTTTATTAAAAATTTATTTGCATAATCATTTATAAGTAGCAAACAAATACTGTTATTTACATATCGATACAGTTAGTGCATTTCGTTCAATTTTGATAAATTATACAGTTAAAAAATAATCACATAATTTATTTTTATTGAAAATAGACCTAAAAACGCACAAACCACCACAAAGAAAGAAGAAATTTTATTTTATATTCCTTCAGAAATAATTTTTAATTTATGTGTGCCCTTTGTTGATGATACATAACTGTCACAAATGTTACATAAAAGAAACTGACGTAATTACATTGATATATATACATTCAACTATTTTTTTTTACACGGTCTTTTTCTTACCACGATTTTGAAAAAACACAGTTCACCAGTATATTTTTACACTACTTTTTGTTCCAGCACGAACCCTCAATTTTTTAAAAAATCTAATTTTGGTAGTATAATCAGATGGCGTGAGCCCACACATGTGTGAGTGACTTGGTCTACTTCATGGCTTGTTTACTTTGTATTCTGCAGCCGAGAAGAATACCCAAATTTTGTAATAATTTTTTTCTTTATTTTGCTGTGCTTTAATTCGTACACATAATTTCGTTCGTCAGCATAAACGTATTTTGTGTTAAAGTGTTTATTTCGTAGGATGCAATAAATAATTTCAATAAAAAGTTCTAAAGTTGATGTTCTTGTTTTGTAGTAATGAATCTGGTGATAAAATGTTAAAGCCTCTATTAATCAAGAAATCCCTACTTCATTTGAATCTCTCAAAGCCAAGAGTTGTGCTAGACACACACACACACACATATCCGACACATCTAATGATGGCAGCATTTTTGATCCAGTTTGTAATAAACGTGCACACTGGTTATCAAAGTAGCGATGAATAACTGTTAATGAGTAATTTTACTCCTAATTTCAATTTGAATTTTTAAATGTTGTATATACTCATAGACTAAATTTTCACTATACACCAAATTTAATTTTTAAAAAAATGAATTGTTTTCGTTTCATAAATATGTAACATGGATTTCATTAATTTTTTCAGGGATTTTTAATAAAAGTATTCAGTTTTTTTACGAGACGAGTTTTTAAAGTTGTGGAACATATACCTAAATTTACCATACGTCGCATGTATTCTTTATACGATTTTTTTTTGCACGGTTTTCTGAGGAACGCATACACCGTGTAAAAAAAAGAGTTGGGTTATATATATATATATATATTTAATAAGTTTATGGTACGAAAATTGACTTCATATTATTTTGAATGCTTTCCCACATTTATTTAAAATGTAGTCGAATAAACTTCTGAATAAGATCTCCCAATTCTTAATTACCTACTGCAAGGAATTTTCAATACATGTAATTATGCTAGATGTAAATTAAATCACAGTCTTCAAAATTAAAGTTCTAATTTCAAATCTGTAAAATATTTCAGAAATTCAAACCTGAAAGGCATCTACGGTATCTAAGTCATAGTCCACTTTAATTAGAATTTCGTCCGCCTTTTCTGGAATTAATCTCTGAAGGAGTTGTTTAACTGCTTCCTCTTCATCTTGAGCTGACCTCTGTTGATTTTGTATTTCTCCACTTGCTAAAACTACATTTAAAAGAAAATTTTTGTATTTGAAATTTCTTATTTATATGCAAGATTCTCTTTTCCTTTTACTTTCAAAAATCTTTAAATATTAATTAAACCATTCATAAATTGAAAAATGTATTTTTAAACTAATAGAAATATATTTGATGAATATATATAATCTCTCAAATATTGTGGCATGTAACAAAAGTTTCAGGCATGAGTTTTATATTTTTTTGAAAATTTAATGCGAAATAATATCCACCTATTGTTATTAAATACTATTTTGTTAATGTGTTTTTAATTTTCATCATTATACTGTACCAAATACTGTGCTTTGATAGTACTTTGTGCCCATGCACTAAAATATATCATATATAATATAAAATGTATCACACATATTTATTAAGACGACTATAGTGTTTAGTCTTTTCTTGGCTGCATTCTCAAAGATTCTAATAAATTTTGTTATGATTTTATACGCAACGTTTATGGTAGAACTAAAGCAGAGAAGAAAAGAAAAGGCTATTTATCCCTGAACATTGTTAAAGGTAAAAGATTGTCACAAATATTGTACTCTCTCCCAGTTAGCGAGATCGACTCCTGTTTGATAGTAACCAAATTCTTCAAATTGTAATAAGAAAATTAGGAAAGAAGTTCATTTCCTTTCAAATTTTTGATAACAATAATGTATCTACAAGAGAAGATTATAGTGTTAAAATACGAGTACATGCTCACACACACACACACACCACACAGCAGTAGCGAAATAATATAAAACTAAAATATAATGCTATCATATGCAGATCTAGCTGACAAACCGGCTGTGTCGATACCTATAAGATAGAAACAAAACATGGAAAATTGTTAGAAGCTGCAAGTCACAATGATGAATTTCAGAATGTAGTTATTGGATTAGCTGAAGTATCTTTATTTTCTGTTTCAAGTAAACAAACGAATGTGTACAGGTTCAAGTCTTATATTCCACCGAAGAGATATCTAATATAGATAAATAACCTTGTCTGAGACAAAACAATTCGAGCATTTTTATTCTGTAATTCTTAATCTCTCTCGGATACTCCATAACTATAGAATATATCCCTGCAGTTAATATTAATGCTTTTTGATTTCATATTTTAAATTTAAAGATAACGAATGGATAATTTATTAAAATTTAATAATTTGTTCAACCTACAAAAAATATTTTTTAAAAATTGTTGGGGAC